>JAHLJT010004567.1:93558575-93944394 GCA_031308135.1 Acheta domesticus | reverse complement strand
TTAGCATATATGATAATCAGCAACCGAAAGTCCCGCGTCGGCGTCGGTGGGCGGCGCGGCGCGGATCGGCGCCTGCACCAGTGCTCCGCTTGACCCCTCGCTCGTGGGGGCGTGCACAAGGCGTGCAGACGTGTCTGGCTGCCGGGCAGGGGGCCGGCGAGTCGGTTGCTCGCTTCCGTGAAGATATCGGATGAAGCGGCGCCTCTTGTTATGCAATGCTCTCTGTTCTGTCGGCTCTGTGAGACCGTACTGCTCGAGGGGTGAGACGTTTTTGTTTTTGGCGAACTGTGATCATTCCATGATAATTTGCCTTTAAAAAATTCTGTGAATGGAAATAAGAAAGAATGAACATTTCTAAAATAAAAGTATGTTGCAGCAAACAGTACGTACGGACCCTCTTCTCAATCCATGCCATAATCTGTATGACTGTTTTTGCTACGTCTTTCAACTTCTGCGGTTAATACATGACGTCCTTAAGTATGCCCCACAAAAATTTACCTTTCATATTATTGCAAATTTTATCCGTAACAACTTTCGTATGTGTTACTTTTTGAATGGCCGCTATCTAAACATCGATTTACAATAAAGTGCAAACTTTGATCATTCACAATGCTGGCAATTCTTCCAAACGCATTTCACATCATATGCTTTAACCTCAACCATTCGGATAATGTGTCCTGAGTTTGAAGGTTACGAATGTATGTACGATTTATGGCAGATCTTGATGTGAAGTTAATCACTGCGTCAGTTGTCAGATCTGAAATGATATCCCCGTGTAGATGTACTCTCCACTAATCGGATATGATTTCACTTCTCTGTTTATGTTGCGTTCTTTTTTCTACGTGACGCTATTCAAATACATTATTAATTTTTGTTTGTAAAAATATGTATTAATTGTGTAATATTTTGATTATAGATTATCTTCAAGACCGTGTAGACAATTGCATGGCACATTTCTATTTCATGTCGGTTTAATGATAAACTTTCTTTAGTCTACTTAGTCTGAATAATGATAATCTTCTTCCATATTTAGAATATACTATTTAAACACATTTTGGTGCTTCTTAACAAAGGCTTGCATATAAATCACTCAATAAAAACACGAATCTCAGGAGCTCGAAAAGAAAATACGAAAATCCAAATAAGGAAAAGGTTCTGTCCCTAATGGATTGAGAGTTCGAATTCAGCTCAACAGCCAACTTGTGAAGTGACTTGCTGTAATACCCGTAATGAAGGTGATTTCACACACGGTTCATTACAGGAAAAAGAGACTTTCTCGTCTCTCGTTTACGTCGAGTCGCTGACTCAATGATTAATGCTCGTTTCGAAAGAACATGAGAATTCGTATGTCCGAATTCACCGAGGAATGCTGATACAAAGAAACTACACGGAGATTTCAACGCAGATACAAACGACGAACCTTGTCCACTGGAAACGCGGTCTGCTGTTGTCTCCGCCGCGACAGTTGCGTCCGAGATGACTCAAATGCGTCACTAGGGACCGTAAAAAAGGCGAAAGTACCCCGCTTTTGGTCCCATTCACCGAGAATAAAAGATGGTCGTAATGGCGCCTTATGCGGAGACGTTCGTCCTGGGAATGGGAGCCAAGTATTTTAATTAACACTGCGTCGGACGTCGCTTCGGAGGGCCGCGGGTGGCCGCGAACGGGAAGTTGGTTGCTGGCAGCTTCCAAGAACCCTCGCTCGTCCTCCGGCCGGCAGCGATGCACGGGTAGACTGGTCGGTGCAAACGTCACCAGCCGCGGGGTACCCAATTATCGCCCAAAGTTGCAGTAAGGAAATAAATGATTTGAAATGTTGATTGCTACCTTGCAGCTATGTGCATGGTCACTACATGGCTAAAATGACAACACTGTGTGAATTATAACTGACAATTTGAGTTATATTGAATATTTCGTGTAATTTTTGTTTGTAGAAATTAACTAGTACCTTTGACAAGATAGCTTGGATCTAGGAATAATATTGCAGCTTTCAAGTAGAAATAAATCTCGGATGAATGTATTTTCGTGATTCTATTTACACGGGAAAGATTTTATATAATGTATAATCTTTCAATCGCGAATAGTAATTTGACGATTTCTAAAGATTTCTGAATAATTGACTCAGGAAGTGATAACTAATTACCTCTTGATGGTTACTTTTATATAAATTCTCATTTATTTTCACTGAATTCAAGACATTCCTGCGCAAGATATATATTCCTTCGAATGTTTGTATTTTTTAAAACTTTACAGCAACGTTTCTTTTTATAGATTCATTACGGTCAAATTTACATTAAAATTTTACACATTTCCCGTTTAATGTATTTAATAACACAACTATATCTACGTAGAAAAACCATGATATATTTTTTAGTTCAACTCAACATTATCAATTGTTCAAGGAAATGTACCAGTGAAATATTTAATTATTGAGACATTTGCTTTCAAAATTATTCCATTTACAAAAACAATGAGAAAAATTGCTTTAATAAAATCACGGTCAGTTTGATACGAAATGAATATTCGTATCATATTTTAGTTAGGAATAAGCTTGATTGGAGCCATGTATGTATGCTGTTTTGAAGATCCTCTTAAATTTATAAAAATCTCAAAAGAAGGAATTTTGATCAATAATGAATTGGAGTTGATATTAATAGCAAACGCTTCGATTGTATTTTCAGATCATTCAAATTTAATCGCTATTCGTATACTAAAACGTTTAGTCTCACTATCCATTAACCGCGTACAATTTCTAAAACTTTTTGTCAGCAAGTGTTTCAAGACCAATAGAAACTCTAAATATTGAACGGACTTTAATGTTCTCATAAAGGAAGACGTATGGTAAATACCTATTGTCTCTTTTACGTACACCGTGGACTTCACGATAAAAATGTCTGTTCAACTGATTACCACAAATCAACTAAAACCAATGGATTCTTAATTTATGGGAGAATTGTGGTACTTATTCGTGGCACCCTAAGATAAAAGCAGAAGAGTGTACCGCTTTATGGACGAGTACCATTACGCAAGCGTAAGAATCGTGTCGTTTCACACGCGGTGTCTGCTTTCTCGGGATAGTGCTATTATAGCGCTGGAGTCGTGACTGCGGGAGCATAAAGATAGCAACCCGCTAGCGATGGAGAGGCCGCGTTCATAAGTAGGAAAGGGAATCCGAGCAGGCGATGATAAAACGGGAAGCATGTCTCGGTACATCACCAGCGTCACTCCGAAGCCTCTTCGAACAGGACAGCGCTTGGTCGAGGCAAGCCGCGACACCAAGCGGCACGTGTACTTTGGGGACTTTAACGACGGACTTTTATTCCTCGGTTTAATGTCCCAGTTGGCGAGTAATCCGAGGGTTCGAGGAGAGATCGGAGTACGCCCTTTTTACAGTTGGAAATGTTCTCTTGATAATAAAAAAGGCGGATACTTCTGATAATCTTTTTTATTTTAAGAATTACACAAACCACAATCATTATTCCTTTGCTTAGTATTACTCCGAAAGAAAATTCAAATTGAAAGAAAGTAATTTTTGTTGTGAAGAAACAGAAAAATTAACACCGACATACTTCTATTCCTATACAAAATATTTTTAGGAATCCATTAAACAAAATTGTCGTAAATATTGCTTGCAAAACATAATCTTTACTTGTGGATTCAAAATATCAGAAAACATTAGCCTAATATCATTATTACTTTCGTATTCTGATTTAGTATTATTTATGAAATTTAGCAATCTCATGAACCTAGAAGTCAAGTTTGTGTATCTTTTGTATAGAATTATCTTTTCTGTTAAGATTAAGTAGGCATTTCGATTCAGAACTATGGTTCTGGTATAGATAGTTCTGTTTTACAGAACATATGCGCGACTACTTCGATGAATCGGATGCCACTCTATTTAACACGCTTTGCTATCGTATTAAATTAGGCATATTAATTTTGCCCTTGCCCCTAACTGTTAGACCAAATAAATTACAAATAATGCTATTATCACAAACTTCACGTTCCTACTCTTAAGTTTTGCTAATACGCCTACTCAACCGTCAACGTCACAAGAATATGTACTTTTTTTAATAAAAGAAAAAATATGGGGAAAATATTTGAATTGTCTTTATTTATGTTATATTTAATTCACAAGAGTAAAATTTAATACTGCAAGTTATATCAGTGCATTTAAGAATAGGAATGATAATTTATAAACGGAGAGCAAACACTGATCATAGAATCATACCAAAACAATTTTTATAGATCTGATGGATCACAGGCTCAACTGGCTTTATGACGACTTGCGAATGATATACATCGATTGTGGTTCGTAATGAACGTTTACCTTTAGATCTGAAATTTGTTCTGCAAGTTGGTTTTACTCATTAAACAACAATTTATTTTTTCAACCACTTAGTGAACATGAAATTCTTCCTTAATTTTTTGGTCTAATTCAAAGTAAAACTCTTGATATCTAGGTTTGAATAAAACCTCCTTAATGGTCCACGGATATTAAGCGGCACCAGGGTATCGCAATCTCTTCTCGTCGGCTTTCTTTTATTTTTGCGCTGCGGTGTGGTGCGGAGCGGTGCGCGCTCGTCTTACGCAAAATGCTGCCGCGGGCGGGCACCCGGGGCCATAATTCCTCCCCAGGGCGCGCATTCCGCAAGGGGGACCCGCCATTTTCAATCACGCGCTTTCTACCGCTCGCCCGAGAACCTGAGCGAATACCCGGTGGACCCGGTGGCGGTCAGCGGGCCAGCCGGCAGGCGGTGGCACTCACCACTGCCGGTGGGCGACGGGGACAAGAAGGTGGACGCTGCGAAGGCACTATCGAAATAACCGGTGGAGACGCTGAACGGTAATTCGCAATCCTCGAAATACCTGAAATATTTTAAGAAAATATAACTAAGTCGCCGTGTTTTTTAAAGACTATGTAAGCCAAGAAATATGATTTCACATGGGAGATGAAAAATGATAATTGTCCAGGAGATTGACAGTCCAGAGATGGAAGGACTTTTGCATTTATTTTCGTTAACTTGAAATGTATTTCCTCTCGTCAAACCTAAGGTTTTCAGAGGGTTTGGGTTTTCAAAAAACAACAACTGACGTTTATTTATACTAGCACAGATTAGCCAGGCTATTCAACTGACCACCTTTTGTTGGTGTACGCCATTTGTGGTGGTATGTTTCCGTGACATAGATTCTGGAATGCCCCTATGCAAAATGTCTACTTGGGACCTTAACTGAGAATACCAGTTGTGAAGTTAATAAATAAATTAGAATTTTAATTTAATTTTTATATGTACATGGTAAACTAGTATAAGTTAACCATTTTGACCATGTAATCAACGAGGGAATGATTCTCCATTAAATACCGGCATGGTTTCCGTTTCTATGCCTTTATTCTCAAAACGAATTGGTGAAATTTTCGCTTGCATTCCACTTGGTGTAGAACTGCAAAAACCGTTCCAGCAAATGGTAAGCGTCCGACAACTTGAAGTCACTTAGCTGACTGTCAAAACTGTCAGCGAAAACATGGTCAATAACTGTAAACCTCGTCACTCAACCGCTGACTCGCCAGTAATATTCCTTGTTGTTTTAAAGAATTATATCTTGCAATGCTTCATCAATAAAAAGGAATTCCTTTATAATTAAATATTAGATTGATGTGTATTTTGTGGCATAATATTCTTTTCACAGGATACCTTCAAACACTTTTTGAAGAGGAACTTTATTGGCGGTCGGCGAGGTCTTCGTTTCGAGTCCTTGATCTCGGGAGCCCCGATGCGGCACTCTGGTTACCCAGTCTTATTACGCCTCAAGTATTTTGGCTTTACGCTCGCCGAAAAGAGTAGTGAGAACTTCCTGGTTCAAGTTCTAAGAAAATTCAACAAATTAAAGTTAGTATAATCTAAAAATTTAAAAAATGGTATAACTTTGTTAATAGATACCTACATTTACTATATTCTTATAATATGTGTTAGAAGTTATTGCATTTAAACAAGTTTTTCCTCATATTGCGTTTGGGATTGCCTCTGAAAATGTTATCATAATTAATGTTTATTTTTGTACACCCGGTCATACGAGAAAACTTATCATATTGATATCAATCACTGTTTCATACTTATGAGGGCCGTGGTCAAATAATTTTGCTATTCGAGTCGATGATCATTATGAATGACTGAAAATAGGTGTGTAGTTGAAAGTCTGCGAGGACATTAACTCTAAGAAATAAAGATGATAGTGCAAAACAACAGTAGTTACTGCTGCTGACTCGGAGCGTCATCTGTCAGCTGGAGGCGTTCTCTTACGTCATCTGCAATCGCGTGGAACATTAACAATCAAGATGTGATCTTGCGTGTTTCGATGTATTAGGTTGCTGTGAGCAACTTTTATGTTGGTTTACGACATAGCCGACTGATGTCCTGAAAGTTCAGAGGTTCCACGAACCAACTGCCTGCGTGTCCCAGGAATATGTCTCACAAATTTTACTTGCTTTTATAATTTCGAATACGAGAAAAGAAAGTAGACAGATTCTTTTTCCTGTTGCTTAATAACGAGACACGTTAAAAAGAATAACCGCATCGCTATAACAAGAACATTAATTTTGAAATCAGTTATGCTCATTAATTTTTATTTTTTTAAATATAATTTTATTATCCCATATTTCTTACGGTTTCATACGAAAAAGAGTAAAGACTACCCGAAAATATTTTTATAGCAATTACATTTTAATGACTTTTAAATTTAGTGAACTCCCGTACTCTGGCAAGTTAGATGATATAGAAGGAGGAGTTTTACGAGAATTAAGAGGACTGATTTAGTATAGAAAACCAAACGAAGAAGAACATATTATACAAGTACAAATGAAAAATAATTTATAGTGTCTGTAATATCAGGATATGTATGAACATTTTTGTATTATTCCCTTAATACATTTTAACTGAATTTTCATGATTTATTGGTACGATTATTAAATCTTCGGAAAAAACTTTTATCAATCATTGCAAGAAGAGATGTTTGAAGAGTTAAATGGGGGGGATGAAGGAGAAAATTAGAAGATTATGCTGAAATTTGCGCGCTCAAACACAAATTTGTTACAATTACTAATAACTTCTATACTGACAAAGCAATTTATATATTTTTAATTTTTTTTAAAAGTCACTTGTCGTTTGATTAAGAAAATAATATTCAACAAAATATCCTCCTTCATTCTGTCGGACGTCTTTTTAAGAATACTAACTCTGCTGTAATATCAAGTTCTTGCAATTCGAGTTTGAATCCCACGCTACATAAACTTGAATACAGTGCAAGCCTAGACGTTTTTCAATGCGATTCTAAATTTTCTCGAAACGTGGTTCTACCACTCAGACTATCTGACGGGAAATTTTTTGCCGTCTTTGAATTCTGTCTCGATTGTATTTAGAAGGACCCCAGAAATTTGCTCCAGATTCCAAAATAATGCGAAAAAGAATATCGTAGCATCAGAAAATACTTAAAAGAAGGACATGTTGAAATATTAAAGAATACAAATTTTCAATTTAATTAGGGTAATAATTTACTCATAAATCACTTTCATTTTCAATCCTAAATTTAGTAATCAAGTAATATGAGAGTCCATGTGTCCGTCCGTCTGTTACTCTTCTGATCCATTACTCGGGTCAAACGAGATACCTTTCGATGCATTTCGATCTACTGATGTGGGAACTGGCATTTCTTTTTCGGATCCTTCCAGAACATTCCATGAGAATTCTCAAAAAGACGTTTTGAGACGCTTTAATAAAATGCGTTTTTATAAATTTTAAAGCATCCTACAAAGTTTGATTGAATGTCTGATTGATGATCCTGTAAGGATTCCGTTAGTGTAGTGAATGTTTTATTCTGGGGAATCGGGAGAGGTGGCTCAGGGCATCAACTGATGTCATTGCAGTGCCTCTGACCGGAAGGCCCTAGGTTCGAATCGCGACGGTGGCAGGTTTTTTCGATACTAACTTGTCAGCTAGGTCGAATTCAGTCACTGTCTGGAGGAGAATCCTAGCCGCAGGCTGCTCTGATCGGTAGTTTTCTGTGGTTTCTCCGAATAACAACAGGCGAATGTCAGAACAGTACCATAACAAACGGTCCACGGACCGCGCGCCTTCCTTCCTCTTTCTTTTCATATTCTCCCCCCTTACACACACACTTACACTAACATGCATTACACTACCACACATTCCGAAAGACCGGTAGGGAGGGAGCTGAGAGCTTGTCCGGCTGGGGCGGTGCCTCGCTGGTAGGAGGTACCTGGTTTAGAAAAACACTAGTCGACGGTATGTCGGCGCCGGATCTCGCCATCTAGCGTGGGAAAGATCACGGTCACCTCCCGATGAAAATATATACTACACTTACGGGACTAATGCCTCAGTAATTGACGTGCCGAGAATCACTAATTTTCAATCAATCAATTATCCCGAGAAGTAGAGGTATTCCTCTCCCGCTGAATGGTGAGATCCGATGCCGAGCTAGACATCGTTTCTACTTTCAGGCATTTCCCTCAACAGGGCACGTCGCCCCAATCGGAATAAGTTCTAAGCTCTCGACTGGTACCCCAAATACCAATCACTGTTTGGAAAACTACTCGTAGCAATGTGGACACCAGAACGCAAGAATCCTTCTGCTGACGGTTGCATTCGACCTCACTACTTACCTACGTTCAGCCATCTTCGGAACATGAACCCTAGGACCTCCAATTCAAAGTCGCGGAAGAAACAATGTCTCAGCTAACTCCAATAAAGGTGATCAATCAGTTTGAAAACTCTCGACAAGATGATCGGTACTGGGTGCAGGTTATCTTTCCAGAATACTTTGGAAGAATTTCAGAAAAAAAAATTTGAGGGATTACGAGGCACCTACATTGTGGAAAGTTACGACTCTCCAGCATAACGAAAATGAATCGTTACGACTTGATGCATCATATTAACGTCAATTAAGTATAATTTTGTAATGAACCATCGAAATATAAAAGAGTAATTTTTGTGATTTTTTAAGCCCGAGGAAGAACAAGATAATTGCATTGTGTTTAAAATTTCTTTTTATTCTAAAGTTTCATACCACAAATAAAAGCTGTTATCATGAAATTTCTTCCCGAAGGCTCGTCCGTTGTAAGCTAGAATATTATAATGTACACACAGTTTTCAAATTAAACAATGACAGTACAGTTGCATTTGACCCTGATATCAGTGTTTTAAAAACTAGGCGGTGGAAAGCGATTGACTGCTTCTTAATGGACTGCCCATTAACTAATTCAAATACCGTCTTTGGCAGGAAAGTGCCAAAATGTGACTGGAACTGCTTCGTCCCCCTTCCCCCCCCCCCCAAAACTCTCACCTCTCGTATTTCTTCGGCGGAAGAAGGGCGTATGCCCATGTCTCTCCTGCCGGGTGCTGGACAAACGCGCAAGCGGGATCTTCTTGACGGGGAGGGGGAAGAAAGGGGGGAGGGGGAGCTTCGCGCTTTGAGCGCGCGGGGGCGGGAGTGTCACTGTTGCGCGAATGACGAGGAGATCGTGACCCGCTCGAAGCTCCCTCATTCCTCCCGGGAACTTTCCCGCGCCGCGCCGGACCCACAATTTTCAATCGCCCGCTTTCTAACACCCCCATCACCTCATCTCACGCGCTGCTACCATCCCGCCTCGCTCACCGCTTCCTCTTCCTTCAAAGCAGCTACTATCCCCCATTTAATCACTATTCCATCGTCTTCGTCATTGCCTCACAAGCAAGTTCAATCATCACTTAAGACGTCGTGTAATAAAGTGAAATATTACTCAGAAATGACTGAAGTGCAATGAAAATTCTTGATGCTACAACAGCACATATTTTTTGGTATTATTTGTATTGGTTCAGGTAAATCATAAATTATATAATACGTGAACGAAGTATATTTATGCATTTTTTGAAGAAATGAAAGATAACACCAAAATAACATTTAAGTCATGTTATTATTTAGCTCTCCCTTCAAAAAAGTGTAACCCTTTTCTAGAGAAGCTTCTTTACAATTTTCCTATATTCACCGCAAAACTACACGAAATCTACTAAAAATTTGAAAAATATTCTTGTCTACATATTCTTCTTTAAAGATTCAACTTCGAAAAAAACGTTTCATTAAGAAAAATCTCCATCTTTAATATTGTACAAATTGTAGTAAAATGCCGAAATGTTTTAAACTTTTTCTATTTTCGAAAATTTAGAGAAGCCAACAAAAAGAAGAAATGCGCAATTTTAATCAACTTTTTTGGACTATCCGTGAAAATATATTTAAAAAATGTTGGAGCCATTTTTATAAAAATCTTAGGAAATTTTGAGGCTTCATGTAAAGTATCCTAAAAAATCCAAATATCCGTTTCAAATTCAACGTGCAGCGACATCAGTCATACTGTCTTACGGTTAAGCAGCTAAAGTCGTTTTCAGACGGATAGGCAGACGGACAGACGTTTTATAACAAACGATTTTCTCGGTATCAAAGACGGTATAAATGTCTCACGTCGTATTGAAAAAAAGGCCTACCAAACATATTAACTATTGAATGTAACATATAACTATTGAATTTAGAATAATGGTAACCGGGGAAATAATAAAAGTCGCGAGTAATCATTGAGAACTGAACATCCAAACGTTTTGACGCAGAAACGACCGCAATTTTAACACACATTAACTTAAGTAACTTACCTGACTTCAACAAACGTAACCTCCATTTCTATCGCCAGAACGCATCAACATCGACAGTTGCGTCATAGCTTCGCTTCTATATTGCAAATAAACTTTCTTGAACGTGTTGATTTTTAATATTCCAAATTTACTTTAGCTATTGTCAACCCGTGGAAAAACCTTTACTCTTTTGATATCAAATGTCACGCATTAGGAATAATCTTTCTTTGCTTTACCTTTCGCATAGTCTATCACTGTAGTAATATCACACATCCAATGGCATTTAGATGTCTAGTGCTGTGGGATGACAATTGAGACCATTACTCCAAGGTATCACAGTCGCAATATTCATCTCTCATGCTCTTCGCATCGTGCTTTAACATAATGTCCATCTGGAGGGTACTTCCCATTCGGAGGCTATTGCCTTGCGCATTGAGAGACATTCCGTCGCTCCTCCCACGCGTTGCCTGTCGCGAGAGTGGGCGGTGCCTGACGGTTACAGCGCGGCGCAGGTGGGCAGCGACAACCGCGTCGTGAGTTCGCATCGCTGAGCGTGATTCGCACCTCCTGTCTGGGCGCTTGTTCCTCGCCGGGTTTCGTAACTGACTTCCTTAATTGCGTGACTCTGAAATCATTACGGAGGTGTCGTGCCACTTTGATAGCTAACACGCTCCTTTAAATTTCACTCGTTTTAACTTCTCAAAAAAAACGACAGATCTCGTTTATGGTACGATAACTAAATGGCTGAAAAACGGGAGGAAGATGTATTTCATTTACCAATTTGGTGAACGATTTGTGATAAGAAATACATATCTTTACTAATTCTGTGTTATAATCAATAGGCGTGACTGTAAATTGATGAGATTAAAAGAACTCGTTCCTATAAGGAGGGCTTTGCTTTAATCAGAATATCGAGTAGTCCACACTCCAACAAAATTCTCTGGAAATTACGGTCCTTACGGAGAACGATCCAATGTCAGAACGATTACGGTTCATTTTTAGTCAAACCAATACTTTCTTATCATGAGAAATGTCGTTTACGGAGCTCATGACTATATTTTACTCTCCTAATTGGATTTCGTTCCTAATTGGATTGAATGATTTTGCACACACGATATAGCCTCCTTTCCTCGGTAATGTACTTTAAATTACCTTATTAGGGGAAACATGCCAGATGTTGAGAAGTGCACGTTTGTAAAAATCCTGAGTCACATTCAAATAAACGCAAAGATTTTGCATCTTTCTGTATCCTTCTATTATTATTTGTTCTGTTATTACATGCTAAGTGTATATAAGGGGTTATTCAAAATATCCGTTCCCAAAAATTAGTTTTAACTTTTACTCCTCTTATAAACAACATGTGACACAGGCATTCCCTCCTGGAATGAATGTTATATTTAGACCCTCTGTTAAATAAAAGTACAGTGAATGCTAAAAAGTACAGTGCTAAAACGGCCACCTCGATTAAGCGGTAACCTCTATTAACGTCAAATTTTTCGTGAATTTGATTGATTTTCCCATAAGACAAGGGTAAATATTCCCTCTTTTTTGCAGTCACCTGACCCAACAATTAGCATCCACATACATCCAATAGATTAACCTATATTACGCGATCAAAATTTCCTGCACCTGCAGAACCTTCCTATGTCAGGACGCATTGTCAGAGTACTTAGAACGGATATACTCATCTGCTTGTCTCGCAGATGCATCAATGTGTTTCACAGAATAAATTATTTTGATGTATGCTCTACTCAGGATGTGAATTGCAGATTCAAATCTACGTAATTGGGTCAGCTAATGGAACGAAAAAACAGCAAAAAAAAAAAAATAATGCAAATTCTGGAAATTAAAAGATTGTGTAAATGATGAGTATACATTTCAAGTGTTTAAATGCACTAGTGCGAATGTGCTTCCGGTGTTTTCTACTTTAACGTGTGATTAAAAATTCGATAACGAAGAAAGCAGCACTTTTCTGGAACAAAATTGTACCGGATATCTGTTTTCCATATAATCATTACCTACCTCAATTATGCCCTACCTGAGCTAACGGCCGAACCACCAGTGTCAGTTGTAGACAGGTTTCATTGCATAAATAAAAAAATATGTTTGAAATACGTTTTCATCAATTTTAAAAGTTAAGCATGAGACGTATTTTGTATAAATTTTAATGTATAATTATCTTTTGAAGGTAATAATTCGATAAATATTACAAAAATTCGCCGAAAACAGAATTTAACCTACTTCGTCCTCACTATTTATCTGTTTTATAGCTATAGTAACCCTCCCCCTCCCAAAAGACAGTAGTCCCTTTGAATGGACCCCAAGAGTATCTAAAAAAGGCAAAATAATCTCACGTGAAAGTCAAAAGACGTGAGTTCATATTCCTGAATTTGCATTGAGATTGATTGTGTTCAGGTTTACGTGGTCCTTCAACACTCAAATTGGATAAATAAAATAAGATAAAGGATCAAAAAGAGAATAAGCGTACAGAATACTTAAATTAGACACAGAAGTGACAAAAAAGACAGAATATAAAATAATATTAATTATCCATCTACAACAATTGAATATATAACCCTGATTTCGATCATTTTTGTAAGTCAGAGCAAAACCAAAGTCTACAAAATTTAGACACTTCAGTTGACTTATAATGAGATTTTAAGACTTTCATTTTTGAGATGAGATGTGTGAAATAAGGAATTTTGAGATGTATGAAGTAAGGGATTTGAGATATGCGAAATAATTATATTGACTTGAATCCTTGAATTTAGCATTTAAAGCGAGTTTAACGCAAACGAGAATATTCTCGAATGACGTCTGGTTGCATACACGAACATACCGCGAATATCAGGTAAACAGCTGCCGCAAGGTTTCTGAAACTTGCATGAGCTCTTTTCTTGCTCAGGGCTTCATGAAAGTCAATGGACATCAGCGCAGCCGATGTCGGAGCTGTTCGGTCGCCGCCCCAGTGCCTCTGCCTTCGCTTCTGTTCCGCTTCCACTGCCTGTAAAACCGTCACTGTGACTCACATCTTCCCTGTCACAACAGCTATTCATCCCAGTGAACTTTGTGGCCATTCTGTTGCTAGTACATTCTCTTCTAGCCTAGCAAGTAAGGCAGTCAAAGTTTCTTCTGAATATCACAGGAGATAAAAGAGAGGTGGTGTAGTATTCGCGCTTAAACATGGTGCCTTCCTGTATTGTTTCTCTTGCTGTAATTTCCCTTCGCAGCCGTTATTATCGTAAGCACTGCCATGAATTTACCTCACCATCAAATCATCACCATCCATTTCATCCAACTCAATCACCATCCAACCCAATTACATCAATGTGTTTTTCTATATAATACATCTACCGCTAGCACCACGCACTTTGTTCGCCGCCTTCACGCCTTTTACATTCATGTCATGATTATGTGTGCCATTCTCATTTCTCAGCGCAGGTGACAGAGAAAACTTACGACTGAATGTCCCAGCCTCACCTATGAAGGTGATAATGGTAGTTTGCCTTCGCCTTCCATCGTATAAAGGAAACTAGGGCGGCCACGAAGAGAGAATAATGAGGAGAGATTAATGATTGTGGATGGAATGATGGTTCACGTGTGATATTTTTTGGTGTGAGATACCAAAGCCACCACGAACCACTAGGTGCCTTACGCATGATTACAAATCGCAGCTTCTATTGCGCTTACTCTGGGGCAACACTAAGCCCTCTCATCATCGAGGTCAAATGTATTAATGTATTCAATAAATAAAACATTTGTAAGTCTTTCATCCGTTGCTCAAATATGTGTGGGTTCTTTCACAAGCGTGTGTACATTGAAGGAGATTAATCATTGCGATCTCCATTACATAGCAACCGTATCTTGTTTACCTTACCCATTGTATTTATTCCACCTTTTCAAATGACTATTTCACTCATGTCTGTCCGCGTCGTAAGTAGCCAATGGTAAGCCTGGATATATTCAAATTAAACCAATCCCAGATGTTTATCGCCATCAGCTTGTTTACCTTTTTTTATCGCTGTAAAACCTTTGTTTACCTTTTTAAGATAACGATAGCAATTGTTTCACCTCCAAAATAGCTCTTATGCATCAATATAATATTAAAATGTGTGGTTTTGCTAATGTTTAAAACTCTGAAATAGAATCTATTATTAAAGATTCAGTGCCGAAAAACAGCGAAAGGAACAGAAAAAGTGTGTGGAAGAAATTTCAAGAATTTTGTCAAGATAGAAAATGCAAATGGACAGCACAAACTACAAATGAAGAAATTACACATGTTTTAGGCAATTAATATTCGAAGATAAGATTGTGAAGAGTACAAAGAATATGCCATCAAAACTACGTGGAACGTTACAACCAAAATTATTCAGGAAAATATTTTAATGAGTACACACGTGTGTTCAATCCATTCGAAAATGACAAATTCCGCTGCTAATTCATTTTGTACATCTTCCATTTCAAATACTTCTATGGAAGACCAAGGCTTGGAAACCAACTTCCTACAACTTTAATGATTGTGCTTTTAATAAATGTTCTTGTCAGTAGCCTTGTTATAATTGTTTTCCGAAACTTTTATTACCATAAAATTGAAACATATTTGAAATCATTTTCTGCATTAAACTGTTATTCAAATGTTACTTGATTATAAGTTATTCCAGGAGGCAGTGATAAGTCGGAACTGAATGAAAGTTTTTCATTTTTCGATTGTAATTTTGAGTAATATTTCCCTTTTTCGTAATTCCTGTGAATTAAATTATCCTTTCAAATTATGTAATGTGTTTATTCGTGAAATAGTCACACTAAATATCACTCGAAGTGCTGTGCTAGCCGGTAAATTCACTCCTCGCTACGCGAGTCGTGAATTTACCGGCTAGCACAGCACTTCTCGTGATATTACTTATGATAAATAGTCAATAAGTGAAACAGACGCAAATAAATTTAGATCAAAAATATCTCTGTCAAGTATGCCTACCCACAAGCTGTGCAACAAAATAAAAGACAAAATATTAAAATAGCATATGCACATTAGCATTTAATGAAATGTTTACACGTCATTTTACACCTATATTCCACACCCCTGTTCCCTTAAACATATTTTATGTGTTTTTTTACCTAAATCTGACGAACCAGAAACATGCTAAACCGTCTCATTACCATCCCCTGTCTGTAAAAATACGGGAAGATGGTGGTTTTTCACATTTTATAAGAAATAATCAACAAAAAAATGTGATGCTGAAGAGGGAACAACCTCCAGGTATCTATCAAACAGATTTAAGCCAAAAAATATAAGTTCCCAGATTGCAATACAAGAGAAAGAGCACGCGCATTTGCAACCTACGACACAATTCATACCACAACATCCGCTTCCATTGTTCAGCGCTAACATTTTAACCAGCTTTTCATGTCGCAGAGACATGAGTAATATTATGTATGCATTCATCAACACAGTGAGCTCTTTTGGACGCTCTATTAAAGTTTTGAACGTTTGTAGCACGAGTACTCAGAAATGTACGAATTTGGGCTCGGATATAAGCTATTTTTTCTTTCAGATCAATGATTTCCATAGGGCGTAATGATCACAAAGGATCCACATAATAATAATAATAATAATAATAATTTAGTGATATATCGAATTTTCAAACATATAATGAAATATAGTATTAAAGCAAAAGCAAGAAAAGATAAATAACTGCTGTTGAGGAGGATCTAAAGTAAAGAAATTGACAGGAAAGGAAATGGCCGACAAGAAAACCGAGAATACCGACAGGAATAACGATGTAAGGTTGAAGAAAATTAGGAAGTACAACATGAGACGTAGATTAGAGAAGAAAACGAAAAAATCTAAGAAGATAAAAATTATCAAATTATTAGGTATTTCTGAAACCTGCTTGATCTAGTTTATCTGTAAACGGAGTTTGTGATACCTCGTATTTTCATTTTCATTTCTACGCCTTAGTAATTAAAGACGACAGTTTTCATTACTACTTTTCTTATAATTGTTGCTGATGAGCTAATTTATGTGAGATGTCAACTTGAATTTCAACTCTGGCGGTTATAAGTTGAGTGGAAAACATATCTAGAAGAACGCGATGGGCGAGGGTTGAATAACACTGTAAAGCTGACTCATCCAGGAGGATCGCTCGTAGCCTAAGCGGAGGCGACTGAGCGAAGCTCCGGAAATCTGCCGCGTGTAAAACTCTGTACCGCGAAGCTCGCCGCAAAAAATCTGAGCGCGCCGTTCCCGGAACCCAAACCTATGCGTTGTAACTCCTCTCTCACCGGCCGCATCTCCCCTGTCGAACTTTTTTTCTCTTTGCACATGATCATTGTGATGGAAGCTTCAGCTCGTATACATGCACTTTCAGACAAAGGACCCCTAAAGTTGTTCCCTCTTTCCGTGAAAAAGGCGTTTATACAATGTGCAACAAATTGTGGCAGAATGTAAATCGTTGTCCTGACGAAGATATAATGTAGAACTCAAAATATAAACAAAACACTTTAAAGGCATTCGGCTCAAATCATTAATGTAAACGAACGATGTGTGACAGACAGTGTTGGTGAGATGGGGCCTGCAGGGGTGCATGACCTGCTCCATTGTTTTAAGGAAAACCGAAAGACATGACACCTGCATGCTTAATCTTGATTAATGATTCAAAGTTTCAAATCACTTTACAATTATTTCAACAGTTATATGTGTAAAGAGAGAGTGAGTGAGAGAGAGACAGACAGGCAGAAAGACAGACAGACATACAGAGAGATATTCGAAACAAGTGTTTGCACTGACGATAAAAATAAATCACCAAATTTCATTTGGGTCTTGCTGAAATTAGGAACTTTGAAAGAAAGGAATCCCATTATTGAAAAGTATGTTAGATATTTCCTTACCAAGTAGTTTTCCTGCAAAGTTACAAGTGTCAATTTCAGGACAGGCAAATTTCCACATTAGAGAAAAGTAATAATTCGTTAACTATTCTCTTTTCTATTAAGTTTTCAAAAAAGATAGTAGAATTACTTCCAGGTTAAAATAAGCACATTCACCAAAAGGAGAAATTTTACCGGAACCATTTTATCCGTCTGGACAAACACAAACTACTGTGCTCATAATTTTGCCAATAATATTATGATTTAGTTAATCCTTATTCTTCTGATCTACTACGTGTTTATGGTTGATTTGATACCTGTTCGCAGTTTCCCATATTCAGTAGATCCGAGCACATTACCCTGTTCTGAGTACAGTCCTCTACAAGGCAGAATGGTGAAGGGCACTCTCTCACAGACAACCGATCCTCGTCCGAACAAGCAATGGATAGGCCGATGGGTGGGAGCAAGGGAGAAGTAGAGTTGGCCTTTCAGCGGAGACCGTGAGACAATAAAACTGGCCGGGCAAATCCGGACGCCCGTGAACGTCTTCAGGATACGGTCAACACGAGATGCCTAAACATACACGTGCAAAAGTGTCATATAACCCGAGAGCGTGCATTATTTAAAATTGTCCTAATTTTTTCTTAAGGACCAGAACTAAAGCTGAAAAACAAATGATTGCGACCCGAGCGTTTCACGAGAGACGCGACGGCGTCGTTCTCTATTTTTATGTGCACTCGCAGAAACGGACGACGCCGTAAAGGAGAGTAGTAAACGGAAAATAGTGCTCTTCGAACAAGGCGCTCACTGAGTCCGGTCTAATTGCTTTTTAAGCACCGTGCTCGGGAGTGACTGTGCTAGGAGGTGCAGCGATGCGCTTGCTTTGTCCAGACGTTCAGATAAGAGACTGAATTTATTTTGCCCGGTAACAAGGCACCGGGCGAAGGAGGTCCCGTTCTTCGAATACTTGTGTAAGAAAAGGACGGCAGCACAGCGGGAAAGGATGGTGGAACTCCGAGTATAAGAAATCTCGAATATTTCACTTCTCTCACTGCGGAGTAGCCCATGTATTTGAGAAGTTGAAATTTTTTTTTTCTCCATCAGATTAACAACTGTGTGCACGGTAACCGAAGAAGCAAGACATTCTTAGTGTAGTCGAATCGGAGCAAAATAATAGAGGGCGGTGTTTCTGTACTTACAGTTGTGAAATTATCTTTTTCTGCCATTTTTTATATCAACATCGACCACTCTCAGACCAAACTCTGTTAAAGACATTTTTGAGAGTTTTGGAACGCCTATTCTTTGAGTAGATGTTCCGTCAGCCAATAACAATGGACTATTTGTTTCGGAATCAAATCCTTTTGGATTGCTGAACACAATTTTGCACATAAGTAGATATAAACATGTGAAAACATACATACATTACATTACAACACATGTATCTAAAATTTACACAATGTCACAGCAATTCTTCAAAAATTCCGTTTTGAGAATTTTCCGTCGACGGCGATAAATGATTTGTTACCTATTATAGGAAATTTTAGTTAAAGATACTGCAGTACGATACGTAGGAGAACCTCTTGGCCTCTTCAAACTTATCTTGAGACCTTCGATTGCCTTTCATCGGCTTTCTTTTCTTCTTATAACAAGACCGCAGTCTAGGAAAGTTTCGTTCTTCGAATACTTGAGCCAAGGAAGAACGAGGCGGAATTTGAATGGTCGATGTAACTCGAGAAGACCTAAATTTCTCATCTCTTTCCGTGAGAATAAAATGCAAAACAAGGCGAAGAATGTGTGCTCTCGTAACTTGACACGAGTAGGTCAGCGCGACGCACGAGGAAATGGACAACTTGTGTAGAACATCATACCTCTTAGCGTTTCCGTGATCATTGATCATCGAGTAATGAAAATAAATATCTTTCACACAAAACGAAAAACAGTGACTCACTACTCGATGCTGTAATAAAATGAATTGATTTCAGAATTATGGTCTCGCCTTTTATTAAAAGTTTCTATTCGAATGTGGATTTGAATTTTAGTAAATAGACTGTCATATCAGGATGTTCTGCGATGAAATAAAAGAATCCGATACAGGCACAGAACATTCGATGCGCTCGGCAATATGACATGAGGATTTCAGTCAATCAAAATTCAGTCAATCAAAATTCAGTTCTTTGATTATATTGATTTGAAGCAACTTGATTCAAAGAAATATCTGGTAAAATTTTACGTAACTAAATTTGTACAATTTATACTAAATCATTAGAATAAAAGGTATAAGGAGCTGCTTGCGATTCCCCACGATTCCCATTTCAGTCAGAAAAGGATTCTCCATTATTTCACATTTCAGTAGGAAAAATATCTTTATTCAATAATCAATTTGGTTTCATACAAATTCATGTTTGATAATATCGTCAAAAGCTTTTCAACTGCGAAGCATTACAACCGCAATCACTGATCTGAAAACAATTTTGTATTTGTTGTTTGCCGTTTCTAACATTACCTAATAGAAAAAAACTCTTCATTTTTATCCAAATAATTTGTTTATTAATAGTTTAAGAACAATTATTATTCCTGTTCAATAATTGATTTATTTTACTCACTCGTCGCAGAAATGCAACTAATGTACAAATATCCATCATTTTCTGAAAAATATTTGAAAGCAAAGTAAATAAAAGTAAATCTAAAACACTTTATTTCAACGAAGCTTATAAATTCCAATTAGAATGAGTTCGTGATATTTTTAATTGGATGAAATTTTCATTCCGGTTTTCTTTTCTTTGTCCAATTAATTTGTATCCAGGTACCTTAACACGTAATCTCCTCGAAGTCGTGAATAATTCGGTTCGTTAAAGACCTCATTCGTCGCTGACGCTCTTTTCGATTAGACCTGACTGCTGATTTTCTACGGGAATCCATTATTATTGAGATATTGACCCCAATTTGAAATCTAAGTTCTTACCGTTTACATGTTTCGTTATAAATAACATGAGAAAGTCACCACATAATTTACAATTTCAACTTTTTTTTTATTTGAAGCTTGCATATGATGCTATCCTCAACTGAGCCCAAAATATGTTGCTTATTTTTTTACTGCAATGCAACTTTTCCCTACAATATTGATTCTACATTCCAAAAGCATCCAAATCACTCCATTTTCAAAATATATTTTTTTAAAAAAAATTACGAAACTAGACTAACCTAAGAAGATTCTTAAAAATAGGTCAGTATCGGTTTAATTTAAATCCGCATATCTTTAAAAATCGAAATGTTTTTGCAGCACTGGTATTACCAATTTAAAAACGAAACAATATCGCAAATATTCATTCGGATCTACGTACTTAACTTCTTTATATTTTCCGCTACAATGTTCTGGAACAAATGGCATCCCTATCGTAGATGCGATACTTTACCACGTCAAATGATACCTAGCGTGCTACTTGTTTTGGCATGAAAATACATAAAGAGAAGAAAACATGTCGCCAGTTCGACTCGGGTGCCGTACCTCCACCTCTCCCTCCCCCGCGCACGTGCCGTCGACCGGAGCATAAACAAGAGGTTGAGGCCCGCGAAAGGCCCGCTTGCAAACGGGTCCCAGCGCAAACATTTCAGCGAGGGCAAATGGCCGGCGGCAACGCGAGATGGCGTGACGCGTGGTCGTCTGGCGGACCGCGCCGCCGCCGCCGCCGCGTGAGTTGTGACGGCCGCGGCCGCCGCCGCCGCCTGCGCCCGCTCCTTCGTCGTGACACTGGACCCGCGCGGCACGCCTGTTCTCCCTTTCGACCGCCCACCCATACCTTTGTCTGCACACCCGTCGGTCCACGCCGTCTCGCGCCCACCCCCTCCTCACTCCCACCGTCCTGTCCCATCGCTCTGTCCTTCTGGCCGTCTTCCCCATTTTCCTTACACTCACGTGCGCGTCTTACTTATTCCTTTCATTCTTTCATGTGTCCATTCATACGTCTATTCACCTTTTATTCCGACCTCGCCCCTTCATTCCTTCATCCGCCCTCTCCTTTTGTCCGTCCTCACCCCTCCATCCGCCCTCATCCTTTGCCCTCATCCTTTGCCTGTCCTCACTCCTACATCCGCCAGCGTCCCTTCATCTGCCTCGCCCTTCATCCGCCCTCCCCCTTCGTCCGTCCTCATCCCTTTATACGCACTCTCTCCTTTATCCGGTCTCTCCGTTCGTCCGTCCTCGCTCCATCCACCCGCGCCCCTTGCCGTTCATCCGCACTTTCCCTTCGTCCTTCCTTACTCCTTCATCCGCCCTCTCTCCTTCATCCGCCCTCTCCCTTCGTCCGTCGTCGCCTCTTCATGCGCCTGCTCCCTTCATCCGTAGACTCCTCCATTCCATTACTCCTCTGACTCCTGCGGTTTCTTCTTTATATACCTTGTTTTTCACTCACTGCTGAAAACTCCCTACTATTCCGTTCACCATATTCTATGTTATTAATTCCTGAGGCATCAAAAAACTATTGTGGACATGTGGCATATTTTGTAAATAGTGTTTAGATGTAACTGGTGTACGATGGAGTTTGCCAAAGATGACAATGAAAGAGAGGGAGTTAACTGAAGGACCGCCAGGAGAAAGAGATGAATGCAGAGAGAGATTGGAATTGAGAGGGAAAAGGAAGGTTGGAGTAGACGGGAGAAGAGGGAGATCGTAATGCAGGGAGAGAGAGGGGGAGGTAGGGAGTGAGAAACTATGAAAGAATGAGGAAAACAAAATAAAAAAGCTATATTTACAATAATGGCTATCATCGAGAATTACTGCTGGACCCTAGGATACTGATAAGAATATCATTGAGTTGACAGCGTTTATCAGGTAACTGATATATGTTTTATCAGAAATGATTGTCTGACGTGGATCAGGTTAAGTCCTTTTTAATAACTTTTATTCCTCAAGGTGAACGTTGCATTAAATTTCTCCTACTAAGGAAATAATAAACAATTTAAAGACAATTTTCTTAACAGAATGTTCCCTTGAGAACATTCCAAAACGGATGCTTTTAATTAATAAACATAATTATAATGAACATTTATTTCCTTAATCTAATCAATTTACAAAGTACTGTATTTATGACTACTCATCATATGATTTTGAAATAAACTTGTACAATGTACGATATTCGTATAACTAAACAACGACATTTATCTTCTTCTTTCTCTTTAATCTCTTATTGATTGAAAAATCATAAAGTACATCGTACATCAGCTTTCGAAAACAACAGACTTATGGTTGCAATAAAGTTTTATGAATCATAATATCTAATTTGTGGAGAATTTATGAAAGTAAGATTCTTCATACGTACGCTTGATTACAAATTTCAAGGATATGAGAAGAGTAATGAGCTTATGTTCTTTGCGAACATTCGAAATAAATTAGTTCATAAAATTAAATTTATGTCTCAATTTTAGAAGATATGATTATAAATAACACACTCGGAAATTTGTCGAGATATCCGTAATGAAGACAATAACACAAAATCGTAAACATGAAGAAAATGGTTCCTTTGTCACAGATCCACATTCCGAGTTAAAAATGCAATTCACTTTTTAAATTCGAATAACACAATGCACTGTAAAATTCTTAAGTAATCTCTTACCTAGGATAAATTCTCTTAACGGTCCACTGTGATTGTTTAAGTGGTGGTGCATCACTTTGATGGTCGAGTCTCAAGACGGTAATGGGCATCTTCCCTGGCAGGAGAAACCGTTCCAGAAACATAAGAACCCCTTAGACATTCACTATACGATAGTTTTTTACTGTGCTTCTTCAAACATCAAAACGCAACATTGAATATTAATGATGGGAAAGTCGGAGTAGCAGGCTATCAAGCTAGAAGGCTATAAATTCTTAGGTTTTATGCTCACACCTATATGTTCCTAAGATACACAGATTTACATCAAATTACTTAACTGTGATTTCTGTATATCGCAATAAACCTATAGTGTTCAAATACAAGCATACTTTTTCACTCGTGCTTTAGAACGAGGTCGTATGGAGCTATTTGCAATGCCAATCTAATTAACATCAAATATTTGTCGGAGTGGCTTAAAGAGGACACTCAATAATAACTCAATTGTATTATTTCGATATCAGAGACACACCATTTTTCAAACCGATGATTCCTACAACATTTGTCTCGCAGGTATTTGTATCCATCCAAGGAGAAATACAGGCAACATTTGTATGGAAACAAAACGGCAATTAACAGCTACGCATGTATAAATTGCTGTCAATTCTGACATTTTAAAATATTACCTTCTTTAAATTTTAATTTCTTTAAAAACTGACATTTTAAAATATTACCTTCTACATTTCAGATCGGACGTTGGAAGGATTTTATAAACAATAAAAATGGATGTGGTAGCTTATAATTTGCACCGCTCATTATCCTTTCAAAAGTAACTAACCCAATAATTTAAATATTTCCTTTTTTAGTCTTCCCTGTGAAATACTACACTTCCAGATCTTTCGGGATATTTTTGTTAGAATAAGGCAAGTATTTTGAAGGTATTGAATTGTTTTATTAAATGCGTTCACAAAACCCTCCAGATGATTTATTAATATCTAAGTAGTAAGTTTATTACCCCATTCATTTTTTGTAAATAACTACATTCTTTGTGCAAATAACACTGAGGGAAAAAATATAAAAGATATCCATAATTTCCAATACCCTAATGATTTCATATTTCAATACGTTGTGACAAGTTGACTGTTGGTACTATAAGAAAATCATTTTCCCAAGGAAGTGAAAAGATGTCTGTTAGTTCCGTAAGTGCGAAACACATTTCTTTCCTGGTGCTCCGAAGAACGTCTGACGTGAAGGTATGTTACATGCCGGGCGGATAAACGGACATTGACGAGGGGGATCGAAAAAGTCTGCAGACATAAGGAACTCGACAGCCGCGTCACGTGTATAAATAATGGCGTCGAAGTAGTAGTAGGAGGAGGAGGAGGAAGACGAGGGGACCGAGGAGAAGGACAACAAGAAGGTGGAAGAAGAGGAGACGGAGAAGGCGGGAGACGAGGAGGCAGAAATGGAGGAGGAATCGGAGAGAGGAAGGAGAGGAAGGTGGTGAGTGGATGGTGGGGGAGGAGTGACGAGAGGGGGAGGGGGAGGAAAAGGAAGAAAAGGAAGAGGAGGCAGAAATGGAGGAGGAATCGGAGAGAGGAAGGAGAGGAAGGTGGTGAGTGGATAGTGGGGAGGAGTGACGGGAGGGGGAGCGGGAGGAAAAGAAAGAAAAGGAAGAGGAGGCAGAAATGGAGGAGGAATCGGAGAGAGGAAGGAGAGGAAGGTGGTGAGTGGGTGGCGGGGGAGGAGTGACGGGAGGGGGAGGGGGGAGGAAAAGGAAGAAAAAGAAGAGGAGGCAGCACTTTTGACGGACGTCTTGCGAGTGCCTCGAGGGCATGGATGTTGAGACGGGCGGACAAAGAAAAACTGCATAAGAGATGCGCGATTCCTCGGAGGTCGTGCAAACGCCCGGCCACTTCCAACCACATTACGCGCGTCGCGTCGGAAGCGTCGACGGAGGCGGCGCCCGCGAAGGCGCGAAGAGCGCTCGCGGCCTCAGCCCGTGAGTGCCGAAAATGACGCGTGGTCGTTTTTTTTGTGCCGTTGTTATATTGCGTGTGTAGGATGGCGAGTTCATCGACGTGTTTCGGCAGGTTGAAAAAGCGGAATCAATTAGGTGAGAGGCAAGAGCCTTTGATGATACTTAACTGTGTATTCCCCAATTCAAATAATAATACCAATAATAGAGATAATAATAGTGATAGTAATAATAATAGCTTTGGATATTAAACGTCGTTTAATGTACGGGTTACCAAAAGATGTAACGTTGTGAATCTCCTCTTATGTGCTTATCAGCGTAGCTTCTCTTAGACCAGTGTCTCTCAATGAGGTCAGTATGGACCACCTGGGGTTGTTGGAATTTTGAAGGGGGCCAATAGGGACGGTAAGGAGTCGAAATTCGAATACTACAGGAGACTGATTGTTATAATAAGACCCTAATGATTACAAAAAATATTAATGAAGATGATAATTCATTTTTTATCTCAAATTATTATTCATATTTCATTATTCAAAACATCAAAAAACACTCGTTTAGTTTTGTAAATATTAAAAATTATAAACCGCTTTTTCAAAATTTGCAATTGTATTCTTTCTAACAAGTCATTTATGTGCAATTATTTGTATTATTATTTTGTTTGCTATGTATTACAGAAAAAAATCAAGAGGGCTCAATGAAGCAATATATTGGTTTAGAAAGGGTCAATGTAAGAAAAGGTTGAAAATCCCTGACTTAGACTCTGTTCTATCATCTTTTCTAATCCCTGATCATCGTAAGTATTTTTACTATTTTTACCAATGAAGTAGACTCTGTGCATTAAAAACGTCGTTTTACTTTGCAGAAGAGTTGTGGGCTAGAAGCACTTACGGCAATGTGAGCTTCAAATCTCTGCATTTTCAGAGTACGCATTTCACTGTTTGCCAATTTGGCATGACTGACGTAATGGGACGAGTAATAAAAAGGTAACTTTTATATCATCCAGATCACAGTTAAAATCAAATAATGAGAATAAAGGAGAACAAAAAATTAAATTTAATATTAAAGAAGTTGATTTTTTCTACTATTCATTATAATGAATTACTAATACAGGAGTTCCGTCATTTATGACGAGAATTTCGTTGTGTCATTTATAATGGGTACACCTGGAACGAAATATTTTGATCCCGGTCTAAGGGAAGTTGCATTAAAATGTCGGTACTTGGTATTAGAAATTCTGTCCTGTATTTTCACATTAATCTCGAAAATTTAAAAAACTGCTTGGGTATTTGTTACCAGCCACTTTAGATCCGAAAATTACGACCTTGATGAAATTGACTGTAAAAAAGATGTTTACTGGAAAAGAAAAGTGTGAATAAGTTAAAATGTTAATACATACAACTCTGAGAAATTTCAATTTATTTACTTATTTATCTAATCTCCGAAGTATCATCCACGTAAGTTTGAGAGTCGCTTGCTATACTGTTTTTTCGTGGTTGAAGTGACCGACTGCATGCATAGGAAATTTCATTGTGCCACTCGAGTATTACTAGTGGTAACAGCCTCAATATCACTACTCTAAAATACATTGGTCGCCAGTATCATTAATACCAGTAACTGTGAACAAGGTCGTATTCAGCGTAAAAATATATTTCTGGACACACTGTTTAGATACACTAACACTAACCGATGAAAAAAACGATCTTCTCTGAGGTAATCTGAAATGAACTACCACAAATGATTACCAATGAATGAAAACAAACCTATCAAATTAATTCCCACACAGAAAAGCCCGTTTTTCACCATGTGATCATATTTCAAACCCTTTCACATCCTTGCATCCTCTCAACACATCCAGTTGGCGTTTCCCATACTAATATCACCTAGGAGAGGCTCACAGCGGCGCGGCGCGTGTTTTTTCGTGGCGACCGCATCGCCCCGCAGCCGTGCCTGTCACTCACGAGCGCCGGCGTTGATCGGCCGATCCAACCATCCGTCCATCAATCAATCAATCAATCCGTCGACGCGGCGGGAGCTCATTATTGCGCGCCTCGCGCGACAGGACGCCGCCGGCGCCTCTGTAGGTGGCGCTGCGCGACCGTGGCGCCCGCGGCGGAGCGGCGACGAACAAAGGCGAGCGCCGTGTGTCACACGCGAAGAGGCGCTCGCGGCAGAGTGCGACACGGAAGCTGCGAGGTGCTAGGTCTCGTGCGTGCAAAGGAGGAGACTGCCAATTTTTTATTGGATGACCGAGCCGAATGGACTCGGAGCCTGAAAGCGAATATTCTATTTGCGAGTGGATATTTTTGTGAGGTTAAAAATAAAATTATTGGCATAAATCGGATTGAGGTTTGATTGATGTTTCGGACATGTCATCTGCTATGGTCGTTAGACCCGTTAGGGTAGCGAATGTTTTATCTTGGGAGGTGACGGTGTTCCTCCCTGGCTAGACGACGAGATCCGGCGCCGACCTACATGGCGGCTAGCGGTGGATTTCCAGATATCATCTCCCAGCGAGACACCGCTCCAGACTGGACAAGCTCTAAGCCCTGACTGGGTCTCCCGTCCTGTGGTAATGCAGTGCATGTAAGTGTGTTTTAAAGTAAGAGGAGATGAGAGGTCAAGGAAGAGAAAGAGTAGATCACGGGCGGTCCGTGACCCCTTTGTTGAGGCGCTGCAGTAACATTCCCCTGGTTGATAGGAGAAACCATGGAAATACACCGATGAGAGTAAGTCCGCACTAAAATTATCTTCCAGAGAGCGGCGGAATTCGGACTAGCTATATGTACCCAGTGTCGAAAATCTGCCACTGTCGGGACTCCAACCCTCAGACCTCCCGGAAGAAACGCTCTTCCTCCAGGAAGAACAGCGACGCTAATTCTGACCTTAACACAGAGTAATAAACCAGAACGATAATATTTTGTTTTGAATGAAGTTTGCTTTTTATTAATTTTTGGTTATTTATGATATAAGTATCGCAGACATTCTATAGGACATCCTACAATACGACATCCTCTGAGACATCCTACAATACGATTCAAACGAGACCATCAGGCCATGTTTGATAACAAGTTAAGTATTGTAATAAGACGTTAAGATACGAATATCGTAAACCATTCTATCACAATTGTCAATATTCCAAAGTACTTCAGATTTCTTTCGAATTTTAGTATTCATATCGCGAAAGGTAGCATGTTTTTTCAGGACCAATGGAAGGATGTAATATAATTTGCATTCATTGGTTATAATTTTATAGAAGAGATTTTAAATAGTACGTAGTTCGAAATATTATGAATATATCGGTGCATTTATAAGTGAGAATAGGGAGTGAAGAGTAGGTGATCGGGCAACTACTAATTGAATAAAATTCTTCTAAAAAAACAACCAAAAACAATTATATCAAGGAAACGAAAATAAAAAAATGAAGGCGTGAAATAGTGTCAAAGAATGAAAAATTATAGAATTTTCCAAAACGAAATGGAATACATGAAAATAAAATTTTAAAATTAATTTAAATGAAGGTTTAAATTCTAAAAGGATAAAAAAGAGGAAAATAAGTTTTTATGATATTCGTAAACCAAGTAAATGTTATGGAAAAATAAAGAAAAACAATGAAATGAAAAGATTGAATGAGAGAAAAAAGAAAGCCATTATAAAAATAGTAATAAAAGAATAGCTTAAAATACAGATAATATAGCGTAAGGAAGACATATAACGGGGAGGGTGATGGAGAGAACAAAATGTAGAAGATAGCATGAAAAAAGCGAGAAAAATATGACCTATCATTACATATAACAGGAAATATTTTTAGGTAGAGGGGGGTTTTAAAGTCTGGAAAGATCAATAACCATGACTCATTCTAAAGCACCAATGATGGCCTCAGGTGCTTGGGACGCAAATGAATGTAAAAATTTCATCACGCGATGAGACGATTTCAGAATTTTTATAAACACTGCGGGCATTTTTTTCTTCATTTTTTTGCTTAATGACATCTGAACATGCAATCTGCATAGTGAGAATTTAAAAATATTATGATAATCTTGTATAAAAATATTAATGTGCCCTAAAAAAATAATGAATAACAATAAGCTAACGTTTTTGACAGATAGTACTATACCCTGAATAAGAATGAAATATTGTCAGTTTTTTTAAACGTTTCTTGAAACGTAATTCAAATCTTACTGTAAAGCGAATTTATTGTCAAAACATTGATCTGAACTAAATAAAGAAAATTCCAATTAGGGACAAGAAAAATCACGCACAATTACACATATTTTCTCTCACTCCAGTCATACGTTATTAGAATGTTTCTGGCGTTAAAAAAATGGTTAAACTATATTTAGCACAAACATAGAGCATTTTCACGTCAGTAAGAAATATTCATTATTACTATTTGAACGTACGGAATATGTAAACTAATAACCGACTATCAAATGCATAGTGAATGTAAATCGTGTCTGAGATAGAGACAATAGTAGTGCCTCAATCGCATGCCACGTAAGTATGAGCAGCATTACAAGCCATAGCTGCATCTCAGAAGATATACACGCACTTACGTCGCCATTCAAGCGTGAAGCAACGCAGAAGAAAAATCGTTTAAAACGCAGGCTGGGGCCCTCCTTCGGCCAGCACGCCCCGCGGAGGTTGAAGACAACTGCGCAAGATCAATATCGCGGCGGCGCGGCGGCGCGGCGCGCGCAGCCCCTTCGCCTTTCCCACGGCGAGGGCGCGTCCCGGACGCTCTTCCGCGGAGAAAAACCGCTAACCACACACTGGCGCCGCAAATCGGCGCGTTGCGCGAGGACGCAGTCACGCGCGCCCCGGGTGGCGCAACAGAGCGGCGCGGCGCGGCCCGGCGCGCGCGAGGCGGACGCCGCCGCCGCCCGCGCACTCCACGCCCCTCCGCCGCGATCAGACTACCCCCACCGCCATGCCGATCAGACCGACCCTACCGCCCCCATCGCCAACGTGATCAGACTGCCCGCGTCGATCCTTCGCGGCGCGTCGCCCTCAGAGCCAAGGCGATCAGGCCGCCTCTGCCGCTCCAGACGCTCTCGTCGCCATAGCGTTCAGACCGATCCCGCCCCCCGTCGTCAACGCGATCAGACTGCCTGCGCCGATCCTTTGCGGCTCGTCGCCCTCATCGCCAACGCGATTAGACCGCCCCTGCCGCCCCAGACGCTCTCGTCCGCATACCGATCAGACCGACCCCGCCACCCCCATCGCCAACGCGATCAGACTGCCCGCGCCGATCCTTTGCAGCTCGCCCTCATCGCCGAGGCGATCAGACCGCCCCCGCCCCCCCCACATTACCAAGGCTATCAGACCGCCCGTGCCATTCCAGACGGTCTAGTCGCCCCATCGCAAAGGCGATCAGATCGCTCCCCGCCGCGCCTGACACTCTCGTCGCCCCCTCGCTAGGCGATCAAACCTTTCCCATCCCTCCAAACGCTCTCGTCGCCCTCATCGTCAAAGCGACTAGACTATCTCCACCGCTCCAGACATACTCGTCCTCGTTGCCAAGGCGATCAGACTGCTCACCCCGTTCCGGACCCTCTCGTCGCTTCCATCGCCAAGCAGAACAGGCAGCTCTCGCCGCTCCGGATGCTCTCAACGCCCTCTCGCCAACGTGATTTGACCATCCTCACTGCTCCAAATACACTCGTCGCCCCGATCGCCAAGGCGATCAGAGCACCCCCACCTCTTCAGACGTTCTTGGCTCTCCCATTGCCAAAGCGATCTGATCTCCCCCATCGCTCCAGATACTCTCGTCGCTACGACCGCCATGTTGATCAAACTTGACGCCGTTGCAACCAGAACCTCTCCACCATCCCAGCCACGGCCTCCGCCACCGCTGCCGCCTCCACCGGTGTTGCAATTCAAACGTCTTTTTACCTCAAACACTCTCGTCGCCACGTGTCCATGGCGAGCAGAACCGCCCTCTTGTTCCTCTGGACACCATTCGCCTCGTCACACCAGTCACCGCGGCAATTTGCCCACCCTCGACTCACCCACCGCCGCCGCCACCGCCCCTTGCCCCCCCATGTTCCGAACGCCACTGTCAACTCACAACCCCAGGCATCCTCCGCCGCTATCAGTTCACCACTAATGCCCCACACGCTGTAGTGGCCCACACCAAACCGTCGCATTACGAACTTGTTCTCGTCGTTCTCTCCCCTCCCCGAAGCACTAGATATTCCTGGCAACCAGACGCCTCCGCAGTCCGTTTCCTCTGTGCATTTTCTCTGCCCTGCCCAAACTCAAATGTTCATATCAGAACCTATTGCGCCTTCACGACTAGACCCTTCACCAAGTCCTTCAGCCCTCGTCTCGTTCCTTCGTTGTAATTCCCACTGTCGTCCCTATAGCAACGGACATGTAAGTGCTTCTGTCACTCCCGATACCTTCCACACAATCCTCCGCTGTGTCCATGATTCAAATCCCCACCTGACAGTCTTCTTCTAGCTCCCCCCTCCCCACATCCTCGCACCACACCGACACGCACCACACTGAGACCTTGATGCCTCTTTCCGCCTCAATGATCCAATCACTGCCGCGATCCGACCGACACTTGACTCTGACACACCCGCCAGATCCCCATAGTTTCCCTTTCGTTAAGCATTTCCAAACCATTGTGGCATCTCTTCAAATCGTCTCTCCTCCTACAGAAAGATTTCGCTGATTTCAGATATTTTCCAATGATGTCGTTTATGTTAGTACTAATTTTCAAATAACTTCCGAGAACATCTTTCTCATCATGTAATCATTATTTTCCACATTTCTTTCCTAAAATACTACCTTGTGATAATCCGAACTTTACTGCATCTCCTTAGCCAAGTTGCATTCTGAAGTGACAGACAACTAGTCACAGTTTCTTATGAACGAGCACCCCATCGATTTACGATGGTAGTGACTGCACAAGCGTATAAATCATATATGACAAGGCGCATCTTATACGAGATGGACATTTACGTAGCTAGCAACGTCTCGCAATAATCATTTGGGCCATAATTTAGTCCAAGTGACCAAAATAATAATATTTTACTAGATTGCATGGATATATTAAATTAAATTAAAAAAATGTTTAGTATATCAGACGTTTGGTTTCAGTTGTGATTAATCTAATATTATCTGGAGAGCTCGTGAATAAGGAAATAAATTCTAGAAACATAATTGACTTAGTATTTAAAAATTGGTTTGTATTGATTTAAGCTTTTTAAAATTAAAGGTAAAGAAATTCACTTAGTAATTATTAACAGTATTGAAGAAAATTGAATGAATAATTGAACGATTATTCCTTATTCCTTCTGTTCATTTTCTTTTAATTTATACTATTAATTTTCCTTTATTACAGTGATTTGATGAGCAAAAATATTATCATTAGTATGATTGGACAATTTGAGATTGTAGATATCAGAGAAATTTTTCTGTCTCAACGCTCGTTTTACTCTCTTGGCATGTTACGCTAGTTTGGGATTTTCATTCTTCTTTTGTATTTCTTGTTTACTTTTGGATTTCTCTTTCATATATATTTTTCTTCGGCACAACCATCATACCTACTTTAATGACCGCTTTGCTTCGGAGCAATGACTTTCAACACACCACTTCGCAACCCACACCTGCACCATTCACCTATGACTGCATCACCTGCGACCACGGACTTCAACTGAAATGCTACCTCCTCGCTGCCAATGCCCCTTCCACCGCATTCCCGTGCATCCGTTCCCCGCCGTCGACGCAATCTCCACCTACACCTCTTGATGACCTCGTCACCCCCGTGACCTCCCTCCTTCTCTCCCTTCCCCTGTATCGTTGCGGCAGACACCTTCCCTCGCCCCCAATCTGCCCATCACCTCGCGATCACCCCACATCCCCCCACCCCATACGGGATTTTTGCACAGATTTTGCTTATTGCCACCGCCGTCTCCTTGCCACCCCCGCATCCGATCTCGCCCATCGACATTCCCTGCCTCTCACCATCACCCTGGCCCCGCACGATCATCTGCCCCTCCGCAACCACGGTCCCGCACTGGTATCTGCCCACCCGCAAACCCCGGTCCCGCACTGGTATCTGCCCACCCGCAACCCCGGTCCCGCACTGGTATCTGCCCATCCGCAACCTCGGACCTGCACTGGTATCTGCCCACCCGCAACCCCGGTCCCGCCCTGGTATCTGCCCATCCGCAACCCCGGTCCCGCACTGGTATCTGCCCACCCGCAACCCCGGTCCCGCCCTGGTATCTGCCAATCCGCAACCCCGGTCCCGCACTGGTATCTGCCCACCCGCAACCCCGGTCCCGCCCTGGTATCTGCCCACCCGCAACCCCGGTCCCGCCCTGGTATCTGCCCCTCCGCAACCCCGGTCCCGCCATGGTATCTGCCCCTTCTCCATCTACTGCTCCGTCACTCCGACGTTCGGCTTCTCCGTCGCGCTCTCGCAACTGATCCCGCTCACCGCCGTGCCACCACCGCCACCGCCTTCCTCGCCCGTCCTCGCAGCCGATCTCACACAGCGCCGCGCCGCCCGGGCCGTCCGGGTCGGCCCGCGAGGTCAAATTCGCGATCGCCCCTCGATCTCGGCGATGACCCGGCGGCGCGCGGGCGTGATCGCTGTTTGTTTAGGCCGTTAGCGCGCTCTATCGGTGCCAGCATCGTGCGCAGGCGAGGATTGGGCGCAACCCCGGACGCGCTTCCAGGGAGGTTCCAACCGGCTGGCGGATGTCCGGGGGTGGGCCAAAGAGTGATCATAGACCGAGCTCCAAGTTGAAGTCACTGCGAATCTCCGGCATTATAGCTGGTGCTTCTTTTTAAACATCGCCTCTTCGTCCTCCTGTGCTTCCTTCTCCCCCTTCTACTTCTCCTTCTCGTCCTCTCTTTTCTCTTCCTTCCCTTCTTTCACCTTCTCTTTCTTCCTTTCTTCTATTTCGTATTTTCCTCTTTCCTCTAAAAATTCTTTCTCTTCTTACAGCTTTTCCTTCCTCTTCGAGTGGCATCGCTTCAGATAGAGTTTGCGTTCGAATGCAGAGAATTATTTATGGCTTCGCTGGTCAGTAAGGAAAAGATCAAAGATTATTTAGACTTTACATGATTGGTTGAATGCATGTTGATTTGTCTTCGCCTACAATGATCAAGTTGAAATCATCTGTGTTTACGTTTGACTTAAACACAAAATGCAATGGTTAGTATGCGCCATTAGCCGTCTTCTATTTATCAATCACTATTCAATCGTCTTCTATTATATCGGCAGCTGGCGATTGGGAAGTATAAAAGGAATGCTTTTAGTTCGTCGTGAAAATAAACCTAAATATGAACGTAGGGCGTACGCGCAGTTACCTTCGGAAGAAGATATGATCAAAACGTACAATATGTCTCGTTTCAAACTGTGTTAAGAAGAAAGAAATCCATTAGAGTCCGTAAAGGTGGTAATTCTGATACGTGCATTTCCATAGTCCGTTTTATACATAACGTATGAAAATAAATCTATCAAAAACGCTGATAATAAAAATAATTTTTTACAATGTGTATCTTGTTAACCCAATAAAATGGCATAAACACAGCTGGTGTAATGACGTTAGTGACATGACCCTATCGGACCAGCTAGTAAACGTCATTCTGAAGCGAAAACATTTTTCACTCTCTTGCTTTTGTGAAACATATATTTGAATATTGTGTATATTGATTGGAACTTGCATCAAATAATTAGACAAAATACTGTTTTAAATGTATCCTCTCGTTCCCATTTTAATTATCCCCGACGCGCCACACTGACCCTTTTCTGGGCCATCTCCACCGCGCCGCGGTCGCTCTTACGAGTCAAAGCACAAGGTAACGTTGGTCGTTCTGAACTATTGCGACGTAATGATGGTTGAGAGACAGGGCCATATACGAGTAGATCGTTGACCTTCGGGAGACGCTAAACGGATTATTTCCTCTGGAGAGTTTAATCGACGCAACGGCCGTAATGGAATCAAACGTCCGGCGAAAGAACAGGGAGAAAAAGAATCTGAAGAAAGTTATTGCTCCACTCTTAGAGAGTTTGTGTCGTGAAGAACTCCAAATCCACACGATACAATCTTTAGATTCAGTATACAGGGGTGCACAATGAACGGTGTGTTTCATCTGCCCATTGTGGATGGGTATATTTCATCACCCAGAGAAAATTTTCAGAAATATTATTTATAGAATTGCAAATGATGATACTATCTCATTTATCAATCTATTATTCACCTCTACAAACTTCATTAGGATTCTGCAATTCTATTTTATTATTAAATTCTTCGTTCATAATGAATATGTAAGATTAGTTGTTACTCAGCCTGGACGTTTTGAATTGCTTTGAGTGATGTAACTTTCTTTTCACTATGAAAAGATGAGTAACTCTGTATTAAGTACTTTCTCATATTATCTGTTACTTGAAGTTTTGCCAGAATGTTTGACTTGTCCATCCCTGGAATGTGGGAACGGTAGTCAAACAGGAAGTCAATTAGAATTTTGTTCGACAAGATTTCCATTCAGATGCGATTGGATGTTAGCCTACGCTTCTTTGGAAAATGGCCAAATGTAATAGAAATAAGTTTGACTAATCCAACAAGGCTCAACTTCTGGCCACCAACGTAGGTTTTCATCGGACAGAAGTATTACACATTGGAATATTTTAGAAACTAATTATTTACAATAAGTGTAGCATTCAATTGGAGAGTTTTTCTTAAAATTCCTTCAGCAGAATTTATAGTAATTATAATAATAATAATAATAATAATAATAATAAAAAATAATATCAACTAATTATTTACAAAATTGGTACGAAATGTTGTGGTGTTTACATTGGCATCATTATAGAAATAGATCTGAGCAGTGCCCTCTAGAATACAAAGCCTGGCTACGGGCAGCCATCTTGCCAATGACGTCACGATGAGTAGCCCAACAGCCCCGCCGTGGGCCTACGATCTATGCTGAACTTAATAGCAACAGCATTTCACAATATATTTCTCCCTGGCACTTCATTTTCCACCAATAGATTTGAGTAACGAAAATTGAAGGATTCATATTTTTAGAAATATGTTGCTTTTATTTCCGGACAATGTTTCTTTGAAAGAAAAAATATAATTTTTCCTACAACTATCAACAAAATTAAAATCAGAAGTTAATAAAAATACACTTTGATTAATTTTAGAAATAGTAATTTATTTTGAAGAAAATCATGTCACAATTTACATATATTACTCAATAGATAATTTGTGTAACACAACAAAATATTTAAGTAGTTTCTCAATACATATGCATACATATTCCTACATTAATACACACAAACATTATTTTTACAGAATAGGCGATTTAAAATATTTTGGGAAAGAAAAGTACGGAAGCAGAATCATGCTGCAGGCTAGATTTTGAGTTGACATATCACGTAACAATTATGTATATATTAAAACATATAAAACTTCTCACATAACGTAATATTTGAAGCTCTAAACGAAAAAGTTGATAAGGAAAATTCATTTAAAATACGGAATGAGGAGATCCTGCTAGCAATTAGATTAATGTTGAATAACAAATTCTTCATGTTCAATTATTCTTGTTACAAACAAAAACAGGGGACTCCAATAGGTGGACCCATGAGTTATCTCTTTTCTGAATCTATTATGCAGCAGACACAGTCTTAAGTCAAAATGAAGTAAACTTTTGTGCTAAATATGTGGATGAGACGATATTAATTGTTGATGAGGCAAAGATTGAATTCATTTTGCAACAATTCAATAACTATTACTATCACTGTCACGAACGTTTGCAAGTTTAAAGCATTTTTTTAAATACCTATCCTTGAGTTATTGTTGGGTATGAAAGTTTTCTCTCTACGAATAGCTTTGATCCACGCACTCCTTGGCTCTTGCTCATTGGGAAAGCTGAACACGCTAACAGCGCGGCCGTTTCGGTAGTTGCCTTTACAATTGGGTACACAATACTTGAAAGGCATTATTGTGATGAGCTGTAAATGAAACAATGAGGGTTTGAATAGTTACGAATTTTTTAACATATGTTTACTGTCTAATCACGTAAGTCCTAAACACTGTACGATCAATATGCACAATAACCTAAAAGCCTCGTAACACATTTTTACAAATTGAAGCACAAGTATATATCATTTGGTTATATTTGCCTTAATTTTAGATCTAAGACGTAAAGTGAACTTAATCAGAAACTACTGTTAATAAATTGTACTTACCAAGTTCGAATTTCCGTAAATAAAAATAATACAATTGCTGAAAAATCACAACCAACACAACATAGCAACACGCATAACACACGGAGTATCCAGCCGGAGAGTCTCTTCGTGGGCCTACTCGTGCTTACGTCACAAAATCGTCGCCAGGCTTTGTATTCCAGAGGGCACTGATCTGAGGCATTGTTTTGTCGTAAGTGATTAGTTTTTCATAAATCTTTTTCGATCGCATTGCGGCTATCTTCAGCGCTAAAAAATAACAAAAATAAATTACAATAAAAATGTTTGTGTGTGTGTTATCGAATGAATTTTAGTCGAAAATATAATCTAAGCACAAATAAAATTAAATAGAAATATAAAATACGAAAATTCCTATATAGTATTTGAGTATACCCCTACACCGCGCGTGTGTGGAAATATCCGTGCTTCACGGCTAGACCACTTCCCGTGCACCAATCGAGACATGTGAGGTGTCATTGAACGCGTCTCGGTCCCCTGTTGGGGAACTGGTAATTTGTTTTTCGATCCGATCATAAGATTCCAAGAAATTGTCAAAAACGTGTTTTTTCATGTTTTGTATCTACGATCTTTGTGAGTATAACGGGAATTAAACCAACGCCACCTAAATCGATCCATGCAGGTGGCGTTGATTAAGCCCCATTATTCCGTGGTTATTTTCAGTCCGCGACACCTTAATTTTCTTCCATGAGGATGGCAACACTGATTTTTGATAAATGACAAAAATCTAAATGAATATCGCCCGGCAGAATGTGTTGTAAATTCTGAAGTATTTTAGTGAAGTAGAATTTTCCACTTGCCTTGGGGCATTAAATTTGAAGAATATAAAGTGAATACGAACAAAACAAAAACTGTAAATACTACACAATTCCTTTCTTAAGCGTGCAAAAATCGATTTTCAATTTAATGTGACTTACAACTCACACAAACATACAAATAGTAACCATTTAATACTTATATATATTCGCCTTCAGAACAAAAATCAGACCGAGTTTGTGGAGTTTTAATATTTTAAAATAGGGGACAAAAATACGGAAGTGTTAAGCAACTCAGGGGAATCAAATGTAGTTGTAAAACATTTTGCGTCAGAATTTTCCTAACTAATGGAGAATGATATTATATTAGCATTAGAGAACAACACGGAACAACAGCTTACAGGTGATCATTTATGTTCCTATTAGAAAACAAAACGTAAAAAGTATAGCTGTGCTGTCGCATCATCCATATACCTGTAAGTATGTTTTTACAGTGATTATAATTTTGAAATTGCAATATGATCAGTTCATTTCCCGTTTGAAGTTAATATACAAGGCCATTGAGTGTTGGGAATTTTTGAACTGGAGTAGAACATTAACAGATACTACAATTCATTGGTAAGTCCAATGCCAGATACTCTAAGAACATATTTGAACAGAGCTACTCATGAAAGAAATGAATTATGAAAGAAATTTTCAACACATGAATATACTTTTAAAACGGTTTACAGCGTCGGCGGCGCCACATTCAACTAGTAGAATCATAATTTTGAAGAAAGAATACATAACAACTGTACATAGTAAGATAATTGTTAAAATTAGAAAATTGATTTGGAATCACATCAATTATTATTCTATAGTGAAATAAAATAAATAGAATAGATTGAAAAATAAATTCTGATGGGCAAACTGACCTACCGATTCTGAGGTGGCTGGGGCTCCGGTACAATCAAAACAGCGAGATCGAGGACATTGCTCCATTATTTAAAGGAAATCTCTCAATGGAGAGGGGAGAACGAGAGGTTTTCTAACGGTTATCGCAGAAAGGCGCACCTGCGTGGCGGAAAACAGGCGGGCAGAGTGGTTAATGTGCGTGGGAAGCAGCCAACTTCAGAAGGGGTGAGATGGAAGGAAATTTTTCATTTAAAATAGTCTGAAATCTTCATTACATCCCTACGTATCGACTATTGTTTACCATAAACAAGGGTTACAAGCGTATCAGATCACATATATATTCTAGTCGAAAATACATTATTTTCGTGAAAAGCATAGAGTCAAAATATCAATACACTCACTGAGGTACACTCACTTGTTCAAAAATAAAGAAAAAGAAATGTCAGGCACACGAAGACGAAGATGATCATTTTAATAGATTGATCTCAATAAAATGGAAATAAACTTCATATATGCATCCTAACAATTCATAATCAGTAAATTAAACACCGACACGTGTCCTTTGAATACTATATCAAAGAAGAGGTCGTTCAAAAGATGTTTCATGTTGGGTACTATTGGTACCTTAATGTAAGATAACCTAGTATGACCAACGCGTAGTTCGATTTACGTTATCTCTATTTTATTCAAACTAAGGAATCGATGCCAAGAAACGAGATGTTTACATAGAGGCAGGTATACCTGTATAGACGATTATTTATGTTTTCCATGGAGGATAAATGCATGGCGATGACATTTACGAGAGTATTGCCGTTGGTCTCCCTGTTGGACTTGTCACCCGTGCGTGGTGTCTGGGTGGTCTCACCTAACTCAGAGTAGGCGAATCGTAGAACGACGCGGCGCCGCTCTGAAGCTATCTCAACTTCCCTCAAGTTACGGCGCTCCTTCCGCAGGTTCATATGTTACTCTGACTTCTCTGGAGTAGCAGCACCACTCGTTTTATCAACGCTTCAATAGATGTAATGGACTGGCCCTCGGAATAAACGACCTCATCTTTTCAATTGAGATGCTCAGCTTTCGACAGAAAGCCTTGACAAGACGGGTTTTATGGGACATATAGCATTACGCTGCGACAATGGGAGATTCTTTCCCAGATCATTTTGTGCCTTTCTCGACTGAGCGAAATCCTATCGAATACATGTCACAAATTCCTTAACAGCCTGTAAGAAACTGTAATAATAAAAATATGCCATATTTGGAGAAAATAAAGCCGATTTACACCCAATTTCATATGATTTTGATAACTCAATTTCAGGTTAAGGATTACGTGTCAGATATAAATATCATTGCATGTATTATTCATACCTTAATACACACGCATTAATTTCTCCAGGGTACACACATTTAAAATTAAACTACAAGAAATATGTGGAAGTCATGTATTTTTTGTATAAATAATAACGTTACTATCAGTACCAGCCTTCAGATAATTTTTCATCGAGTATATATTTTGCACATTACTCAATTTTAACATTCAGGAATAGTTACCAAATGTTTACTTCAATAATGAATAACACGAATACTTTATAGAAGATAAATTAGGTTACAGATTGTTATTTAGCAACAATAAATAACATTATATATTTTCCTTATGGCTCCAAAAACTGTTCGGTCTAAAAATATCCATTGGCGGGGTGGAAGTGTTCAAAATATGCTCTTTTCTCACCCTGGTTGTATTACCCAGAAACACTGCAGCCAATTTTATTTTCCCATTCAAACTGCAAAGCCAACTCAAGATAGTTAACGGCGGAGTACTTCATCCAATACCTCTACTGCAATTCATTCCGCTTCCTCGATGAAAACCAGAACGACTTGCAGATTCCCAAACAACTCCGCAGCAAAGCGCGAGTGGGCGTCGCAGCCTCCTGGCGGCAGAGCGGGTCCGCGCGACAGCGGGCGTCCCACAAGGCTTGCATGCGGTCCCATTACCGCCGCCCATCCGCAGCGCGGCCGCTAGTTTCTCGAAATCACGCGCGCGCGCCGATGTTTTATGGATAAGCGCGCGACGGCCTTTAAAAGGGGCTGGCGCTGGCGGGGGGTGGCGACACCGTAAGCAGAGCTCATTTTCCAGCGCCCGCCGCTAGATGTTATCGGGACCACACGCTGGTATTGTTTGCTAAGGCGCGACGCGATGCGGTGCGACGCGCTCGCGGCGGCGCTCGCCGGGAACGGATGCGCTCTGAGGGACGGGGTGGGAGTAGGAGCAGGTTGGGATGCGGGAAGGCAGGGTGGGGATTTGGAAGGTGGGGTGGAATAAAGTAGGGTGAGGTAGGATGAGGCGGGGTTGGGTGGTGTAGGGTGGAGTGGGGTGCGGGATAGAGTGGAGTGAGGTGCGATGGAATGGGATGGGATGAGGTGAAGGGTGGGACTAGATGAGGTGTGGAGGGATGGGGAGAAGGGGTGGGATTAGATGAGATGAGCAGGGATAGGGTGAAAAGAGTTGGAGTGATGGACGATGGGGTGGAGGAAGGTGGGAATAAAGAGGGAAAGAACGCGAATATTATCAACTGCATTTTTTCCAATGAATTTATTAATTCCATGACACAATCAAATTTTTTCGTATCCTAAGAACACTGAAAATACTGTTGTTTAGAATACTCGAGATCATATAAGTCGTTAACACTGTTATAGCAATTCCGAGTACGACAAATGATTGAGGACGGACTTGAGACATACTTGTATACCATGTGTGCATTGTTAAATTCACGCATCTAGGGGAACAAATGAATTGATAGTTCACAAATGAAAATGCTCTTTCTTTAGAATATATAAAAGGGAATACAGCCGACTACAGATATTTTCACAGACGAAAGAATTTTGTGACTGATATGATTAGAAAATTCAAGAAAACTGCCTATTCCAGAACTGAGACCACTGACAAGCAAATAAGCATTATAATGTACCACAAGAATTAATGCATTATTCATAGATAAATATATGGAATGAATTTATAATTTAATGTCAAATATTTTCAACAAATGAATGAAATAACCCCAAGCGTCAAAATTCGAGATCTGGTTACTTCACTGAAGATCTAAAAACTGAAGTGGAACATCTTGTCCTCCACACCTGTAACATTGGCAACTCGGCCGAAGCAAAATCCTCTCGTCCTGTCCCATGGCTGCCCACGCCGCTCGTGGTCCCTCGCAGCGGGAGAGCGCGACTTCCCCCTATCTTCCGCCATCGCCGTTGTTTCCGCCGATAACGAGGCCGGCACGATCTGCGGAGATCTCCGGGCGGCGCCGCGCCAGGCCGCGTGGCGTACGTGTTCATTACCGGCGCGGCGCAGGGCCGCGTCGCGTCGCCGGCGAGCGGAGGGCGCGAGCAGAACATCTCGGAAGTGCACCAACCGAGAGCAGTGAACGTAATGCGCGTTTGCAGGGACACAGTTTCCAAGTTTTTTTTTTCACGTGCCTTGCGTGAAATTGTGGACCTGAACAAAAAAAAAATGAATGCGTCATTGGTGGAAAATATTTCACGATATTTTGAGATATAGAGTATATGAGGAAAAGTTTCACTCGAAAAGGTTCACTCGAAAATTTTAGAACAAAGTTATTGTAAACTTTTCAAAATTATTCTCCCATTGATTAATTCGTGTTTCCGGGCGCCTCAAGTGCTGTGATTATTAACCCTCTAAGTATTGTGCATGCTTTTATCACACGAGGTGGCGATGATCTTCTCCCGCTGGATGGTGAGACCTGGCGCCGATCAACATGTCAACTTGCGGAGTTTTCCAAAACAGGTATCTTCCACCGTTTGGGCACCGCCCCGGCCGAAAGAAGCTCTAAGCCCCCGACCGGTGTCCTGGCATATGAGGTATTGGAGTGCATGTAAACTTAAGACTATGTATATACCGTACGAATTAAGGTTAAGACAAGAAAGAGGAAGGAAAGATTGAGCGCGGTCCTGTTTAACTCAGTAATGCTCCGGTAGTCGCCTGATACTGATTGGAGAAACCACGGAAAACTACCGATCAGAATTCGATCTAGCCGAAAATCCTGTCACTTTCGTCGCTCGAGCATTAGGATCTCCCCGTCAGTAAGATTTATTCTTCAATGTGTATTGTCTAACGTATCTGTATTTTACCTCATTTTTAAACTTTTTATTTTACACATTTCTGCTTTAGAATAAAATAACATTGGAACGTGTATGCAATAGTAACTTTAATAGGGGGAACTAGTAATTCATTGAAAGCCTTCTTTTATTCCACTTAAGGACTTATGTGTAACATATGTAACTTAAAAATCCAGAATAATAATTGTCTAGTTTTATTCGAACCTTATTGCGACTGTTTGTATGCAACGTAATGCAAAATCTAATGCGGTGTTAGAATATAAAGACTAGTAGTAGTGCACGAATAAAAAATTAATGCAATTCTTTCTTCAATTCTGGAAAGTTCAGGATCATTCCCCAAAATGTTTCTCGTAGCAGTTAATTTTGGATATTTCAGCACAATAATTTTTCCGACGAAATTATTTCATTAAAAATTATTTTACGCTTTATTTTACGTTGTATTCTTTTATTGACAGAGTTAATTACTTTAACGTATTATTAACGTAAATGTATTGATTTAATATCACTAGAAATAAGGTATCAGCTATACATGTCAAAGGGCTGCGCCAACTGATGTTTTTACAGGTAATTTGTCGTCTCATCATGTGACAATCTGATATCCTCCTGGAGGGGCATCCGAGTGACCCACCTCGTGTGTCAGAGACTTTAGAGAAAGAACTCAGAATCTCAAACGTTCGTGGGAAATACTAGCAAAAATATAATTTTCAGCATTTTTCCTTTAAAAGTGCATCCTAATTTGTTAAGACAGTACATAATTTCAGTAAATTATTCTTTTAAATCATTATATGTACAATATTAAAAAATAATAAAATTCATTAAATTTTACTATAAAATCCATTAAAATATAGATACTTCTTAATTAATAAATTAATAAACAAGAATTTTAATGGCAGAAATAATTTTATGGCTCGAATTAATCTTTCGCAGATTCTTATCGCAACTTCGCATATCAAACATGTATCAATAGTTCCTTTTTTTAAAGTGTGTTTACAAGGGTGCCACTTTAATTTGACAACATTCAATGGACGTAATGTGTGTGGTTTATGGACCTCTTAAGTAACCCGAAAGACATGCAAAACGTTCATCTGCTAGAGAAGAACTTCGAATTTTAATTTAAAGAAAACGGACTATCCAACAGGAGAATGCTTGAAGTAACAGTAACATTTTCTTCTTAACGACATAATACAAGGTGTCCTGCTTTTTCTGAGTACACCTCATGTACTTTCCAATATTTTCTTTTGTCTTCCGCCACAAATTTCAATGTGAAGAAAATCCAAGCAAATTGTGTTGGATATCGCAAAGACTATGTTTCGTGATCTCATTCATCTAAAATAATTTTAATAACTTTCTAAGAAATGTTTATTTCTGCTTTATCTCTACCGTACTTTCCGAGAACACTCTTGTACCATTGTGTTCTCATAATTTATATTCTTCTAACATAAGTCATTCGAATAAAATCCTAGTCTCATAATTTTGCGGTAGAAATGTGACTTCACTAAACAAAATTCCCAATATTACCAAACTAAAAAAATACAATTTTCTACGTGTTAATAAAATTCGACCTTCCATCTTCTCAGACGCCCACTGCAGGCCCGAGCGTTGTAGGGCAATTTGAAGCTACATTTTCCGGTTATTGTCTAGAGGAGGGCGCTTGGGCGAAGCGTCGGGGCCTCACGACCGCACCGTGATGCGACCATTCCGTGCAAGGAACCACACAAAAGTTATTGAATAAGCGGAGTTTCTCTTTTAGAACGAAGGACTAGGTATCTCTGAGTAAATTTTTCTACCTGGTGGTTATCCTACGGTATTCACGTTGAAACCTACCATTAAACGGTACTTCCGGTGAAGTGAGGCCAATAGAAACAAACAAATCTCTAGTGTGGGTTTTAAGAAGAGGTATTTGAAATGAAGTTTCGATAAGGCGTAAAGAAAATTACATGTTCCACATTCCAGGTTTGAAGAAGTGCACATTTAGTGAAACTAACAGAATTAAACGTTAGTCGCGGTGGTACATACAAGTCCAGAACAAATTTATTTTCTTAGAAATTCGAGATAAGTGAGGGGAAAGCGCAACTCCCGAATGTGGTACAATTCAATTTGTAGAATAATTTGGTTGGAAAGAATGCAAGTTTTATTTGCTTTTAATTTTGTATTTCATGTTTTTTACTTCAATTTTCTTGAACTGTATTTGAGACATTTCGTTACCGTTGATTCAATAAAATCTGGTCGAAATATTTGTAAAGATAATTTGTTTGGCGTTTCCACAGGTTTCCGCCTTACAGCGAGTTTTTTCGTAAAGATAATAAGCTAAATATTTTACAGCTCAACTTATAAGCTCATAGAAACAGAAATACAGACGAAAGAGAACTTTTCGTACAGATTTCCAGTGGGGTAACTTGAAAACAAGATTTTTTTACAGTACAAATTATGTGTTCGTCAGCCCCATGGCCGAGATCGCTAAGCCAGTAGTGCCGTAGTGATCTTGGACCGAGGGGTCGCGGGTTTGAGTCCCGCCTCGGGCATGGTTGTATGTATTCGTCCTTTCATCCCCTATCATCATCATATCGTTTCATTCTCATACCATAAAGTTACAGCCAATAGTGGTCGCTAATGATCCAGTAGTTGATGTGACCTTAAATAACAAAACAATTTTGCGTTTATTAATCAATTTCCAACGCACAATTACCAAGCATTTCATCTTGCCCATAGAATGTCTTGCACTTGTGCTTCTCTCTTAATTGTGAACGGCACTGCCTAAAAGGCTCTGGCGTTTGGAGATTTTAATGCTTGCACAGTACGTGTCTGCGAGATCCAAATATGCTGCGAGGAATGTGGACATCTTCATATTTCCGAAGGATGGCCTTGGCGGCCTTGGTAGAAATCGTCGAGATCGTTCCAGGCATGTGTCGGTCTACTATCACCCCAACAGCATGTTGACATACGATTTCAGGTCGTTAGGTCCACGGACAAAAGGTCTAATACTCGTTAGGTCTAATAAACAGGACGTCTTTTGCAAACTAGGTCTAATGCGACATAAGGTCTACGCGACAGAGAATCTGATACCAAAAGAGGTCTACAATTAAAAGGTTCAATTAATAAGGTCTAACAGACATAAACACCAAAGTTCTAACAGATATACAAATGTATAATAGCAAAGTTTCTATTTCTTCTTTTTTAAACTCCTGAGAACAAAAACATTTTATTTTAACAACGTCAATTAAATTTTCAAAATTTTTTAATGGTAGCAAATTACTAAAATTATAAAGATCGTGGTGATACTGACTTATACCTTCGGTCTTTGTGCTACAGACTGAATATTTTATCACCTGTATCATTTTATGCACATTACGTACTTCCTGAATTAAAGTGAATCATTTCTACTGTGATTTCATTTCAGACTGTAATATACTGACGTAATGATATGTGAACCACATTTTGTTACGTATCTGTTACAGTATAATAGATTTAACATTCGTGTCCGATAAACTAAGTTTATTAGACATTTTTGACAATTACACAAAATATTATTAGAAATTTTTAAAATTTAGATCAAATTTTCATTAGACGTGTTTTCATAGAACTTCTCACATTAGACTTTAAAAATTAGACCTGTCATTAGATCTTTAGACCTAACAGCCTCTAACCGCACATACATTATTATGGCTTATCTAAAATAACCTCCCGTTGGAAAGTAAAGCATGAAATAACAGAAAACAGCAGTGTCGCCAGCAGCGAAATTATGAACCACCTGTTCCGTTCTTACGGAGATCGTTTAATTCACAGTTTTGGAAAACACGTTTTGTGGACAGTGTGAAGATTTATTTTTAGACGTTTGCTCAAAATCAAATCCAAATATTTTACAAAGATTGTAATAAAAATAAAATCATATCGAAGGGACTCGTAGGAGTGAAAGGAACAAAAATCAAAGCGTATGTAAAATATGCGAAATAGATAACTGCAGTAATCTCGTAGTTTGGGCCCTATTACTATTTCCCTTTTTCGAGCAGTTATATGAATGGTTGTCTGATATCAACTGAGAATGGAACATGACCAAATTATCAACGGTCGCTCACTCAGTGTGCATTTGGGTAAGTTTACCTTGGTATCTCTGCAACTACTACTCACAGGGAGAGAGGGAAAGATCTCACTCACACTTAAATGAACGCTTATTGGTGTGACGCATATTAGAATACACATTTCTTATATTATGGTGGAACAAGCCAGCTCTAGAAATGCAAAAAATCAAGCGGTTTCCATCTGGCAGGTGGGGGTTTTAACGAACTAAAAAGTTCGTATTAGTATTTAATTAATAAGCATTACTATCTAATTTGAAGCATAAACGGAAAATATGTTTCATAAACCAATTACATATCTAATGAAACCTTCCAATAATTTTTTTTTGTTATTGAAGGTTGCATCAACATTTTGGTCATTAGCGACAACTTTTGGGTTTAACGTTGTGGTAACTGTGAAGATGACATGATGTGACGTGACGTGTGACGTGATGTGAAAGGACGAACACAAATACAACCATGCCCGAAGCAGGACTCGAACCCGCGACCCTTGCGTCCGAGATGGCTACGACACTACTGACTTAGCAATCTCCTCCGAATTTGTTTCCACATTATATAGAGCGTTGCTACACTCCAATATCATTTTATCTATAAAGAAATGTTTAATAGTTATTTCTTTAGTTTCTCTTTCTTTAGTTTCTCAGTTCACTTTCAATTCTGTTTCAGGGAAATTCTCTTTTATTTTAAATACAGTATTCCAAAACATGGTTCGCCGAAACCATTAACTTATGTTTTTCCCACACACTTTCCTGCCCTAGTGTTTTCCGCTTTAAAAAGTAGAAAATGTTTCTACCTTTTCATAATTGATAATTCACTCATAAGAGTGGATTAAAAGCTGCTCAGCAATATACTTCTGCTGTAAAACTGAGAGTGATTGGGCTGATTGAACTGTCTTTGAATAGAGACTTCGTGCATGTAATCGCGCATGTCCCTCAGTTCACTACGTATTCAAGAAAACTCACGACTGACACATGCGCTTTTAGAGTCACTAAAATAAGAAAATTAAAAAACGTTATTTCAGGTTTTATCAATAGATGAATATTCCTTTTTAGTCAAACAAATATAGAATTGAAGATCGTCCCTGAAATTAACAGCTTAATTTAATGGAAAATGAATAATTATTTGTTTAGCAAGTCAATTAAAATAAATAAAATTTAGGCAAATAAGAAAAGACCGAAAATGAAAAACGCCAGGCAAATGACACAAGAATAGAATAAAAAACCCTGAAAATGTGTTCTTTTTCTCCTAACATTCCAACAATCTCTTGCAATTTGCATCTGAAACGCGATCTTCGAAACGAACTCACGTTCCAGTGCGGCTTTCTTCCAGTGCCTTCTTCGCTGGTGGCTCCTTTCGATTCTTTTTCTCAGGTGCAACTTCCTCGTCCTGTTTTCCTGCATCTCACAATCTTCTCGCAGAGGTTGCTTTTGAATCGTGTCTGGAGACCCGGATACTTATTCAGTCCACGACGAGCAACCACATTGCTATGCGCTTCTTTCAATGGGATCTGGATGCACGAATGCACAGTATCTAGAATATCGCATCGAGATGGAAAACATATCGACCGAGGTAGGTCTTTTCTATTTAATAGCCATTTCTTTATTTAAAATGGCACTTGGTTACTAAGTGCAGTGCCCGCTATCAATATGGCCAACCCTTATAGTTACAAATATTAATAGTAGGCAAGAAATTTGAATCCAATTCAAGGAAAGGCATTGGTGCCACAAGAAGATAAAGAGAGCCACTGCAATCTACCACTATACGTGCATTCAGGAATTTTTTCCAGCATTTCCCAAACAGGAACAACAAATTAGTTTCGAACACCACATCTTATATATAATTCTCCCTTAGGTTGGCTAATGGGGCTAATGATGTAAATGAGTCTTATACACGGCGTGAATTTATCTCGTATGCTAAAGAGCTTTGGAAACATGATTTGAAATTGTTAATTGAACATGACGTCTAATTAAAAGTGTTAGTGCTCCAATATGTGCGAAGTGTATGCTCTTTAATACTTCAAGTCTCTGAATGAGGTCAAAATTAATTTTGCGATGTCACGAACAGCAACATCATTAATTTTCGAACCTGCCAACTTGTGCATCCATCATTATCAGTGACGTACGACCAGCTGAAATGTGTCGATTGTGTAACATGGTTGTATCATGTTTCAGTGCACGGAACTACTTCAATTAAAAGTTAACATTGTGTGTATATCAAAATGATTCTTACAACATGTCTTTATGGGCCATATGTATGTTAAAATGGATAAAATTCTTTCCATTGTTAAACAGCAAGAATATTTATCCAAAGCTGAATCCACAGTTTGAGAGCAGTGACTCATTTGGGAACGAGGAAAATAAATCTTTCCCTCCTTCTTTCTCTCTCTTTCGCGACTGACGATTTAAGTCTTGAATGAAACACCAGTGTAAGCAATTGTTCTCCTTCTTTCACAATAAAATTACGTATTTTTTCCATCAGTGCGTTAGGGCAATGAAGTAATAATAAAAAATATATGTCGAATAATTTAAAAATTTAAAGCTTTGAATTACAGTCATCATAATTTACATATATTCCCTTCCTAATTAAAACAGGCAATAGTTTGTGTGGTCACCTTCAGCCACAAAATTTGGAAGATACTCGTCTGATAAAGCACCATAACAAAATGTATTTCAATATAAAGTGTAACAGGGTTAAGATATATCGCTTAGAGTATATTGCGCAAGAAAATTAAAATTCTGACACTCAAAAGAGCATGAGTTTTGTGTCATGAGGGAGTTTTATGCATTACAGTATCTATTAATTATAGGCAGTCAATTTATAATAATATTTTATTACTTGGCGCACCGTTTCTCAGATCGATGTACCTGTTGCATCAGATATAACTAAAATAACAACAATAAATAAATAATAAAATTAAAATTATAAAAATAAATGATTTTTAAATTAAATTGTACAATATATAGTGACGAATAGAAATTCAGACTCACCTTATTTTAATTTATTGTAAACCTTTCTCATGTCAAAATCAACACCAAGACTTTTGCAATTTCATTACTATTGTATCGCAAGTAGAAATAAATAAATTGCATACAACATTCGATTTTATGAAGCAATTTTATTTGCAAACTGCCTCTGTACTTTGGAAAGGGCTCACAACAAGGAGAAATACAAAGACGTTGGAGATCTGTGCGTAAAGACCTTTGACCGACTGAGAGGCTCGATTAGCGCGAGGAATCTCTGAGCAAACAGCGGCGACAGCGCCGAGGTCCCTCCTGCGTCGGCGACGTCGAAGTATCGACGGCATCGCGATTTTATCTGCACTCCGTCGCCGCCGCGGCCGCCCCCACCGCCACCGCATCGGCTCCCCGACCCGGCTAATGCACTTGTCGCCGCCGCCTTCACCCACCATCGACGGTTCAACTGTCTCCTTTTCTAATGGAATTGAAGCGTGCAGCCGAACAACGGGACAAGCGTCGCTGAGCAAATTGTGCAGGAGAAGCGATGGAAACATTCATGCTGCATCTAATTAACCACTTAGGACGAACTGTGCAGTCGTCCTGTGGTTTTCCCTAGGACGAACTGTGCAGACGTCCCTCAACTTCACAGAAATGTTACAGTAATAACGGAGACATTTTAAATTTTTTGCAAATAATACAAAACAAACTAAACGTAGGGTTTATTGCAAAATATCGTAAATATGACTACTTTTATTGTAACGGAAAATCATGCAGTGTGAAACATTTGATTGTTTGTGAACAACACTAGCGGACACACCACAAGCAGGATTTTTACAAAAATTGATATTTTCCGATTGATCTGCCCCGTGTCACAGCACCTTGAATTTGAAGCAGATATTTGTTTTATTTTCGGTACATGAAACTTCAACGACATTTTTTAAATGTGCTCAAAAATAGCGTCAAATTTTGTCTTGAATTCTTCCTTGGATTATGTTCGCTTATAAAAATGGCTCACGTCCCATTTTTTTAAATTTTAGAATTTTCAAAAGTAGCAAAAGTTAATTTTTTTAGCGTCTTCCTACAACTTCAGAATTGAAGAGAGATTTGTCCTCAGTCTGATCTTCAAAAATATATCTTCCATGAAAGTCATGGCCCTTTTTTCAAAATATGAGCATTTTTGTTTAAACTTGCTTCAAATAAACGCAATTTTAAAAACATGATTTTGTAAAAAAGACTCCAAATGTTTCCTTTTTTCTTTTATAAAATGTAGTCTTATAAAAACGACAAATATTTCCGCTAATAACAAATAACACGCTTTATATTATCGTAGAACCTTGTAAATTTTCGAAAATTAGAATGTTACAAATAGTGCGAGAATGCCTGTGGTGTTATGGCACTGCTGGTTTAATTTTTACCGACGAAATCTGCATCAAAATTTTGTTCTATCTCTAGTGAATATCCAGCATCACAAGATGAGGCAAACACATAAATTGAACCGCGCGTTGCCAAGAACCAGATCAATTTGTTTTCTTTAATTTTCTTTCCTTTCACGTATTAGATAATCTCGTTAAGTTGGTACCCCTTCGTGCTCTGAGAGCGCAATAAATGGCAATCAGGACCTCGTCATCTCGTGGACCAGCCCCGCGAACACCACGACCGCCAGACGCGCGGCCGCCGTCGTCGCATCGCGGCTGGCGAGTAGTCGACGACCTGTTCAGGTATGCGACAGGTCGATCGCGCCTCGCGAGATAAATCGATGAATCGGCCCGCGGTCGCAGGTTGGCGGACGCCGCGCGCAGCTTTGCTTAGCGCAGCCTGTGCTGAACGTTTCGATCGTCGATAAGGGACACATCGAAATTCGCCCGTTGCTTCATTGGATGACAGTCTGCGTGATGTCACTCAAGACGCCCATGGTTCTGCGAATTGAAGGGGATCGGCTTTCCAGAGGATTTTACAAAGTGAGTATCAGTACAATCTCTTATGTTTTTTCGTAGCACAGTACTGCTAATATATCGATTTAACGCAACCAAACAGAGGAGCGAAAAGCTACTTCTAAAGGCTGGTGTCCCATGAGCATTTAGATGAAGATTAGAAAATGATGATGATAATGAAGGGAGAAAGGATAACATACACATACAGACATACACAAATACATTCATGCCCAAGGCGGGACTCGACCCGCGATCCTTCCGTCCGAGATCGCCACGACACTACTGCTTTAGCGATCTCGGCTATTCGAACCGGCATTGGATTATTATTGTGTTTATAATTACAAATAAATCGAGAACTCCATATTTAAAATCATGACGTTTACTTTCTTTCATCTTGCTTTATTCAAGTCAGATACATTCTTAAAATCTACTATAACTAAATCAAAGTTAAGAGAAAAATAAAAATTTGTTTTTAAAACATGCTTGAATTTAAAAAAAAATTAATGTTATACTTTTAAGAATATATAAAAAGATTTACCAAATACAATTTAATTACATTTTCTCTATATAAACATTCCCATGTTAGGAAGTCTCGTTTATTGGTGGAAATAAGTACATGAGCATTTTAGTGTGTTTTAATTAAGTGTTCCTTGTTTTATTGTTAGGAGTTTCCTTTAGTTACAATGAATGCAATTGTGAGATGATCAAATCCAAATACATATTTTAGAAGACTACTAGAAAGAAATGAAGAACCCAGGAATTTACAATTGATCTCTTTTAAGAGAAAGAAGGTAATTGCAAATTAAACTAGGAATTGACATGATTTACTTCCATATTTCAGAGATAGATTCATTCACTTTAATATTATCTCATTCACGTATCTTCGATTGATTTATCATTCAATTTTACGTAACCAAATGAAAGCGAGAAGAATAATATGTATGATTGATATCCAATATTAGAAATGTTCATGCAACTGATTCATAAATGAGTCCCATTTAGAAAGTTCGAGTTCTTCATCATCTCTTGTCTTCGAAAAGAACAATGTGCCAGAGACAGAACGACAAGCAACAAATCGTTTCGTGCCTGAACCAATTTCTTCTCAATGATAACAAATGAGCAACACGGCAAAAAAGGCAAGCCAATTCTTTAGCAGTATCGAATTGTAATAGTATTTATGATGATACTTTGACGGGTATGACAAGCTAGAGAAGGCTGCTCTTTCGTCTGTAAGATAAGTAATGTAGTAAGGACCTGTTTTGAACTCTACTATTTTGTCTGAATTAACCCTTTTAGAAAACCTTATTCAAGACGACGATAAGTAAAACATTTCATTTGCGAAGTAACAAAAGATGACACCGAAATGTCAATAATACATTATGCTTTCTTTCAATTTTCTCGCATACTACTTACGTTGTAGAGAAAATGTATTGTAATGCCGCAGCATAAAACAAGCCAATTTTACGACAATAAAAACTTTTTGTTTGTACCTGATACCAAAAAAATTGATAATTCTTATTCCTGCCTTCCTCTAACACGTTGTGTAGTCAGAATACACTTCCTTGATACCGAAAAATTGGTTTATCGCAAAAAGCCTCTCTGCCAATAAAGTTGGCGGCTAAACCGTAGCCTATCGATCTTACACGTTACACCGTAATAAAATGAAGTGATTATTTTTTGAAAATGTGATAAGCACATTACATTCCTTGACGGCATTTGGATGCTAAGTTGAGATACAGGGAAGAGATAAGAGCATGGGAAGCTTAAAGAATTTATAAGCAATTTTATTTCCTATTTCATTTCCCAGTCATTTCATTATTGGTTGTTAGTATATTGAAACGTGCACCATAGTTTTCATGTAATATAAAATTGTCTTGTATAAGACTGGCAAAAATTACATCAACTACAGTTATTCATTTATTCAAAATCAGCAGTGTCTCAACTATACACCAACACACCAAGGGAAATGCCAACATGCAACCGTAAAAGAAAAATCGATGTGTCTCTAGCTCCGAACATCCATGTCTCTTCACCCCAAACAGCCCAGTAGTCCAGACCAGCACCACAGTCCCTGTGTACGCCGAACCGCGCAGCGCACCCGTTCAAAACTATTAAGGCGGGTAATTAAAGCGGTGAGCCGGCCAACAGAGCGCAGGGCGGGGAATGGCAGGGGCGTGGCGACGGGGGGGAGGGGAGGGATGGGAGGGGCGGCGCACGGAAAACGACCGCGTCGCGCCCGGACGCGCGGCTAATTAACGCCGGCCCCTCCCGCCGCCCTCTGACCCCGGGCGCCTAAATCAACAGCTCCCCGCCACCGACGCCCAGAACGAACGGATCCCAGGGCAGAGCTCGCGAGCCGCGGGCCCACTGGACGAATTAGGCCACGCGTGAGGTGCCGGGGAAGGGATTTCCAAGGAGAAAATTGGAAGATGCGGGTTTGTTCGGTGGATTGATTTATTATTTCGTGTTTTCGGGCTCGTGGTAACAAGTCCCACAAGTGTAGTGCATGTTTTATCACGAAATTACGATTGATCCTCTCCGCTGGATAGTGAGATCCGGCGCTGACCAACATGTTCATTTGTGGGTTTTTCTCAATCCAGTTATTTCCCATCAGCTTGGTCCGCCCCATCCGGACTACCGTCTGGTCTTCTTTCATGTGAGGTAGTCTAGTGCAAGTAAGTGTGTGTGTGTGTGTGTGTGTAAATAAAGGATGACGATAGGACAAAGAAGATCTGTGACCCGTTTGTTAGGGTACTACTCCGGGATTCACGTGGTTTTGATCGGAGAAACCACGAAAATCTACCGATCAGAGCAGCTGGCCGCTAGAGGATTCCGCCAACACTGGCTGAATTCGACCTATCTACCTTGATAGAGTCGAAAATTCCGTCAGAGGCACTGTAGTGAAGTTAGTTAACGTCCAGAGCCATCTAAGGTGGTGGTTTTGCTCGGTGTACAGCGGGCGGGATAAGGTTAGGCGGTGGGAGGGGAGAGGCGACTCGCGGTAGAGGGGGGACGTGGAAAGAGGAATGCTACAGAACGGAGCTTCGCTTGGCGGAGTGGGGTGGGAAAGAATTGTTTGGAGCAGGATGGGACGTAGTGAAGCGAGGTGGGTGAGTGGTGCGTGGAGGCGGGAAATAGTGAGATGAAGAGGGGAGAAACGGAAGGTGGCAGGGAGGAAACGGGATGTCGCACAGCCTGACGTCACGTAGCGGTACGTGACTGTAAGTGGCGAGAAGGAAGGTGTCGGTCGGGCTTTGGTATGGTGGGGAGAGACACGGCGTTTCGTGACATGGTACATCGAAGCGAGGTGTGTTGGTGAGGATGAGTTGCTGTGGTGCGAGGCTGCTGGGTGTCTAGGAATGTATAAAGGTGTGTTGAGGAGTGTGTCGGGATGTGTTGATGTGTGTCGAGATATGTAGGGGTATTTCAGGGAGTGTCGAAAGTCGAAATGTGTAGGAGTATATAGGGATGTATTGAGGAGTGTCAGCATGTGTCGGAATAGGTCTGGGTGGGTCGGGAATTTTCGGGATGAGTCGAGGTAGGTTAGTGTGTCGGGATGAGCCGGGGTGAATTGGGGTAGGTCGGGGTGTGTAGTCGTGTATCGGGCTGAGTCGGGGTGGGTCGGGGTACGTCGGAACGAGTGTGGTCAAACGGGCAGTGATGGTCGCGCCGGCTCGGGGAGGGGGAGGCAGAGATTCGGGGGATCGGGGTGAAGGTCGACGTGGAGGGGCGGGGATGTAGCAGGGTGCTAGTGAGGAGGAGTAGGCCGACAGGGAAGGGAAGGTGGAAGAGAGAGGAGTGAACATCACGATAAGTGAAGTGGATGGATGTAACTGCCTTCTGGACCCGTTAGTACCATTCCATGTGGAGGTGGAGAAGACATTCAGTCTTTGAACGATCCGGCCATGTTAGGTGAAGAAACGATTTGTAATTCTTTTCTTGAGATATCATTAATGTTACATACGATGATCTGAAATGTCATTGTGAACTACAATTTTTATCTAAAGATAATGGGATTTCTGAAAGAGCAAATTTTGAATTTATCTCGACTATTATAAAGCATGCTAATATCCTTTAGTAATTCAGTGTATCGGTCTTCAACATGAAAACTGAACATGTTGATTATAGGGATAGTCTTTACACACGAACACTATAAAACAAATTTTAATAGATATCTTGACAAACTTAGTAAAGAAATTAGAATGAAGGTAATCAGAAATTTCTGCTGCCAACACTTTATTACTTTAATAACAAAAATTAACACTTTAGATTAAAAAAATAAGACATAGGAAAACTAGAAGTATATTTTTTAGTCTGTTCCGCAAAATCTTTCTAAGGTGTAATATTGGAGGTGACAGCTAGATGGGCTGATCACAACGTACAGCAGTTAAAACCCATCATTAGAGGCCGAGAACACGATTTGGATCATAATTCGTTCTAAGAACTCAGCATTCACCATTGATCTTGAGCTCTGAACCCACATTGTGGGTCTGTCTGAAACGTATTATGCACAATTACTCACGTCGAGATAATTGTGGCTATGAATCCAAGGTAACGTTTCTTATCTCGCGAGAGTGAGCTGTACGACATCCCGCGAAGGACATCGACCCAGAGTCCCTTTACCCACCGAAAATGAGTAGAGGCGGCGGATGACGGTCAGGCACCCTGCGCGCCGGCCTGTCCACAGGCCACGCCAGGAAATGGCTTCCGAGAACTCCATTGTGGCGCCCAGGGGCCGCCGACGCCACGCGAACAAAAGACTGACGGACAGCGTCGCCCCCTACTCCACAGAACTTCCACATTCCTTGGCGCATCGTACCCGCCAATAAAGGAATTCAATATAGGCACGCCGAGACAAGCGATGACACGACACAATTGTTCTTCGAGAAAGAACGTAAGTGGTCTCGGTTTGGCCTCGATGGCCGTGAAAAGATAGGAGTACATTATCGAAGAATAGCAACAGTCGGAGATTCATTTTAGCTTCGCTTCAGTTCATTAAGGCAGCTTTTGCGTCAATTGATTACTTCCTTTGGGCATTCATTTACTCAAGAAAAGACATTTCAATATGTGCTTTGCGATATATCTAAATTTCATGCCGTAACAGAAAGTAGTTCGTCGTTCAATAGTCAAACTAATCTTTGACGCACGTAACTGCATCAATGGAGCAACATATTTTCTCTGGGTACTCATCGCAAGCTTCGTAAAAATCGATGAAACGTACGTGCAGAACGCAAGAGATACATCGCCCGTACGCTTTGTAAGGGTCGACTAGTTTCACATCCAAGACACTCGCAGCGCGTTCGGCTCAATGCTTATTAGCGTCCACCATTCGAAGTCGCAGTGAGTGGCGACGGACGCGTTGATCTCCCGTTGGGACGACGCGTCCACCGAGGAGCATCTCCCGCGCGCAGCACGGCTTTATCGACGTTTTCGGCTCCATTGATGTTGACCGCGTGGCGGGCGTCCGCGGCTCGCCTCCGCTCCGCTCCGCTCCGCTGCTTGTTAGTCGCAAGAAATGGCCCGCGCCAACGATATAGCAAGTGGAAGAAACGCCGAGCCGCCGCCGCCGCTGCCGCTGTGCCGCAGAGCGGAGCGGCCCGGGCAGGCCGGCTCCCGGCGCAGCACGACGCCTGGGCCACACGATGCACCTGATTTCTTCATTGCGCAGGCGCGCCCGGGCGGCGGTATTGCTCTATCTTCGGGAGGGGCACGGGCACCGATGCAGTAGCGTAGCTTCAGTTGGTGTCACCTGGGGCAAAGCTAATGTGCTCAGCTCCCCCATAAATTAAGTATAAAAATATCTATTGCTGCATAGATTCTACATTATTTTATTAAAAATACAAACATATTTGCACATGATAGTTATAATAGATTAATAAATTCTATGTAATTGAGAATAATTGCAATATAATTGCAATTAAATCATAATATGTTCGTATGATTTAAATGAATACTTATTAAATTAATATAAATAATTTTTAATTAAACCATAAAAAATATATAATTCCAACAATAAAATTTTCAACCTACTAAAACTAGAAAATTATTAATATATTTTTTAAGTAAATCATTTAAATTATATAATTCCAACTATGAAATATTTTAATTGGTGTCACCCCTAGAATCGTGTCACCCGGGGAGTGCCGCCCCCCCTGCCCGCCCTAGCTACGCCACTGCAGAGATGCCAATGAGCTTGGATGCTGAAGCGATGTTTACCCGGGAGTGCCCGCAAATAGGAAGACTCACGCCAGTGCCCGCAATGTATCTCTCAGATATATCTGCAACCCTTTATCAATGCGAGTGATCTGCAGCTCTATTTTCTGAAATACGAATTTTATTTACATAGTACATCTCCCCCGATGCTATTGTTAATGAATTTTACACTGCAAAATTCTTGCGTGGATACTTATGTTGTGAAAGTTAAAAATTGACAAAGCTCACGCAAAAATCATTAATCTTCTTATTGTCATATTAAATAATATTAAATACAGTTTCCACAAATGATTTTGGCATGCTGTAAACAAAAACATATATTTTACTTTTTCACAAAAATCTTCAAAAGGTCTTTATCGTTTTTTGATGCCATATAAGGTTCGTAATTTTTTCATTTTCATACAGACGTCTCCTACATATACTCTTTCTCCTTGGTGAGGATTTGTGACAATCTACTGTAGATAAGGTCAATGATTGCATTTGCTGAATAGGCTCTTGCCATATACACGGCTGGAAATCATGCTATGATACGTACCGCTCAGGCCAGCAGCTCACAATGCATTGGCGCCATTGCACCCAACGTGTATGACAGATATCGCGCAGCGCAGCGATCAAGTTTCAACATGCTCACGGGAAATAATTCAGCGAAAGGATAAAAATCAAAGACCAGACAATATCAGAAAAGTACAATGAAGGAATACACGAAATATCAGACGACTAATGCATCCCAATAATTCAGGAACATAAAATTGCTGTGGCTTGGATCTCACAGATCTATTGCGAGGACTACCGGGTTAAACTTCAAGCATCATTTATCATTGCCCCCGATTGCTTTGAGGTTCATCAGCTGACGCCAACCATTCATTCCTCACCAACATTCATAATTTTAAATTCCGGGAAATGTCTATTTTTATTTTTGATGAAATTCATATACATTTGTACAATATAATCACTTGCCTAGAGATAGATAAGTAAAATATCAAATGCTGAAACCCCCTTACATCATTATCATCATCATCATCGTCGTCGTCGTCGTTTATATGCGACTCCGATTACCTTCAGGTTTCAACAGCGGTCGCGAACCACTCAGATCTCACTGATATTCTTACTTTTACTATTTCCTCAAATACATCCTTTTATTTTGGAAAAAGACGAACACATTTCTAAAATATAATCACTTTCGAAGAGATATCTCTACGAATTCCAGCAAAATTGATTATAAAGAATTAAACAGTCATTTGTGTGTGCTTCGTATGCTGAAAACATCAAATTAAAATTTTATATTTATTAACTTCCAGAATGAGGCAATTATTTTTATTTCTAATTTTGATAATTCAAGCTTCGAGATTTTGATATACAAAATGGCGGTTCAAACATTCGACGGTAAACGCCAGAGCCTCGCGGTGCATGGAGCATAAACGTTGCCATGGGATTGTTGATTTTGAGCAGGGGGAGAAAAACAATTGGGACGTCACTTTCGTAGGCCGTGGTGTGAAAGAAGCTCTCTCTTGATCTAGACTCCGAGGTGAACATATCGTCTGATACGTACGCGGAAGATAACTTCGAGTTCGTTTGATAGTTACGTTATGCTGTAATACAGCTGCGTAATATTTGTCAGAACATTGCCGGGTGACATTTATTAACTGAATCAATTCGGATGGAACTGTTCACATAAATTATTAACGAAAAAACTTGATTTGGCAAAAATAAACTAGTTCGTGGCATTTATCATAAACTTTAATTGACGAACTGTAATTAAGACGTTAATTGAGTATAAACAAGATAGACACTGCAAATTATGTCCGCAGTGCCGTGGCGGAACAAATTAATTTAAAAATTCGAATAGCAACGAATACTTAGCTAGCAGACATTTTGTTTTTTCGATTTGTTAAGTTCGCGGGTAGGCGCAAATCTGTTGCGCAGTTTTAGGAAAAATTATCTCTAGATGCCAGGGGAGCTGTAGATGATAGTTACTTATAGATGTTAGAAGGTACGCAGAAGCATGAAGTAGAAGACATCGGGTCCAGCCCAGCCGAGTGAAGATTGGAAAACGACGTGGAAGCCCAGGTTGGTTTCTTCGGGGCGACATCCAGACGACCAATAAGAGAGCTCAGAGGTATTTTATTTGCTAACGATCGTTCAAATTCAATTTAAAGGTCATGACCCCAAATAATAATGTTATTGTTACATTGACAAATAGGAATTTCGAAACGAAATCAGTTAAATGCTTGAATAAATAATGTACTGTTTTTTTTTTCAAACTGATTAAAAGGATTATTATTGTGCAACATAGCACGTTATTAGTGCAACTATTCTAGAATCAAAAGATAAAACTTTTAGATTTCGCGCTTTTCCGTACGGAGAGCGGATCCGGTGGCAATTTTTGCTGATCACAGGTAAGCAAATTGTCATCGAACTGAAGAACCCCAACGACTGAGATATATAAATATATATAGTTTTTAATAATTAACTGGAAACCACTGTTCCAAGATATAAACGACATAAGAACGTAACTAATGTGTAGTTTCTGTGAACAGTAGAGTGATAATACATCTTATGTTGATATATTATGGTTTGCTAATATTTTATCCCTTTCGGAAAATCACATTTTGGATATTTGGGAACGAGAATATTGGTCATCTCTGGATGGAAGAGGATCTGCGTGAGGCAAATAGTGTTAATGTATTCTCTCCTAACTATTTCTGTTTTGATAAAGATCAGTTGCAGTTACAAAAGTGAAATTATGTACATTAAACTTCAGAAATATCAAGGGGGAGGAAAAGGATGACGCACCTGTTTACTTGATTGAAGATGTGTAATTATGAAAGTAAGTTGAAAGATCCTTTAGTTTTTCGAATATGCAAAGAAATTCAACTTCAACCCACGATTATTATCTAGTTGCAGTATGAACTTTATTTCACTTTCATACGTAAATGGTATGCATTCGATGAGATTTTCGAAAAGACTTCAAGGTTTCCTTTTCATTCTCTTTTATTTAACAATGCCCAATATTTTTCTTCTGATAACAATCAGTGAATTAAAATAACGCTCATCTCAACTTTAGGAATGCATTCCTTCATGTAAAAAAACATAGAGCGCACTTCGTATCATACGATCAACATACCAACAGCTCACTGTAGTACTACTTGAAAGTCAACCTTTGCATTAAATATTCAAGAGGCACACAAGATAAGGCATTTGAAAGAGTAAAACTTATGTGTAAAAAATACGAGTAGTGTCCTGATCATATACTCAGACATGAAATCAGATTTGTAATCGATTGCCGTTACAAATAGACGGTGTACTGAATTGTTTAACTTCATTTTGTGACATGATAATTCGAGCATTAGTATGGCATTTATGCAATTCCATAGAAGTAGATTTGGTGGACGTTGCATTTTATCTCACTCATTGGGGAATACTTCTCTGTTTTTTTTCTCGTAGCCATATCACAGTTTTTCCATCAAACATTATTGACCAAAGCTAACAGGATCAGGGAAATAGCGTCTACTCGTACATTATGCCTTCGAAGTCAACCTTCTTTTATACATACTTTGTAGTCCTGTGACTGTTTCCACCGTGTTTGAATGATTGATTAGTACTATCGGACGCGTCAACTACTATAATAATTAGTCTCGCATGTCTCACGGGGACTGAGGGGTTTTCTTCCCCACTGGAACATGAGACCTTGCGTCGACCTGTAAGTTGACATCGAATTTCACTCATCCATATTTTGAGGTACCGCTGCTGCAGAAAAATCTTCATGGCTCCAAATTGTCACTTGACATGTGAGGCAGAGAAGTCCTTGTTGGTGTAAATATGTGTGAGGAAATAGGAAAGGATATATATTAAGGAAGGATTGCGTCCGTTTATTAGGATACTGCTCCGGCATTCGACTGGTATTGATCAGAGCCATCGACTGTCAATTCTCCTCCAGCCAGTGGTTGAATTCGTTCTATGTACATAGCTCGATGGTCTTCTTTGGACTATTCTACCACTGCCTCACATCTCACACGCGGGCCATCTGCGCGTCATTGCATCGAAAAATCACACACAATCATCATCCGAGTGACAGACACCAACGATATTGATGAGAGTAAGGACGACGCCTTTTGGCTCGAGAGTACGTCGAAGGGAGAACGGGCTCCGGGTTTGCTACCGTCACGATACATCCACATGTACTTGATGTTTTCAACATAAATTTACTGTTCTAACCAGTGGTATAACGCTATCATTTATTCATTTGTGAGACGACGGCTAGCAACGAGGGGAAGCTGTCGGTTGTCGAAAAGTAATGGAACGCTTAAGAAACCTATACGAATAGGATATAAGGTTCTGAGATCCATTCCATGTGGATTTATTTTTGAAAGAAAAGTTTAAAAGTCTAATAGGATTCAGATCTGAAGATCGCTGATGCATTTGAAAATGGATTGATTTAATTAGTACCAAGTTCCATGAAAAGTCAACTACTTATTGAAGAACAGACGTACTTGTAATGAAGGGAGATAGTTGTGAAATTTTACTGATTGGTAACAAGTAGTATTAACATTCTATCACAATTTTTGGAAAGAAGAATGTATTTCCTCCTGAGGATTCCTGTCGACTGGAGGGTAGTCAACAGGAAAAAATATTGGACAGCTGCTTGAGACGTTACAATGAATACCCTGATCATTTCCCGGTGAATGCCAGAGCAGCACCCTATTCAATGGGCCACGGGCAGCACACAATAGTTCCTTCCTATTCCCTTATCACTATCATCTCCCGAAACGTGGAGATCCTGAGAACCAACCCACCCCGTGAAAACTGGCGTACGTGCGGACTGTGCAACTGTGCTGAACTATCCGTAGGAAAAAGAGAGGTTATCCAAGTGACAAACATCTTTAAAAATTTCAAACGAATTCGGAAACGTACGCATCTGCGGGCGGAGTCAGTATCTACTTGGCTGTCTGGGAGACATCACGTCCTAGGGGTACTTGCCAACGCTTTGATCGTCATACTGCCAATTTTCGTAAGCATTTCTCCCTGAGGAAGTTCGCACTATGACTGCCGAAACGGGAACTGTTCGTAAGACGCCGAAACGTCTGCGGGGCAGCCAAGTATCACTCAAGCAACACACTTGGACAGTAGCAGAACATGAAGTAATAACGCTCCCAAATCTGCCATCAGTCTTCGCGATTGGCGGGCGGGCGCCCACCAGCCCCTCCCACGCCCTTGGCTCCCGTCGCCGCGCCGCGCCGCTCCGAAACAAGAGTTAATCACGCGGCGTCACCGCCGACCGAAAGGCGACCGCCAGCAGGCCACATGTGGGCCGTGCGCCTTGCGACACGACAGATGGTAATCGAAAAACAAACAAAGCGACGACTCTCTTCGCGAATCGTGAAAGCTCGTGTCGGGAACAGTGGTCCGGAAGATTGTTCAATCGTGGACACAAAAGGAATGCCGAAAGGTCTCTCACGATAAATATTATAATAATAGTAATAATGAAATATGTGAAAAAGAGGCAGAGTCTCAATTATTCAGTTTATTACACAACAAAAATACAGGTCGGGCTTTCTTGCCCGTATAATGTTCCGTAGTCCAACAGGAAAGTCCAAAGTCGTAGCCGTGTTTACCAAACCTCCTGGAGATGTACCAAATCCGACGCCAGTCCACCAAATCACCTGGAGATTACCCTTTGCAGCACTTCGTCGGAGTACTAAGTCACTATCACACAGTCTAGTCGCTAGGCTCACTGCTTATTGCACTCTGCCCGCCCCGAAGTCGGTCCACCCGTTATAAGGCTGCCGGCGCCTAGAGCGCAGACTCGCGCTCCTGGCTCGCCAGTCCGCTGGCGCGGCTGTAACTGTGATCCCGAATAGAGTGCGCTGCGATCCCGAATAGAGTGCGCGCCTGCCCGCGCGCGCGCGCCACTTCCGAACGTGGCTGTGTACACAGAAAACAATAATAATAATAATAATAATAATAATAATAATAATAATAATAATAATAATGGTAATAATATTTCTATCCGCGAACAAAAATAGTCACAATATGGGCTGTAGTTACCGTCACAGTAAGTCTCTAACGTCCTCTCACTTACGATGTGAGCATCCGAAAATCTGGACCGGGTAGGAGATTTCAATTCCCTGCCGGACTCCTCTACGCGAGACAATGGCCCTAAGTCATAGCCCCACTGCCGCCCGCAAGAAGTCAGAAAACCACGTCCAGAGAAGCGTACTGAGGCCGCGGTCATCATCATCAAAGCTAGCAGCGAGCCCTCCACCCTAGAGCCCCTATATACAGAGAGTAGCTCAACCGCCGCCATTTAATATCCACCTACCCGATAATCCCGTCAGGCACCAATCAGGAACTGAAAGGAAATTATAACAATTGGTGAAATTATGAAAATTTTCAAGAATATTAATATTGGTTTGGGGTAAATTCATGGTTCTCAACATTAGAAATATTATGCAGTTCCAATTTTCCTGACAACTGTACATAAAATGGCGGGATCGGTAGAACGATGGAATGCGCTGGTATCTATACTGCGATTTTCGTAACTTTGTCCCTGACAGGAATCAGTTGTTTCGCTGCCATCCAATCAGGAGCTTATATTTCGCGACAGTGACGTCACTATGGTGACGTTCAAGCTCCCGATTGGATGAAACCGTGAACAGCTGATTTCTGTCAGGGACAAAGTTACGAAAATCGCAGTATAGGGACTATACGCCACCCCGTCTTCGCGCACCCTCTGCCGCATGCCGAACGCAGACGACCTCTGAACTACTCGCGGCGGGCCACAGCTGGCAAACAAATTGCCGCATCTGTGCCGATAACGACGGTGGTCTGACGGACGGCGGGAAGGGTCGAAGGGGCCAGTGAGCGCACGACCCTCTCGTGGGTGGCGGCCGGGGTCACTTACGAGGAGCGGCATGAGAAATGGTACTCTACTTGCCGGGAAGACGTTCTGTACTTTCCTACGCTGTTTGGGTGAGTGAGTATTTATTGTTTCAGGGAGCGTCAACTACTTATTTCTCTACCTGACTCAAAAAAACCTTCCACTGCGCACGCCCAAACGTGGTTTCCTCCTCCAAAGCTACAAATATTTCTGCTCTCTTCGTCACAACATAGATTTCTCTTTTTCTCTTGTGGGTCGCGCAGGAATTCAACACTGCGAGTTTGGCGATAACAAACTGATGAGTGAGAAAGATCAGACGAAAGACACCTAATGTGTTTCCACAGTAGCGGTTGTGCAAACGACCAACAGAAAATAAGCCGTGTCTTGAAGAAGGGTTTCAGTAATAGGACAATGTGATGGACCAACACATTAATGAGTTAGTCATTTCTTTAGACACTCCTGGCAGTGTGAGTTTGTTCTTCTGACGATAAGAGTAGTGATGACGAGTGACGGCCAGTGCGATCGCTGTGTCTCGCAGTCACCTCTCCTTGTCGCATCCGCGCTTCCTTATCACCGAGAGGGGAGATCTCAGGTGCCGCAGGGTGGGGGAAACCTCCGAGGCTTCACCAAAGGTACGTCCGTTTGTAGCTTATAGGTGCTTTGTACTGTTCGTGTAGTACACGGGAGGTGTCGGTGTTCCTCCCCCACCGAAACATGAGATCCGGCGCCGTCTTACATGTCGGCATGCGGGATTTCCCCCAGTAGTTCACCTCTTCAGCTTGAATATGTTATAAGCTGTCAACTAGTCTCGGAATAATATGGCAAAGTGCGTTTATAGTTAAAATGTAAATCCGATATTCATTCATACTTCTGAAATTTGCCAACCGTGGAACATTGCAAATTCTTATCTCCAGCGCTTTACTTGCTGAAGAACGTTTTCCAAGAAATGACTGAATTAGTAGTATATTAAATGCAATATTACAATATGCGTTTCAAATAATACAAGAGTATGAAGAAGTAGCTAGTATGGTACAACCACTTGTTTGCATACCTTCATATGTAAGTTCTATTTAATTTTTGTGTTTTACCGGATAGAACCATTATTCAATTAGTTTCGTACGAGAAAATGGAAATCCATAATCTACAATTTACAAATTAGTGTATTAAAAATTATTGATTAATAGAACCTTGTATAGTGATACTGATAGTCAAACTAGAGAGAACAGTAAGGAACAACATGGTACAGTTCAATAAAGAGACTTCATTACCATATTCTGCGCTCTGTAATGAAGTCTTAAACACAATCACAATAAACAAAAGCTACAATAATCACAGCAAAAAATCGAGTATCTTGTTCTCTTAATGGCTATTGAATAAACAACATTAAGTAAAGCTCTCTCTTTTCACACCTCGTACACCTGCAAACGATTTGCATGGATTTCTAGCTCGGTAGCGTGCAGTACTACGGCGTTCGATAATAACACTCAATAGAGTTGAAATGGTGGGCAAGACCACTTACCACCTTACCCCTAGTACACTATTCATGCAGGTCGCACAGCATACCAATGTAAAGAAAAGACGCGCAGCTTCAATATCGATTCTCCCATTTTCATTATTACAAATAGTATTCATCTCTAAACACACGTAAAACCGTTTTGTTAAATGACACTTTCATTTCCTTTACAGTATAACTGAACTGTTTGGATGGTGTTTTATTTTTCTGCAGTTAAACAAATTCCAAAATTTCAAAATTTCAAAATTTCAAAAACTAAAGAATTCTTACTACAAATCAATAGCAACCATCATTCTCAAGACTTTGGAGTTCATCATGAATTAAGTATGCTTACTGTTGAATCTAAGATCAGTTGCATTACATTTCAAACATTTTAAATTTCCTTAGGAAGCTTCTCGAAACTAAAAAATAGCTCTCGTGCACTCATTTACATCATTTTTATTCTTATAGGTACTACAAAAATTATTGTATTTCTGAATGTCATGCAAGCACTTTTGAACCAATAACATTCTATTTTAATGAAATATTCTTTACGGATACTTCTCAACAAGAAATATTTGAAGAAATTCGTACTTTCAGCTCGAAATTCTGCCAATATTCTTTTCTTACAAAATTGTTTCAATGCAATCTGCGATGTACCTATGCGGAGTAGCGATGCGAGCTAGGGCATGGTTCGTGTGAAGGGGGTGTTGGGACTGTTGGTGCAGGGGACAGGGAGGAGGGGGATGAAAAAGGGCTGGCCGGAGACGGGAAGGAGAAGCACTACGGGGACAGACGAGAGAGTGAGTTAAGAGAAGCAAGACCCAGCGAGGCAACGCTTCAAAAAAATTACTTGCTTAGAAGAATTTCTTTTCCTTACTAATATAGAGAAGGTATTTGCAGGGAATCGTGCAGGAAATTTTGTTCCTAGGATATTCCTGAGAATCCGGGCCGAAAAGATGGCTTTTCTCCTGTACAGCAAAGCCAAAAGATTGATTTAAGTATTGGCAGTAGCGGTGGAGGAGGCGGAGTGCGACGGTGACGGGGTGCGGCGGTGACGGGATGTAATGGAAGGTGAGGTGCAATGCTGGCGGGGTGTGGTGGTGGGGAGGGATGACGGGGTATGGTGGCAGGGTGCGGTGGTGGGGTGCGACAGCGAAGAGTTTTGGTAGTGGCAGGGTGCGGCGGCAGATGGTTGCGGCGATGGCAGGGCGCGGCGGTGGCGGGGTGCGGCGGTGGCAAGGTGCAGCATTAGCTGGTTACGGTGGTAACAGGCTGCGGCGGTGGCGAGGTGCAGCGTTAGCTGGTTACGGTGGTAAGAGGTTGCGGCGGTGGCAAGGTGCAGCATTAGCTGGTTATGGGGGTAACAGGCTGCGGCGGTGGCGAGGTGCAGCGTTAGCTGGTTACGGTGGTAACAGGCTGCGGCGGTGGCGGGGTGTGGCGGCAGCTGGTTGCGGCGGTGGCGGGATGCGACGATAGCTGTTTACGGCGGTGGCGGAGTGTGGTGACGGCGGCGGCGGCGGCGGCGGCGGCGTCCACCCAATTAAGACGCTCCGGCTCGGCCCCCGCGCTCTTAAGGTGCAATAAGCAGATATTTACAAGGCCCCCGGCGCGAAGAGAGGCGCTGTATATTAGGCGGCGCAGATAGCGGCGGCGCGGAGCCAGTTTGTGGCCTCGCGCGGATAACGCGGCGCACGGGAGCTGGTGGGCGCCGCCGCGGCCTTGCGGCTGTTTGACGGCCGCGAATCCGGAAGTCTGCTCTGATTCTCCAATCTAAGCATAGAATGCTCTTAAGTTAAATCCGGTGTTTTTGATGATGGTTTTACCCTTGTTCACTGGTGCGGAAGGAAGTTAGTAGTGGAAGAACGTAAGAATAGAAAGTGATCTAGAGTCGGAAACTCGGAAAAACTAGAAACTAAATCTGTTGTTTTCTGAAAATATTTCTATGCCTCTAAACTTATCAAAATGAAAGAGATTTACTAATTCTATAAAAAAGATTGCCTTCTTCTATTCCTACTAATAGTTTAGAAAGACACTTCTATTACCTACTAATAGTTTTCGAGATAATCTCAGACAAAATATGAGATGTTTTCAGATTTTCTTATCACCCGTATATATTATGTAATAAAAACTGACATGTGAATCATACCTCACACATAAAAATTCCAATTCTCTGTCGAATGTCCTTGATATTATGTAAATAATCTCGTCAATGTAAGTACGTCCTTATTTTTTTGATCTGACACAGTACCTTAGTTTTCACGATTTGCTCTGTTGGTAATTTGTTTTTCATGTTTATTGAGGAGAATTTCACGTCCTGCTGTCCAGTGGAGTTTGTACGTGTCAGGTCTGAACCTAGCAATACTCCTGAATAATGTGTATCAGGTATCCTTGTCCTGCTCATGGTGAAGTCTGACCATAGCTTGATGGTTGCGTATCCGGAAGTCGTAAATGAGGTGGAGTAGATTATAAATACTAAGCTGTCTTCCATATTTTTTTCTTTAGTTCAGACACTGTGAACTGATGTCCCGATTTCCACCGTTCGTTCCCTGGAATATTGTGAGTGATGTGACACGGAGTCTCTTCTTCCATATCTAAGTCCGAGGACCTTGAATGTCTCATGTCTAGTGTATCTTTCAAGCAATATCCCTTTGGATCAGGCATGTCAACCAAATCCCTTCTAAATCCACAAAGGGATGTGTGCACACGCGCGAGCTTAAGCGCCGCTAGGCGGAGAAAAGTGGCTTTTTACGAAAATACTTTTGCCAGATTTGGCCTATCAAACATCCGACATTTAAATTATGTTTATATTTTTTAAATTTATTGCTATGTTATGTTTATTTTATTTTCAAATTATGCCTTCTACAAAATTTTTTTCGAAGAGACAGGTATAAATATGAATGGCGAATTCTTGTTTTTGTTTTGTGTAGTTTTATTAAATCATTCTATTAATTACTATATATAACATTAATGTGAAATAAACTAACAAGTCCATTATAAGTAAACAATTCTTTCATATGAGCGGACAGCTCTTAACAGACAAGAAAATTTATTAAATTTCTTAACCTGAACGCAATATGTTCATTCAATTATTGCACAAGGAAACATGATTATAAAAATCAAGATTTTTTAATTCAATATGTCAAATTTTACACTCAAAAGCCAATTTTAAATGTGACTGATGATTATTTTGCAATAGATAATTTCCTTGATTTAGTCTAGCAAATGGGAATTAATATAGCTAAATTTATGGCAATAACTGTGAAGTGGCTTCATAAAAAATATTACTGAGTACCAAGTATCCAGTGACGTACCGCCACTGCGAATTCTTTACTTTTAAACAACTAGTCTGTTGCACTGAACGTAGTACCCGAGAACTCTTAATAAGCTAATTACCTTGCCCGTGACCTTGCCAAGCCTGCTTTGAATGGTGATAAAGAAAACATGTCCACAGCCGGGTGGTAGCGTATTCGAAAGTCGTAACAAGGAAAAAAAGTTGTATTACTGAAAAAACGCGAGTCTTTGATCGAATTAGTGCAGGACTCGATAAACGTTGCATGAAAGAGAAAATTTCGAAAAGGCAAATAACCTGAACCTCTCTCGGTCCACTCCTAATCAATTATTCCATATTTCCATTATTCAATTATTCCATATCCATTATTCAGCATTCGTCATATAGTTGCTTATGAATATAGTTGCTTATTTGAATCCATTATATTGATTGCAATACCAATGTCTAGAAGAGAATACCATTGAATACATTTGTGTTCAAATCGCCACCGTTTTCCACCTCTCAGCATGTCAATAAGTACACTCGTAGCCGTGTGCAATGACTGATAGTATGAAAGCAAACAAATACAATGCCAAGTCGTTAAACATTAAAATTGTAAGTTACGAACGTTCGTTTCAAATGACCAACCGAATGTTGGCGATACAAGTCGGCATAACGACGTGCACCTGACTTAAGCCAGCATTCGCTCGTTTATTTCTCCCCTCTCCATACAAAACCACAACTCGGCAAGCACACGCTCTCGTTTCTAACATCTCTGCCTTACCACGCTGTCCGCTAACGCGTGCATTGCATACGTCGATCGCTCTCTTTTTACTCGCGTTCCTCGTGTCGCCCTCCACACGTCACTGCCTCGCAAGATAAGTGGTCGCGCGGCGCCGCCGCCGCCGTCGAGGCTGCGGGGAGAAGATGAGGCGGCGATCGCCATCGCGGCGCGCAATTTGTGCCCTGCGAACGGCGGACGTCGCCCGCCACTGCCGCCGGCCACTGCCGGCCCTTGTCCCGCGTCGTGTTACGTCGTGTGAGTCCGCTTGTTAGGCCTGAGACGGGGAAGTAATGAAACCAGATGGGTGGCGAATTATCCCAAGTCGCAATTGATAGTTTCAAATCTAAGAAACATTCTTAATAAACGAGTTCAATGACGGTCTTTCCGGCTTAAAGAAAGGTTGTCGTATTAACGTGAGATGGTAAAGTAGGAGATATGAAAATTGACGTATTGTGTACAGAATTGTAGCAGAGATGCTGCAACTGCACATACTGTCTCGGACTATTCGAAATGGTTACATAATATTATCTTCTTCTAACGTATCCATCATTTTGAAAATCCCTATCGAAAATAACGAAATATTTGAAAAAATACTCATTTTTAATTTATTTAAAATTCAAATATTGAATTGGAAATTGCTTTCTTCTATTAAAATCCTCCAAAAATTTTAAAGAAATTGGTGTTACAAAAGTAGAATCATACTCATATTATTGGTAACGGTGATCTAATATTGTACTCTGCGCCTACTAACATTTCAGGCATCAGCTGAATTAACCAAACCCAATATTTCGTGAAATTAATACCATTCTAAAAGAAGAGGATATGAAATGATTTGGAAAACAATAGTGAGGAATAGATTACATTAAAAATGAAATATTCACTTATAATTATTTGATTGAAAGAGTATGTTGATATTTTTTAACTTTTACAATTTTTGAAATTCCTGAAGATTTAATGAAAATCACTTGATTAAGCAAAACATATAAAAATAAAATTGGGAGCCATTTTGAAAAAATCTTTCTTACGTATTTTTAAAAAGATTACTATTTCACATAAAATTACGCGAAAGAATCTTATACTATGGAAAAATAGTACATAACATCATAACATTATTTAAAGATATTATTTTGAAGTACACATTTCTTTCTGAAAAAATCTCTAGCATTAACAAAGTAGTTGTAAAAGAGGTCCAAATTTTCTCTAATTTTGTAGTTCTGAAATTAGAGACGAGCGCAATTTTTATCAGCGTTCTTTGTTATATTTCTTATAGAAACATTTGGAGACTTTTTGGAAAAACGAAATTCTAGGGGCTTCATGTAAAGAACCCTCAAAAATTAAAAAGATACGTTTCAAATTCAAGGTCGCGGCCTTAGCCTGATTGATGATAGTATATCATAATTGGTGAAAACGACAGCGTACGGTTTAGACGCTAGTGTTATTCATACAAGGGCCTGAGGGACCCGAGGGAGGACCTGGGGGATTTTTTCTTCATCATGGACACACAAAACTAAATTCTGGCTACACTACATATTTGAAAAAGCAATTTACTACACACAGGAGCAAAAAATTCACTTTTGTTGAATCAGGAACGCCCGAAATATGTTTTTCTATTTAAAAAATTCGAGGGGCCGAGACATCAGGTAAATTCATCAGATAAATGTCATTTTGTGAAAATAATGTGAATTAGAAAGTTAAAACGTAAAGATATGATTTCAATATGAACACTTTTCAATGAAAATAATTCTTAAAACAACAGATAAATGATAATTTTCAAATAAAATACATAATAAATAAGATTCTTCAATAACATAAAATTAAACATATTATCTATTTTCTAACATCAAGGTACGATGGGATAAATGATTTATTTGTCGGTTTATAAAATTTAATTCCTCATTAAGTAGTTCTCGAAGCGCGAACCAGATATACGGAGAGAACGCTTTATGGAATTCAGAATTTTTGCCAGAAAAATCTGTTATTACATGAAACACACTAATTATAAGCCTTTATATCTGAAATTAAAACAGATGTCTTCAGAATTCAATAGTAAAAAATATGAAGTTGAAGAGTGAAGTTGGGTGCGACATGTCGCTCAATGGTGTTTATACTTATATGGAAATCTAATAGTACATTTCATTGAGCTGGTAGCTAATGTACTTCCTGCACTCGCAAAATTCTTTAGATGATTATCTTGAGTGGCAGGAGCAACAGGTAAACATGTCTTCCATTCGCATATTGAATAAACAGCGGAAGAAAACAACATTACTGCACTGAATAAAATCAACTGCCAACTTTCACTGCTTCTAATTGTCATATTTTGTTTAGCAGAAAGGGTAATTTTGCATATATTTTGTAATTGCAGAATATGATTTTTTCTTCGACTTCCAGACCTCGCTCATTTAGAAAATTATGTTTCTAAATGAGATTCTAAATGAGTTTCTAAATGAGAAATTCATATGAGGATAACGAGTTTTACAACCATACCGTCGCTGTCATAACAATTTCTCCCGTATAAAATATACTAAAATAGTTCAGTCATTCACAGAGGAGCTTTTGGTCAACAAAAAATTAACATAAAGTATCCATTACCATAAAAAAGGGACAATTTTTTCACATAAGCGGTACAGTCGTGACAATAATGATGTACATGTTAAGGAGTTGAAAGGTCGACGGAGTAAGCAACACTTTTCCTTTTATAAGAAAATAAAAGTTTAAAGTTAACGAATTTTTTTCTGGTTGATTTTTCATTGTTCAAACTGAGTGTATTTGTATCTGTGCCTCTCATTATTGGAAATAATTGTCCACAATTTTTTGTGCCCTACCTCCCTTAGCATTCAGTGTCTCAATTACATTGATCGAATCCGAAGAGAAGTAGAAGTAACTGATGAATATGAATATTACTTAAATGCTTTACATTGCTTTATCTGACTATACTAAGAGCCGGCCATATCATAAGCCTTCGTACAAATGCAAACACGAACTAATATTTTCCCCGGATGTTGTTTATCTTTTCGTCTGATTAAAAGAAAGTTAATGCAATTACTATTGCTTGTAAACGAATGTCTGCATTAGTAGTTACCTTGTAGACAACACAATCATCAAAACATTGTATCTCAACAATATTAAAATTTCGGTTTACCCAAAATGGACACTATACTTAAATCAAAACATTGCTTCGATGTTCCCTCGATAACTGTCGCGCGCTCCTCGCTGTCGGGTGATTCGCGCTTGAGGAAACGCGCGTCACATTCCACAGCCGCTTTCTGTCGAGGCCACGCTCGCTCGTGTTCGCTTGTGCTCGCCTGGCTGATTGGTGATTAACATAGGCTTCCCTCCGGGCGATGAAGAATTAAGTCGTGTCGCTGTCACTTCTCGTTGATGTACATTGGCGTGCGCGGAATGGTTGAAAGCACGCACTCGGCCGGTTCACAAGGATGAATGATCTTACGCTGTGTGGCGGAGACTCCGCAGTCATATTTTCCAAGAAGGAAAGGTTGGCGTGACGAAGTGTCTTGCTTTGGATTTCAATTAACAGAAAACTAACATTACCGCGAAAATTAACAAGAAATATCGCATTCATTAAAAGGTCTGTCGATTTCTCTGCAGCAAAAACATTATTCATCATGACTGTCACGTACTAGAACAAAGAGAGTGATACTGTTATAAAAACGCATGGAGAAAATTAAAAGAGAAATCCCTTCGCAGGTACAAAACCTGGAAATCGCACAGCTTTCAATAATAGTTGGCCTGTAAGTTTGTCAAAAACTGTGTAAAGAGAGTATGCTTCTTACTTTGTGTATTGTACAAGCATTCATATGCGGCATAACTTCACTACAACCGCATTTGCTTTTACACCAGCAGCCAAAACTCCTGAGCGCATATCAGAACGCTGCTCACGTCCGAATATAAAACCTGCTAAAAATTGCGGCAATGTTGCTAAATTCCGCACGTCATTATGATTGTTGATATAGACGCGCCATAGGAGAGGAAGATATAACATCTGGAGATTCCGACGCGCGGTAAGACGGAAACCTGGCTCGCCCGAAGCGGCGCCGCTGCCTTCACAGGCTCTGTCGCTATCGCCAACGGCTTCTACATGTCTTCTACCACATATATTCCCCCACATCCCAGCTAACCGTTACCACCATTGCCTTCAGAGTTAACGCTGCCATTTCCATTTCCGTTGCTATTGCCGTGCTCTCGTTCCCTCTTCCATTCCTACTTCTATCGCCACAGCCATCGTGCATGCAAGAAGCAGTGCATATCACCACAGTCTTCATGATCGGTTCTGTCAAATGTTTGGTCTATACCACCGCTCACGCGGTCCCGTGACTTCTATCATCGAGACAACTGTGCAAGCAATTACAATGTTGCCAGTGATGTCATCAAAGCAGTTGCCACAAACTAACTCCTCGCCATCTCTATCTTTGTTTCTTCCATTTCCACGGTCTCCATCCCTTCATAAGCAATTCACTATAGTTATAATTCTAACCACTACTAAATACACACCTGCCATCAACAGACTACACCAACGTAGTATTCATACTACATGTTTACTATCACTCGGATATTACCAACATCCTCTTCAGAAATATCACCATTACCATCGCCTCCGCAACCGTCACCGTTCTTTTCCACCAGCTGCTCCTCCATCTTAATCATCAGTCATTACCCATTATTACGCATCTACACACTCATCACGGACATCAAAATATCAACATCCCGATTGCCTTCATACCCATCACCGCCCTTCCATCACACCAGCGACACCATCACCTCCATCACCAGCAGCGCCGCCGCGTCGCGGGAGCGATCAAATCGCGCCTGGATCCGCCGTGAAATTTCGAGTCCCGAACACGCGTGCCGACTTATTAAAACATAAGACGAACGGCGGAAGGAACCGGCTGCCGCGATGAGCCTCCAGATATCGCGGGCGCCGCCGTGACGACTCCCGCGATGCTATCGAGACATCGAGGAAAAAGAAATCCCGTTCCTAAAGGCACCCGTCGCAGTCCGTCGTCGACCGCCTCGCCTCTGCCTGCTCACCCCGTCACTGCCACCCATCATCGCTACCGTCGCTGCCCTCTCCACCGACGCTGCCCATCTGTGTCGCTGCCGTGAGTGTCGTTACCAAAAGTGTCGTCGTTAGAACCACTGCCGTCCTCACAGTCGGTATCGTTATCGTCACTAGCGGTGCTGTTCTCAGAGAAAATGCCTTTGCAATCGTCGCTATCATCGTTGTCTGGATGTGGTTGCTGTTACCGTCATTGCTGTAGTTACTGCTGTCCACATGCCCCTCTTCTACTGAAGTTACTGCTGCCGTCGCTTTAGTCGCTGGCTTGCTCTTGTGGATCATCTGCCGATTCTGCAATTGCTGTCGTTACTCCCAACGCTACTGTCATATACGTCGTCGTTTCGGTTGCTGCCTCACCGTTTTAACTCGTGTCCGTCATAACTGCAGATACTCTTTATCGTTACCTCTCTTGCACCCCACAGCTTTTGCTGCCGCTGCCGATATCGTCGCTGCCTCGCTATTATAGCTCCAGTGTCTGCCGTCGCTGTCGTTACTTCCATCACTAGTCATCTGCTTTGTTACTTCCGTCGCCTACGTTGCATCTTCCGTCTCTGTTTCGCTGTCATATTTCCACCACCCACTTTGCTACCATGCCTCCCAACACTGCCGTTGCTGTCGTTGCTCCCGTCGCTACCGCCGCCACCACCGCCGCCGCCACCGCCACCGCCACCGCCACCGCCACCGCCACCGCCACCGCCACCGCCACCGCCACCGCCACCGCCACGGCCGTCAGCCGCTGCACGTCGTCGCCCGCCGCTCCGCGCCTCCGTCTCCGTCTCTTGGGAGCGCACCAGAGCTCACACGGCGGTCACGTTCGCCGTTTTTACTTGCGCTCATAAGCGATGGACGTCGATGGCCGTGATGGATCGAAGAGACGCGCGGCTTAATCACTAGATTTGAAAACTGCTGCGAGATGAAGGTTGCTATCCGCGGGAGCGTTTTTTTCCACAAGATATTAGGCAAGTGTGTTATTAAAGTGTTTTTGATCGGAAAATAGGGGAGTAAAAGTACACAGTACATAAGATCAGGTTCGATCACGTAAATAATAAGTAATTTGGTAAAAGTCATTAGTATTTTGTACACTTATTTTATTTCTTTGCGTGTCTGCTTACAATTAATTATTCATCAAACACGTATTGGTATGTTCTTTTTTACGATTCACAGATGATATTTGTAATTTTTAAAGAATTTAGTGTATAATTGTACTGTTTCCTTTAAACCTATTCATCTCACTAACAGGTGTAATATTGCTTTTGAATATTGAACTATTGGCTCTCGAAATCATTATTATATATAATTAATATGATAGCTGTATCATGGGCATCACAGCCGGCGGGGGGGGAGACGAAGAAGACGCATACGCTTCCCTCAATATTTTTTTATATATGTTCGAGGGGATTCCCCGGTAAATCGCACCTTATATATTGAATCGTTCCCTCCTCAAATAATTTGCTGAGTTGCTCATGGTGACGTCCATACTAAGTATGCCTTTCGAACTGACAATACTTTCTAGATTGAAAAATACATTAGTCTTTTTAAAGATAATCTTAAAGTTTTCCAAGATTTTTGTTTCAAAATAAGAAAGATAAAATGTTTAAATTATTGTTTCGATGTTCTCTACTGTCATCAGTTATCACACAAATATTCATTTTTTTTGCGTTTCTTTGAACCAAATTAATCCTGTCACTAGTGCAAACACACTTCTTTCAAGTAATATTTTAGGCACATTTAGTTGTGCTCTTGATAAGCTACTAAATTACTTGTCAAAATCTTTCGAAATTCACATAAATTCTCAGTTTCCACCAGACATATTTCTGGTTTCCTCATTTTTCACAATCCACGTTTCTGGTGAATGCTTTCATCCTTTTCTCCAAGCGTGGGCGCAACAAGCGACCGTGACGCTTTCGGATGTCCACGAGGAGGTGTTAAGCGGATTTGGAGCTGACCTCAGCCTGTCGCGTAACTGGGGAGCACGCCAACGCAGAAAATCCTGCATGGCGCCATCCACTTAAGTCCACCCAGAACTTAGTGTCAAGAACACCATTAATGCAACGTATTTAACGGTTTTCAAAGGAGGGCTTTAACTTGATGACCCAAGTTCTCTTGTCCACTTTTTCTAGAGCCACATCCCGAACGGGATGTTGGCGAGAGCAAGAGATCAAATACTTGCCTTTGCTGAACAATTGTGAAATGATAAAAAATGGGTGTTTTTCTGTATCTAACACGCTCCACGAATCTCATAGGTGAACACACTTTACACGGATTACGAACTACAATTTCTGCTTCTGAGTGTGGGCGCTGAGACGGCTCATTTGAACTGGATATTTCAAAGACAAAAATTACAGATTCATAACAATCTATAATTCTGTCAATTGCTCTAAACGTGCAGTAAATATAAAGATTGGATGGTTGTTTCTGGAAACTTAATTTTCTTCTCGTCTTATTCAATATTCTGTCTTCGAACAATACTAAGTAATAGCATAATCCATGTGAGAAATTCTACCCGATGATTTAGCTGAGAAATAAGTGTACTCAGAATTTCTTTCCCATGTAGTCGACTTCACATATGGAAAATTTGTCAATTTTCAGATACACTCCTTTTAGCTCTGACACACCATTTTTATGATTAATGCAACATGTCATTAAATGTGTCAAATTTGTCATTAATGTCAAATAAATGTGTGCGACAAAACATCTCAAATGTCAATACGAAGCGCGAAGAAAAAAAAAAACACTTCACTTTCAACCCACTTTGAACTTTAGATAATTCAAGAGAAACTTACGGTATAGTGTCCTCTCTGTCTACCCAATATAAAATTGTATGCCGCACTTTTTTGTGCAAACTTTCATATCTAACGCATATTTATTTGGCTCGCCTATAATTATCAAATTAAATTATTTACCATGTGTACATAACGTTAGCTTCAATTGGGTTAAACCTTTGATAAGCCGTTTTAACCTGATATTTCCTGAACATTTATGAATTTTATAGTTGCCATTTGCTGACGCTTTAATTTTGAAGAAAATAATTATAAATGACAGCTACAACTTTCCATCTACGTTTTGAATAAAACTGGCGAATACATTTTCTCTACAATGAAAAATAAGTCGTGCAAATTATGTTCTTTAAAGACACTGAGCCTGATCTATCACCGCATGAGAGTCAACGCTGTACCCCATAAACCACTTACGGAATTTGGAGCCTCTGATAAGATAACGGAACACCCTCTTCTTTTCGCCGCTAGATATCCAACCCCCTCTTGCTTTTGAATTCTGGTCTCCTCCCTCTTCTTTTCTCCTCCCTCTTTATTTTGAATTCTGAATCGTCTGGTCTCGAACAAATGTTCTTGGCTGGAATCACATACCCTAATCGACGAAGTTTGTAAGGAATGTTTCTGATCTAAAAGCCAAAGGAACAAACGCCTTTGAGGCTTTGGTTGTGCGTACGCAAATGGGAGGGCCACATGCCTAGACGGATCCAAATTTCCATGAATCGTTATCAAATTATTCAGTTCTCTTCAAAAAGGAGAAAAGCTTTCGGAAAATAAATTGCAGCTTCTACTTATCAATATTGTCGAAAGCCTGAGAATGAAAGGTGAGAGCCAAATGTTTGGCCTGACGTCGTGGAGAATGTCGTGGTTTCACTCCATGGAAACTAGAGATTTATTTCGTGAAAAACTGTTGACAACCAGTTGGAAGATCAAAGGGTGTGATGTCAGACGAAATGCAAGCGTGCTTAAACCCGAAATGCATATTTAGAAGCATTTTACCCGACCATTGATCAAACTCGGAATCCGATTCTAATATCTTCAAAACGATGCCCCATAAGCACTTTAAACCAGGTTTTCGCGTCTCCTGTGGAACGTTCCTTTCTATTACATTTTTGAGACTATCCCCACTTCTTCTAGGAACGTTCTAAGTTGGGTTTCAGTGTGCAGCTTTTTTGTTTTCAGTTGTAAAAAAATGATTTACCAAGTGCGGAATGTTCATGCAGCTCCAACGAGTTATTATTTAAATCAGACCATGAATCTGGACTTCCCCATTATCCTACTGTCGCAATTCTAGCAATTCGAGGGCACGAAAAACCATGCCAAACTCCACACTCACGTACGTCCCCGTTCTGCGAGCGTTTGGGCGGCATCGCCCGCCGTGCTTTACGAGCGGCGCGTGTTGCAGGGCGCGCTGGGCGCGCGGGGGCGGGCTGTCAGTCACGGTTGCGGCGCGAGCGCACGTGACAGCCGCAGATGGACTGGCGATAGGGCGGCGAGAGGGTGGGCGAGAGAGAGAGAGAGGGAGCCAGTGAGAGGGGGCGGGAGAGCGGCCGCCGCGCCGCGCCGCGCAGCGCGCCCGGACCGAGCCGGACCTAGCGAGTTGATTTATTGTCGCCGCGAGGCGGAGATAAGACGCGGTCGCCCGGGCGCGGACATGGGCGACTGTGGCGGCGGTGGCGGCGGTCGGAGCGACGGGTGCTGCTGCGGGGCGGGCTGTGACAGCTGTGGCGGATGTGGTGGGAGTTATCGTGGAGGCGGCGCGCCGCTGCGCTCTAGCTATACTGCGAATTTCTTAACTGTGCCCCTGACAGGAGTCAACTGTTTCGCTGCCATCCAATCGGGAGCTTGTTTGTCGCCACAATGATGTCGCTATGGTGACGTTCAAGCTCCCGATTGGGTGAAACCGTCAACAGCTGATTCCTGTCAGGGGCAAAGTTAAATCGCAGTTAAGAAAATAGCTATAGTTTTCACGTCTGGCGAGGCCAGTAGCTAGGTCGTGGATAGTGCAGTAAGGGGTGCTGTTGGAATCTGCTTCTATTCCGTCATCCCCATCTCTCATTCTCCACACCACTCTCACACTCTCTCAAATACTCTCGCAATCTTTCCAACACAATCTTACTCTTGCAAACACTCTCACTCTTTCAAGTACTATCATTCTCACAAACGTTCTCTCACTCTCTGTCTCACTCTTTCAAACACTCTCATACTCCCTCAAACTCACTCATTTAAGCACTATCACTCTCTCACTCTACCACCCTCTCAGTCTCTCTTACTCTACCACCCTCTCACTCTTACTCTCTTTCACTCTCGATCTCTCTTACACACAGTTTCATATCTACTCAAACATATATATTAAATTATCTCAGTCTTCAGATAGCAATATAAATGTTAAAGTAAAAGGTAATGATCTACAAAATTGTTCCCTCTTAGTAGTTTCACTACTTACAAACAGATCAACAACACTAACACACCTGCACACGGTTCTACAAATCCAGAAAAGTGGTTGGCTGGTCATTGCTGTTGTGAGTGGTTGTGATTTTAATATTTACTGATTTACTCTAACCCATCCCCCGCGATGTTATGTCTGAAAGGCGTTTCCGGTGATACAATTGAGGAGAAGGAGAAGATTTTGTGGGGGAAAATGCCACATACAAGGTAATATGGGCTACTCAGTGACTTATGAATATTTCCTCATATCCCCGTAAAAAAAATGCATATACTAAACCCATCCACACACCTATTCACTAGTACATCCTCCACATACACGCACACACACAAACAGGTTTATGACCACCTTTGTATTAGATAATGTGATAAATAATGAGTTATTCTACTTAATCTAATTTAATTTACTATGCTAGCTCAATTCTTTGGTTCTCATGCTCTCTATACAGAGAAGCCTGGAAGTCTGAAATTATTTATATTCCGAAGGAATTACATACAACGTGGCACAACAATAATTTTGTTTATTAAGAATGGAATTTGAGATTAACAATATAAAAATTCTCTTGCTTGATTTCATGCATTAGGTTCACGGTACCGAATTGTATGGCGTTGTGAAACGATGGCCCCGCAGTTCGTAGCCCCTTGACTTCCGCGCCGAAAATCCGTCTTCGCGCCGGTCGTCGCCGAAGTCGTCTGCTTCTTTCTTGCTGCTCACTTCTTGCACTATTGTTCCACAATTTGTCCTCCCTATTCGCGTCGATGTCCAACTTGAATAATTCAGCTTACATACGCGCCGCTACCACCAGGATGCCAGTCAACCACCAACTCTCTCTAGTCCAGAGCCCCCTTCTAGCCCGTCAACAACCTTCGTTACCTAGTAACAGCGACCGTCCAGATTAAGGCGCGGCGTTTTTTCTGTAATATTTTGTATATTACAATAACATATTCATTGCGGTCTGTGGCCAACGTTCATGCAGACTGCAGAGAGGGACCTGGAACATCTCAAGGCGGTGATGGCTATATTCTCTGTTTTTAGTAAACAGAGAATATAGCCATCACCGCCTTGAGAGACCGTTTCTACAAATTTTACACTTTATACATCTTTAGCATCGACTTTAGCTATTTCTGTTTTTCATATTTGTGCATGTTCCACCATGAATGCATATATTTGCATGTTTAGGCCATATGTGCCTATTTTTCAAGACATTCGCCCGTCCTCCGCAAAACAGTCTCAGTAGGTAACACTAACTTACCAGTCGCTGACATTTCATCTCACTATACATCGAAAGGACGTAATCTCCCACGATGTGACGAATGCCGTATCCCCTCTGTGAAGCGGAATGGACTTATACTGTCGCCGCCCATGAGTCGAGACTCTGGCCGCAAAAAACTGTTCTCACAAAGGCGCTACCCTAGTGCCCATGGCACGGCACTAGACGGATTTTCATGGTAGGTGCGTATCGCAAACTCTGGGCTCCGGTTGCTGTCTGGTTGCTTGTTGGTGCTCGGGCTTCATTACGTGACCTTCATCCCTACTTCTAATTCCTTGATCTGTGGGATTGATCTCGTCTTTTCCATCTCTCCATTACTACCTCAGCTCTTCTGTTAGTCCACTGTAAAGGTCTGGCAGAAAATAACTCTTCAAAATGCCATAAGTTGCCGCAAAGGTGACAGATCTTGTGCAAATGTCAATACACGAATTTTCTCTGATGTGAGAAAAATTTTCTTAATAAATAAGATTTCGATTGCTTTTTGTAAGTGAACAATTTATATGATTTTTGTAATTTATTGTTTGCCGTCAACATTTTTACCCATTACATCTTTTCGCAAATTTTCAGTTTTTATTTGCTCATGACAACCAAATATGTTTACATAGAAAAGCCCATGTTTCCATGTTTCATTGCTTTGCAGATCTAGTGATGGCTTCATACGTTTTACTGAAGGGGATAAGAACGACGTACGAACTCAAAAACGACATTTGATAGACCGTGGTAGTGAAGTCAGATGTTAAGCCCCTGTTTGAGCTTACTCACAGAGAGGCAAAGAGAGAAAGAGTGAAAGTTGCGGGTTGCAGACGGCGTTGAGTATAGGAGCTACACTGAAACTCTGAAAGAAACATTAATTCATTCTCGGCAAGAAACTCCTTGGCGTTTATTACGGAGAAGAGAAGCAAATTCTTTCTAATTTAGTTTTGTTACTTAAACTCTCTAAGGAAGAAAAAGAAGTAAATGCATCACACTCAAGAAATAATATTTTTCTTAAATTAAACAAAAGTTTTAAAATCTTAGTAACGTCAATATTATGTAGTAAAGCATACCCAAAAGCATTCCCATTAGTTTTCTTCATATGGTTTGGAGAACCATTATAAAGTAACCCAAAGTTAAAACAGTTTAATCTAGTGTCAAACGAAACAAAATATAACTCGTTGGATTGACATTTTATAGGCATATATACCGCACTCTGAATTATGCTATCTGACTATACAGTATTGCTCAGAATTCTTAGCAAATATTGATACAATCTTATTTCAAGTATGGAGTTGCAGCTTAAGGGAAATGTATAGTGGTGACAGACATGAATGTACGGACTGAAATATGCAATGGCTACGGACACGAACACATAAAATGTTCTAGAGAACGCTGCGGCGGCCTGCCACAAGAAGGCTAGTTTCTATGATACGGACTCTTTAGAAGCATGTGAAGGTCATTAAGAATGTCCATCTTGCTTCCAAGACATGATGGGAAAGATTTTACACGTAAGTAAATCTTGGTGACAAATATGTGAATAAAAACGGAAAGGTAGAATTGTTAACATAGAAATGGTAATAGGTAAGATAATGTACATTTAAATGTGCGTAGAACTGATTCAAGTCTTGTACCCTAGTATAAATACGGCTTGTCAACTGCACATATCATACTGCTGCAGTCTGGAATCAGAAGTAGATTGGATAAATTCAAGTGATAAAGAACAAGATTTACGAAGCAATTTCATGTTTGCCTAGCAGGACAAGTAATTTAGTTTATCCAAGGAAATCTGCACTGTTTTACGTAAAATTAAATATGTAATAAAAAGAACAAATTAAATAATTAATTGCAAACAAACAAGGAAGATAAAAGATATAAAATTTAGCCAATTGTTAAATTACACCAGATGTCTATATTTATGTATCTGCATATTTCATATGTTTGTATATTCAAATATATCGATATATGATCACTAGGGCCCGGATAATTATGTACTAAAAATTGGGAAAATATGTACATATATATGTATTATAATATACAGAAATATGTACTCAAAAGTATGAAATATGTAACATTAATTATCATTATATCAATTATTTTTTATTAAAATACTTTTATTTTAGTATATATTGTTCTGTGTACTTAATATAAATACCAGAATTAAACATTATAGTTCTCATAATCCTATTATTTACAACGATCTCCGTATCAATATGAAACATATATCGTCTCCGGTATTATTTCAGTAGTATACCTTCCCTTTGCGGCTCTACCACGCAACCAATCTTTATAAATGAGGTCTCTAAAGAAAGAGAATTTCAAGGAGACGTGACGAATTGCATTTTGAGTTAAAAAATATGAAGGATTTGTTTAAAAACGCATCTACTCTACGCATCTCATGTCAAATACACTTTCTTGTCTTCTCCGTGTTTTCTGGATCCAGTGTGAGGCAATTGTCATAGCACTGCATTAATAGCACAAATTGTTTCGAATCCTGGGTTTTTCTCCAGAACGGAAGACCTCTTTTTCTTCACTCGATCCCCCTATTGACCCTCGAATGATAAATGAACAGTTTTTAAAGAAGCGTCTGCTGATTGGATAATTTCAAAGCTATCAGAAAGTTCCAGGGAAGATGTTAACAAAATTTAATTGTAGAGCTTATTGAAAAAGGGGGAAATATAGTTGTTCAGTTTTTGAATATCAAACAATTGCTTCGATGTGCCTATAGATGCTGCAGCTTCAGAATCAAATTGATGTATAACTTGTATTTCAAAATCAAAATTTTGAGTATTGTAGCTCATAGCGTCAATTCAGATGCCCCATCTCGTGAATCCTTTTTTGTATTGGAAATCAATGCGTCAACTTTATCAAACTGAGATCTAATCAGTTCTGCAAACGCAACGCATGCACAAGATAGGTTAGAAGTAGTAATTTTAGAAAAATACCTGCAGGGCTTCTGCTGCCTTGCACATGTACGGCACTGCACTAGTACCGGAAGGAAGACATTATGTTTAACTTCATTACGCCACAAAAATTCCGTTGTATCGTTAAAACGTTTTGTAATAGTTTGATGGTTACATTTGGGTAACACTTCTCAAGTTAACAAAATAAGACTTACACTTTTAAACGTTCATTAGACCTATCACAACCTTGCCAATATGATTTCCTTGTACATCAGTTCCACGGATTTTTCCATCAGATTTTACTTCAGATTTTCGGTCGAAAGACATTATTTACGAACAATGGTAGAAGGACGCATGTAAAAATCAGAGAAAGAAAAAATGTCAACGGCCTTTCTTGAGTTGGTGCGTGTAGTTTCTGGTGAAGGGTATCAAGGTCAAAGGAGACCTCTAAAATATGCTTAGTGGGTGCGCGATATCACCTGCTAAAGATATCATTTTCACAAATCAAACTTCCTTTCTGTTCTCCGCGATACTCGCGCTGAAAACTAACAGAACATAAGCTACGGATTGCATCGTCGCCTTCCTCTTTTACTTCCAATACCGTTGGCATTTATGGATACACTCATTTCAGCGCGTAATACTAGCTTCATTTTAGAGAGGAGGCCACAGAAAAAATGTTTGACAATGCTGAATTGTTTGTTTGGATGATTCTTTATCAAAAACAGATCGGAAAAATAAAGAATTAATTTTTTTAAATGTAGGATAATGGAAAAAATCCAGTAATATGTAAAAATATGTTCATTTGTGTAAAATATGTAAATATATGTAATTTCGGGCAAAATATTTAAATATATGTACTAAAAACTCAACGTTTTTGGTCTCTAACCAATGTGAAACGTGAATATATCGTTGATTGGACTTGCTCGAGTTACCTTAGGAAAATATGTAATTACATAATTATCCGGGCCCTAATGATCACGATAACATTTCTGGTGCGTCCTGAAACAAAATAATGAAATTATAGGAAATAAGTAAACATGTAGGATTTTGAAGAGACGGATTGCAGTCTTAGAAGACAATGTAATTGTTGCAATGGAAAGTTATTACTATAAAAATTGTTCATATTTTGAATTTTCACTATCATGGAATATCTTTCCAATATGGATTTGATGTACATGATACGTTGTGGGTGGTTTCAGTTTAATTAGACACTAGTGGCCTGTAGCATCATAAATGCTGCTGAACAAAATCGTCACAAAATGGTTTTCCAAAATGAAACATGCACACCACTCAAGAACAACAAATAAATACTCTCCTGTAGCATTGCAATAAATTACATACAACAAAAACAATCTTCCCAAATTCTGCAATAATGTATTTATAGTGTAGTATATATGAATCAACAGAAGAACAGTTCTTTACTTACTAGAAACATCCGAAAAGTTAGGTTCAATAACGCCACCTGTGAATAAAAAATATTTAACGGCAGATGGCTTCTATCTTGGAGCCTTGCTGTCGTATCACGTCAACAGTACCGTAAGCAGTGACACATGAAGGATGAGATTTCAGCCGGAAAGGCAATATGAGAACAGGCAGAATAACCAATAAAAAATTTGCATTTTTCTTTCAAAACCGAAACTGTCTCATTGTTTTTGGATTTATCCCGATTTCTGGCAACTTAACGAAACTATAGATAGACGCATCTCAAAAGACAGGAAGCTGTGTACTTTCCTTTCCAGATCTACACGAACAGAAAATTAATAATTTAGATTTCTAACATAGACAAGACTTAAAATTGCTATTCCACAAGTCGAATTTTTAATATGTAATTTTTGTTAACCATATAATTAACGTTTACGTTAACAAAACATAACATATTTCTCAATATTCGTTCTAAAATTACAAATAATGCATAAAACGTATATCATTGTCACTGTGTCCGTTAACATTATTAGTAAGAAAGTTTTTTCACCAAAATACTCGTATGGTGATCACCGAATGGTATTGCACGATTCAAACGGTGCTCCGATCTTCGAATTCTCTCGTAGAGATGTTGTTCATCAAGATACCATTAAAATGGGTGAAATTTTTATTTACTTTATTATCTGCTGGTTGTTGGTATTATTAAGTGCTACCGCACGTGTACATACAACTATTATTTCAGTGCCATTGTGATTCCGATCATCTATAAGAGTGAGTGTTGGCGGAGTATTGACACTCGAGTACACGTTGTATTGACCACCTTTTCTCGAGTATTCACATATTGTTGAATTTAGGGTGGGAGCGACCTTCTCCCTCAATCGCAGAGCTGGCAGGAACAACATGTGGCGCGGAGTACGCGTGGCCTGGCGTGTGCCTTATGAGCCATCACTCACGCGGGCCGTCGCGCGCCCCAGTGGACAGTGGATGACGAAACCCGACGCCCACGGCACTTCCTTCGCCGTCACTACCACCGCCGTCGCCCTCGCCCCCGCCCCGTCCCGCCCCGTCCCGCTCCGTCCCGTCTCGTCCCGCCTCGCCCCGCGGGCACCGTCCCCGCTCTCGCCCGGCCGCGCCTCCGACCCGCCGCCACCGCCGCCTCCCCTGCCACCTCCCTCACCCCGTCCCCACTCAACCATCCCCACCGCCTGCACACCTCCACCACCAGCGCCCCTCCTCCGCAGTCGCCGCCGCGTCGCCGCGGGCGCTAAATCCGGCCTGAGCTGCTATCGCCGGCGCCGAGTGACAGCAGGCGCGTGACCACGCCCTGGCGGCAGCCCAGCATTCCAGGCGCGCGCGCGCGCTCGCGCTGGCGGCGGCGGTGCAGCGGTAGCGGCTGCTTCCGCGAGGGGCCGCCAGGATCGACTTAATTGCGAGCGGTTTTCGCGCCCGTGTGCAGTGGCCCCGCTGCCCCCGTGCCCCCGTGCCTCCGCCCCGCCCTGCCCCGCCCCGTCCCGCGGCGCCCCGCCCCCGCCGCAGCCGCTGCGATGCCTGGAGCGCTGCCTGCCGACACGTAATGGACGGTTACCTAATCGCAAGCAACGAACGCGTCGGGAGAGGCGAGCGCCGCGTCCTCTAGTGACCCTCTGAGAAACCAAGTCCGCTCCTCGAACTGATGAAAGGGTGGGATTCACGCAACAAAACAGGTCCATGACATGATATGAGGATAAATGACAGATAATAAAACATTTAAAAAACGACGTATTACTATTTCGTATTTCGTCTTGGTATGTGTTTCTGGTTTTGCTAGCGTTTATCGCTTTCCTCTCCCACAATAGTGCACATCGCAAAGTTTTCAGGTGAAACATTTAATGTCCATTTTCATTGACATGGTTACTACACTTTCGTACTTTAAAAGCAGGTTAATTTAAAAGCATTAATTTTGAAGGGTTGATGTCAGTATTTCAACACATGGCCACAAATAAATCCCGCACATTTAAACATAAACGTGCTGTAAACAGTCTTCATTAGCTTCCTTCAGGCTATTCGGGCCATGTGTTACTTCACCAAATGGTTTTCAAGTTGTACATTCTGTTATTCTGAGAATATTGATAATCTGAGAATCAGTTTAATTTTAAAAAATCTGAAAACAATTAAGAAGCGACCTGATTCCGTGGGTTCTTGTCATGATCCATTAACATCATGAGGTAATTATGCAGATTAATTCTTATTTTCAAGTTTTGGCACATATTTTCTCGCATTAAATGGCTATCAAATGATAAGAACGTTTTCACTGGAAACGCCAAGAGAAACTTCTCATACAAGTTGTGCGAACCGTAAATTCTGGTGTCTGTGCTTTATTCTATAACACTAACAGGAGACTCCATGAATTCAGTGAAGTTTCACGATTTAGCTGTAATTGAAAAGAATATGAGAAAATTTGAATTAAAATGTTACCGTAATTTTATGAAAGTGTAAATTTTTTGTAATAAGACTGAAAAGTATTTTAAATTCTTCCGGACATTCATTCTCGAAAACACGAAGTGATGTTCTGACAAAACGCAAGCGATTTGCTCAAACACAGAACTATTGGTTTCACGTTTCATGCGTCTATTCTCTTATATACTTTTACTGCATCTACATATTCTCAACTCATTTAAAAGTATTACAGTTTATTACTTTCCGATTTTCTTCCACAGACAAAATAATAAAGTAGATACGTGTACTGGTCAAGAGGTGGATTATGTATTATTTCTCAATAAACAATGGGCTTCTGATTGACCCCAGGTATTCATAAAGAAAGGGACTAAGTGAAAGGGGAACACAAGAGACGCGGAATTGGCATAAAATCACTCAGATTAGGATTACGCAAGAAATAGCAACGCAATTGTAAGTCTTGCGCCATACTCTTCGTACAGTGACCAATATCAGAGGTGCGAGATTTATGAAACAGAAGCCGTGCTTAAACTTTTCTTTAGAACGCAAATAAAAATAAAGTCGCGGCAACCTCACTAAAACAAACCGGCAATGGGAAAAAGGTAACAAACATGAAAGTAATAGCCATTCCAGTGACCAACTCGATGAAAGGAAAGGAAGCAAACCTTATGGAAACGAGCCGCAGTAACCGCGAGGAATCAAATAGTAGGCTATTCACGTTAGCGGCCGGCGGCAACGAGAGGCTGTAATAAGGGTATTTAAGCTGTGGTTATTCTCTATTAGAGCGAGAGGTTCTATCGGCACGCGGGCACCCATTGCAACGGCGGCGGGGGCAGTGGCGGCGCTGGTGGTAGTGGGGGTGGTGGTGGCGGTGGTGGTGGGGGTGGTGGTGGTGATGGTGATGGTGATGGTGGTGGCGGCGGCAGCAGTAGCGATGGCAGCGGTGGGGGTGGAGGCGGCGACGGAGTCCGGCGTCGGCAGCCGGCGGCAACGGCGGCAATGGCGACGGCGGCGGCGGCGGCGGCGGCGGCAGCGATGACGGCGTCGATAGAAACATCCCCAGCGGTGGAGGTGGTGATGGAGATGTTAGTCACGGGAACGGAGCTGGCGGGGGCAATGGCGGTGGAGCGCACAATAGAACGGTCTTCTTGCCTACGATCCCTGTGCCTCACCACGAGCACTGTTGCCTCCGTGACGACCGTGGTGGCGAAACGAAACCTGAGCTACAGCTACAGCCACCGTACCATTGACATTCTTCCTCTTCGAGGACTGATAAAATGATGGGTTTCCTTTTGAAGATCGTACTGTTAATGGGAGCACCGTTAAATTAAAATGTTCGGTGCACATTAATAACGATGAATTTGACAAATTTTGTGATTCTATTTATTGTGGGCGATAATGGGTAACTTGGAAGCCAGAAGCTGATTACTTACGAAGAAGGAATCTGAAATTATCTTGGAAAGCACCTGCCTGCAGTTGCTAAGAACGAATTTCTTGCGTCTCATGCCAGGAGATATCTTCCATTACCTTTTTAAAATATAAATTATCGCCAATGCAAGGACATTATTACCGTCGTTGTTTCTTTTCTAGTTCTCTTCGAATTCTAACTTTTCTTAAATTTCAGAGTTCATTTCCCGAGTACGTGTTAATCACTTGCAGCGGACGAAGCAGGACAGCTTGACTTGGGTAAAGAAAGAATGAAAATTAGAAATGCGTAGCGATCCCTCGACACATTAAATGCTCGAAGGATCAGATTACCGAAGTAACTACTTACTGTACATCCATTCAAAGAAGAAACTATATCCAACAGAACACCGAAGGAACTACATACATTGAAGTCAGTTTGAACTACAAGGAAACATTTCAGATGATACCAACGTTTCCCGAGTTATTCCACTTGCTTTATTCAATGGTTTCCATGAAAAGTTTGAAAATATGTAATTTTGGGACTTTCTGTATTTCCCGTTTCCAGTCTTCAGTTATGCTCGAAGAATGAGGTGTTTTTGGAGTCAAGAAATAAAGCATGAATCCTAGGGACTGGAAGAAGAAGGTAATGAAGGAGAAGAAGACAATGAAGGAGAAGAAGACAATGAAGGAGAAGAAGACAATGAAGGAGAAGAAGACAATGAAAAAGAGAAAACAATGAAAGAGAAGTCAATGAAAGAGAAGGGAATGAAAGAGAAGGGAATGAAAGAGAAGGGAATGAAAGAGAAGGGAATGAAAGAGAAGGGAATGAAAGAGAAGAAGGGATTAAAAGTGAAGAAGACAGTGAAAGGGAAAAAGACGAAAGAAAAGATGAAGACTAAGGAAAAAGGACAACCGAGCGCCGGAACAACTGGAAGCGAAAGCAATTGAAAGCCTGACCAAGTGGTCGCGGAGCGATCAGGAGGGGGCGGGCACAGAGACTAGGGCACGAGTGAGCACATGAGTGTCGTCGCAAAGAATTAGTAGCGAGCAGGGGTGGTAATGGGACCGCGTCCGCGTCAACGGCGTCGGCGTCGGCGGCGCCCCAGAGAGCGCACGCAGTCCATCGCGTCCGGCGAGGATTCCCTTTGCGGGCACCGCCGCGCCGCGCCGCACCGCGCCGCGCCGCACCGACCGGGGCGCCAGGGCAAGAAACCCGCCCCGTTTTATCGCTCTCTGTGATAGGCATAGAGATGCCGTTGCGCTTGCGCCGCCCGCCACAACGAGGCGGGATGGCTTACTGCTCCATCAAACCGAACACCTTCCGTTTGAGAGCTGCTGAAGACGTCTATTATGTTGCGTTGTTGGACTAACAATTAATTCACTGCCTCTTGTTCTAGTTGCAGCAAACAATGAGTCGTAAAGGGTAATGCGCGCCTAAAAACGCCTGTACACAACTTGTGGAAGGGAAAAGGAAATTGATCTGGAATAATTAGCAAGAACATCCCGTACGATCGAGACAAAACTATGACAGAAAGAGTAATTTACTACTTGTGTCTCGAAAAGGGTTTAGTATTTCAAACCCCAAAGCGGCAGATTGAGACGAAACAGGGATAATTATACTACTTAATATCACTCAAATATATACCATTTTTTGTTTTTGCGTTTGTGAATATAAGCATCAAGTCTTACGAATGACACTTGCAAACATTCCAAGCAATATAGTCAAATTCACTAGGACAAATAAGGAATCACCTTGACGAAAAAAAATCTTTACTCAACATTTTCAAATTTTAATAGCCGTTTCTTTATTTTTCATCTCGAAAAATAATTTACATTCAAAAACAAAAATAAATGAAATATTAGCTATTTAAAATTTGTTTATAGATTTTTCTGAGATTGTTTGTTAAAATTAGACTCCAATGTGCAAAATCATAATATATTTTTATTGTCGAATTTTGTCTAATAACTTCTTAATTATTATCATATTTCTATTAATGAGAGACTACCAAATTTGAACGGATATAATCGAAGGATGTCTTTCACACATTCTAAAGCAACTATTATAGCTTCATGAATGTACTAAAATACAAATCTTTGAAAAGGATAAACAGGCTCGTACATCTTTGAGGATTTCTTCTTTCTGCAACACAATTTGAAACCATAATTTAAATTCAGGCGTATTTCTCGCTTGTAGGTCTAATTCAAGAAGCACGAAATCATTACTCATGCGTGGTCTGAATATGACAAACTGCAAAGCGCATTTTCGTGACTTTTTACTCGTGTTTATAGTTCAATAAGTTTCACTACATTACTTCGCGGCCAGACATTGTCCTCCGTAACTCGACGGGCGCGTGCGAAAGAAACGCTTTCAGATGACTATCGCGGAGATTTAGGTGGCGGTGACGGCATTCACAAAATGGCGGCGACGCCCCTGAACAACCTTCCCAGAAAACAGGCGACGGTCACCCAAATTATGAATTACAGAAATCGTTATAGGTTTCAGTAAAGGGGCACGGTCCTTTTAGTAGGGTGAATAATATCCAAACAGTACTACCTAGAGAAATGCCTGATATCATTTATCACTACCTTCTTTATTAGATCCGCAAGAAATATTATAAATATTAAAATAATTGCATTATCCCGTTCGTATTTGATAAAGGAGAACTGGTCATTTCCCTCAATTCCAGGTTTTATACTGATTTTCATTAACAACGCGTATTGCAACGCGTGTGCTACGTTACAGATACTATCTGCTTGTGCTGCGCTAGCAGAGCTCAAGTCCAGTGGAATGCAACGTAAACAATGAACTCAGAATCTTTTCTTTAGAATATCGCTTTTCTTTAGAATATCTGATTGTGGCTTTCTGGATGTAGTTAGAAGTGGGTATCGCTTATGTACTTAACAATATTTTCCATTGATGACAAAAAATTAGACAATTCAACGATGTTTCTTCATTCATTTTCTAATTCTAGAGTAATTGATTTAAATCAAGATTTTCGATCTAAGGTAATAGAAATATCTTTCGATTTTTACTCTTGTATTTTTTGAGAAAGGAAAAACCATTATTATCCCCAGACGCATCTTGTAGTTTGAAACCGAAGTCTATTTCAATAGCCGAAAAAGCATTTACGGAAACATTCTTACACACGAAACTCGTCCAGAATGTGATATTGAGATGAACCTGACTGGGAATTAAGTGACATGAAGTTGTACATTATAGCATGCGGAAGATGTATTTGAGGATGTACCTGAAAAGTGATAGAGTATCTTAAATTTGTATATTCCAAATATCGTTATAGCAAGAAACCAACTATAAACAATGAGTTAAGAACGACAAACATACCTACCTGAAAGGTGTCATGAAGCAACTGAAACATGCCTGTGACTTGGTTTGTGGAAGATATAAGACAACGCTCGTATGGCATGGAAGCTTATTATTCTAAGCGGCCTTCATTAGAGGCATCTTGCTGTAGTCGCTTTGCTCTTACAGTCTTGTTGTTCGGTGCTCGGAACCAGAGAATCTTTTTGCTTCAGGAGTTCCGTACACCACCCAGTGCGAAGAGAATCAGGTTGTTCTTCAAGCGTTCTTCTCGGAAATTTTGCTAACATTCATGTGTTGCACAGCATCCCATTCTCAGTGAGAGCTTGTGTAAAATGTATGCGAGGATGAGTTGAGGAGGGAATTCAAACGGCATTCACGGAAATTCTCAGGCGCTTAAAAATTCCGCCCTGTAGAAAAAAAGAAGTCTGTTGGAGCTGGTGTCTTGAGATTATGCTTCTCCTCTAATAAACTAGATTTGCTAGGAACTGTCTTATTTTCCTCTAGAAAATTGAATCATAGAGCACTGGTAATATCAGAAACTTGTTGAAAATATTTACAACGGTATTAATTTGTTTTCAAAATGAATAATAAATAACTCATTAATTCTATCATTAAAATAACATTATTCTCAATAAAAATATTAATCCTTTCTCTGCGAATAGCAATGATGAATTTAGTTGTGTATTCATTAGCATAATTGTTCAAAAATGCTTAACACCGCTTAAGAACTTATATTGCGACAAAATACTTCAATTTGATGTTAAATCCTTTTCGCATTTTGAACTTTTCTAAGTCTATGTCACTCGAAGGTGTGATGATGTAAAAAAAAATAAGAAAGAAAGTTCCTTGTATTTGGAAGCAGTTTCAGTTTCAAAAATTTGAATCAACACTTCCTATACATTTGAAGTTTTTGACTCCAGACATTTAAAAAATATCTACCAGTCTACTTTGGTTTTTATACCAGTCTACTTTGGGTTTTATATATCAATAACTAATATTTAAATTGATTTTATATCTTTAAAACGAATGCATTATCTTTTGTAATATATCCTACCTCAGAAATTGAAGGATGATTTAAAATTATTACGGTTTGGTAGGTTTCTTTTTTAACAAAACTGGACGTATTGTCAATATTAATACTAACGTGTAATTGGGAGTATTTGCCAGAATGCGTGAGACTCGAAAATCTTACAGAATCTCGATACGACTCCGATTCGGATTTGAGAAAATTTAAGATTCGATATTTCTGTATTAAAAGCGGTAGGAATGCAATACATTATAAGGGTTTTCGATTACACTTCGCATTCGATGTTCTTTTACATTTACCGTGTTTACATTTTATTTTCCTCCTTTTCCGGTTAGATGTCCTATCTACAAAGAACGCCGTCCCACCCACTACCAGCGGCGCCTACGCCCCTCACCGTCTTTACAGCTCGACTCCTCCCTACAGAAGCACAGCTGTTATCCTCTGCAATCTGCTGTCGTACGTCAAGAGACACCTTTCCTCTACTTCTGTTTCACGACCTCCTCTGTAAATATGGCGGCGCTACAAAACGTAGACGATTCGCCATCCACTGCTTTTGGATGACTCAATCGACAACACGTCAAAATGGCGCCGCTTACATGATTGTACATGTCGCTAGAGGCTGACTTTTCGAGGAACCTTGAGTAGGTGGGGTGTCCTCTTGATGTAGTGATGTGCAGAGGGAATTTGACGGAGATCGAACAGAAACATATGTCAAGAAGTGAAAGGATGGCATTTGTCTTTATCTCTCAATCATAATTTGACGTGGTTATTCATGGAGGCCACTTACGAAAACTAATCGTAAAGAACAGGGAGATTCGAGTCAAAATTACATAGCAAGTATACCGTACTGATTTTGGCGTGGTCGGACAATTGCAATGAAACCGTGTTACGTTGATTGAAGGGTTTTTATTAGAAGCGATTCGAAACTATTAATTTTCATACATATATTGTGAATAAGAGAGGGTAATAGCAGCAATTTTATACGGAATTCATCACAAATCAGTAATATGGTTGCCTTCACAGACAGAAACATTGCGAATATTGTTTGTCAAAGCAGACATTCGTATTTAATGCTGTAAATACAGAAATCATTGAAGTTATTACTCGATGAAAAGTGATGTTCCTATTTTCATATTATGCGATGTAGATACGTTGGTTAAATACATATGTAGAGAGAACATTTGTAATAATTCAGTTCAATGAATAAACGTATTCTTCGTCGTATATTTTTTGGCTCATAAATGTTTCATCACTTCTCTCCACACTGAAATCTTCTAACTTGTATACATTCAATTGACTACTAAAACCCATAAGCTAAGGTTAGATTTGTTTGTTAGCACTTGTCGCTTTCTTCCCACAATCAGGTCTACAGCTTTGCAATGGTTGGAAACATTGAAATGTTATATTCGTGCATTGTTTCTGTAGAAAAACGAAAAAAGAAAAATAATATTTTAATATTGCAAAGAAAGAATTAAAAAAATATTTAGAAATATAACCTAGTAAACAATTACAAATGTTGAAAATCGTAAATGTTAATGAAACTTTTTAGTATAAAAACGTTTCCACAATTGCAGCTATTAGAAACCTATCTAAATAAAAATCTTATTGGGACCTACCTCGTTTCAACCCATTATAACCGAAATAAACAAACAAATATTATTGATATACCAAGGGGCTGCATCAGTTAATACCTAAATTTAATTAATGTTATCCATTAAATTCAATTTTTCAAAAATTAAACATTCACAATAATTAATAACTACATTTCGCCATTTCTTCTTTCTTTCTTTCTTGTAAAATTAAACTTACTTATTTATTATTTATTATAATATACTTATTATTATGGTGTACAACGAAATCTAAATATTAAGAAGATTTTCATTGAGCAGTATAAGATGTAAAATAATGAATCGTAAAAAAATGAGAGTGCTTTCATTGTCGAAACCACCTAATGTTCAACAGCGAACTGAACGCCTTTGGGTACACTAAACCTTAAAGAATGCAAATGACTAATGACGCACGCTGTGCGACATCCCCCGCGCCCTTGAACGCCTCGCCGCTGCCCATGCGCGCACCCCTCCCAGGCGGCGTCCGGCGCGGCGCGGCGCGGCGCGGCGCGGCGCGGTGCGGCGGGCACAGCCTCCGCCGCCGCCACCGCTGCCCCACATACACGCGAGGCCGCCCCAGCCGCGCGCCGCCGCCGCCGCCGCCGTCGTTCTTGACCCGCCGCGCAGTTCCGGGATCGAACCGCGCGCCTCCCGCGGCCCCGCGGCCTCGCAGTCGCGCACGGAGGCCACCCCCGCCACCGCCGCGCCCACCCCCACCCCCACCCCCGACCCGCCATCCCTGTCGCCGCACGATGGTCCGCATTGAAACACAAATGGACAAAAATACCTTAATGGCATAACCAGAGGCGTATCTAGATATCCAAGCGCCCATGGCAAACAGAATTAGCGCCCCTGTCAGAATACTTAAAATTAGGGATTTTGTTACTTGCTTTAGCGTATATATTCTAAATAACGCTCCTTTGTGAGTGGTGATCAAGGCACGTGCCATGTCTGCCATACCGTAGATACGCCTCTGGCCATAATAAATCCGTAACCGAGACAGAATGCAAAAGCCCAGCGCCAACATAGTTGGCTTTGGAACATGGCTGACCTGGAGGTCTTTGGGACCGAGTCACGACAGTCGCGGATTTTTAGACACTAGTTACATAGTTGGCTTGGATTATACCACAGACAGGAGGCGAATTAAACCGGAGACAGGAGGGTTTCTGCGATTAGTTCCAAATGAATGCTGGAACAGTACCTGAACAAACGGGCCACTGACAGCGCACGATTGCTTCCTCATCCATGTCGTCTTATAGACATATTTACACTTGCATACGCTACCCTATTACTGATGTTGGGAGACAAGTCGAGAGATTTCAGCTTGTCTCAGCTGGGGCGGTTCTCCTTTGGGGAAGATATTTGAGACGAAAAATCTCGCAAGCCTACATTTAGGTTGGCTCGGATGTCACGTTAAATCGAGGAACGAACGCCATCACCTACCAGGATACAAGATGCGTTACAATTATGGGACTAATGGCCAAAGCAGTTGATGATCCAGGAAACTCTCGATCAGACCCAGGTTCGAGTCCTGACGGTGACGAAATCTCGACACTTAAAGAAGTTGGACAAAACGGGAAACTTGGCCGACGTGACGACGGCGCCCCCATCTGCTATGGTAATGATTAGGGAGCGGATTTCCATGATTTTGCATATTTTTGTTCGTTGCTTCAGGGCATAGCTAAATGAAATTTCTGGATGGATGCTACATAGATTAATACGTTAGCGCATATTTGTGCATATTTGGCCGATTCTTCCTATTGTTGCACTAACATGTAACTATGAGCGCGTATTTTGCTTATTTCGTTAATACAGAGGCTTATCTCTAAATCATTTCGTTACGTAGAATCTTTTTATTTGTGAGCGTTCATGAATTCGAAAGAGCTCGTTACAGTTTGCGTTTGTTCTTCTTCTTTTGTATACAGTTGTACAAATGTAGGTTCTCGACATCATATTTTTTAAACCAGGCAGACGAAATGCTACAAGACATACTAGGTGAATATTTACTTCAATTATTTCCCCCGCGAAGAAAGATAGGTTATATTATGTTTGCACAAATATAGTATATCTTTGCATTCCATGCATGCTTCTCCTGAATTTGATCGAGAAAGGTTGATACAGAAAATGAAATATACGCTTAATTTTAATTGAATATTAAATTGCATATTTCAGAATTTTTGGGCCATAAATACACATTAGAGTGCATATCTCATAATTTTTAGGTCATAAATGCATATTTTAAAAGCATATTTCAAGAATTTTTAGAACATAAAAACCCTCTCCCTAGTAATGACAGTCGGTGGTGATCTCAGACCAATGACCATTAGTCATCTACCTGCTTGAAGATGTAATGGGAGAGGAGCGGGCAAAGATTCTTCCATAAAGTTCTGTAATTTTACATTATGTAAAATATTTTCCGATTGTCATAGGGGATATACAAGTAGTATGTAGTATGAGACCCCAACTGAAGACTTGAGAGATCCTTAGGTCCGTGTCTGGACAGTGATATGTTTGCGACCGTACTGAAGTAACTGTACCGTACTGTACCACTCCTTGCATTGAAAGTACATATGACGTAGTACAAAGTACTCTGGCCGCTTCAATGTTTTTTCTTGATCAATTTCAGGCATATATTGCAGCAGTATCTTAACAACAGGGACACGCGCCTTCTCTCCTTTCTCATTATCGAACTCTATAACTCTCCTTAAAATGTGAATATGAAGTAACACAATAGGCAAGAGATGTAAATAAATTACGAATGTAGTACGTTATCTTTTTATAATATTAGTCCAGTTCAAATTTCATGATATACGTATGTGTATATTTGCCTAATTCCATTGACCTAAATATGATGTTATTCCATTCTAGCAGATTTAAATAATAAAATATTTGGAACAAAACTGAAAGAACTACATTTGTTTTGTAAGAAATATAATTAGGAAGTAATGAGGAATATCTAAAGAAAAAGAAAAATTTTATAACATTATTAAGTGTTGTAAGTAGTAATAAGATATTTTTATCGGTTATGGAAGATAGATGTTTATACGGTAATGGAAGACAAAAATATGGTGATAACATTGAGTAAGGAACATTTTTGTTTCGCATCGTGCAAATAGCACATTAAAAGACCATTTTGTCCTCCTTTTGCCTCTTTCCAACCACCGTCCGCCTTTGCTGCCGCCGCCGCCGCCCCCGTCCGCGTCCGCGAGAGAGCAGGTTCCGCTTGCGCCCCACTAGGCGCGCCTAGAGTGGGCGGTGCGCGAGTTAAGCCCCACTCCAAGTCAAGCAGTTAATCCTAGTAAGTTACAAGTAAGCACAACCTGTCAATTCAAGCAGCTTTCAATCGCTTCCCTTTTGGATACGTGCTCCCGCTCCCGTATGTCTCTATTCACTTTCGTTTATTGCCTTTGTTCTGTGATTATCTCTTCTGGCGGTTGTTTTAATGCCTACATAATCTCTATGTTTTTTCCTTCATTTCTTCTTGTCTTTCTCATTTAACAGGACCCTCTGATTTCCACTATTTTCTCTGATTTCCTAGCTTAGTTCTTTTTTGTCAGTGAAGTTTTTAGTTTTTAAGTCCTGCCATCTTCTCTTCCGTACTGCGCCTTAACTCTCAAAACTTAGTTTACTGCATTTCTGGTTGATTATAGTATAGTAATAATAATAATAATAATAATAATAATAATAATAATAATGTTTCTTCCTTATTTCACTCTAACTATCGCTTGTTTATTTATTTGCGTTTTGTTAGTGAAATGAGAAGCAATCGTCGTTCAGTGAGTGTGGTGTTCGTATTCATGATATCTGTTGTGCAGAGTATGTATAAGTAATACATACTGACAGGCGACATGTGTTCTGGCTTGCACAAAAATATAACATTGATGTGAAGAGATAGCACATTCTGATTTTTTTTATTATTTCGACTGACAGCTGGTTGAATAATTGAACAGAGATAAAGTTAGAATAAATGTCATTATCTACTACCTATTGATTCTTAATTCTGAATTCACTTTCTTTATTTTCCATTGCTTTGCTTTTAGATCATTTAATTTTTAGTTGGAACATAAACTTAATTACAAAATAAACAAAAAATGTATATTAATTTTCACTGATTTATTACACTTTCACTCTTTTAGTGAAATTAAATAATAATATATATAACAAATATCCACTCTTGCAGGTACTTTTTTGTCAGTCAATATAATTCTCATAAACATGAATATTGTATATAAAAAATTGAATAACACAGAAATTAATTTTTGAAATTTAAGTGTTGTATTTTCCTTACTTCTTGATTGCCTATAATTTTCTTGTGGGTCAAATTGAAACGGTGACTTCACAGAAGAGTATTGTTTCCATTAACTTCCCTTCCTTGATTACCTACGCTGTGTTGTTTTTTCTATGGTTGGAGAAGCATTGTATGTTTACTCCTCGCGTTTTATTTCCTTTTATTCATGATCCGACATGCAAGTATTATTCGCATCCTGCCTGTTTTTATCACCGCCCGCAACTATTACGTTCATTTGAGCGTGCCATCAGAGGAAAATCAATACAAGCGTCGACAGTAAGCTGTTCGCGAGAGTGGAACGACCCTTGGACTCTCGCGAGATTCGCGCGCCCACTCTGCGACAAGACGTTCGCCGGCCGGGAGGAACGGAGAAAAAAAGATTTTAAATTGCAGACGAATTTTAGTTCTTCTTTATGCCATTCGTAACGACACCATAGCCGATCACAACAAGAGCCTTCCACTGGATTCCACTCCTTTTGGTTCACAACGCGATTCACTTATAAAGGCTAGCTGGCTTTTCGCTTCTCATTTCCAAGTTGAGGACGTTTCGCGTTAACATAATTATTCTTGACTCTGTGCGAAGCAAAACTTCAATAAATTTTAAGCGTAGTTACTTTAAAGCCAGTTGACGCTTCGCTATTCATTTCTATGTTGAGGGCGAAGCTGGGACCATTGGCTCACGCGTTAGTACAAAACAGTGTTCTCAAGGTCGATGCCACGGCGGGAGTCCCTGGCACGAGTGCCACGACGAAATCGCCCCTCCAAGCAGTTCATTACCCCGCCACCAGAGACAACGCCATCCCTATTGTAAAACAACCCCCAAAACATCCCTGTTGTTACTAATAGTTTCCTTTGCCGACGCTAGTTACGCAGAAAAGGTCGTGGCATGCTACGGTGCCACGACATGTGCCACTGCCACCAGTGTACGACCTTAACACCACTGGTATAAAACATCCGTGGGTCTCTGCAATGCATAATTTTCGACGCTTTTTATGCCAAAAATGACAACAACAAAAAACGAGTTACGCGACGTGACCCGAATTCATATACGAGAACGAGCTAATATGATGGATAGTATGCTAACAGTTGTATCACGGGTTGGTTTCATATTTGTCCTCCCGAAACATAACTAAACTTAATGCGCCTGATGGCTCTTTCAACGGCAAGGAGGAAATTTAATATTCGGCTACGATTTAGAATCATAAGGAGGGGAGTGACAACTCGGGCAAGTTGGGCGGAATATGCTTTTCCAAAAGCCGAAATGAAAAGATGTTAAAATAGTAAATTATAAGGAAAAATAATAGTAATTTTGTATGTTATGTTTCGACAGGTTACATGGTCCTGCACCACCCCCTGGAGCACCCACGATGCCTTGTTTCACCTACGGTCAAGTGATACATTAACAACATATTATTATCCTAAAAACGTTTTTAACCATCAGAATAAAATGAAACTTAGATATACCAAAGATTCTCATAGAAAAAAGATAAGTACGTATGAAAATTAATAAGCATTAAAGTTACACCTCAGCGGTTTACAGACAAGGAGCACAAGTTCTACATACGGTAACAAACGAAAAACACAGTTTGCGAGGGCTAGAATGACGGATACGGGTTAGAGGCACGAAAGCGATTTAAGCATTTAAAAATTTTGGCTTCTTGGGATTCGTTAATAACGAATAATCGTTTATAAATGAGTATACACAAATTCATAGATAGTTCAATGTAATTTTAAATTTAAAACATACAGTTTCCAGACATCGATCTCCATACAAAGCATCTCGGACAGGGATAGCTCCTTACTTCCCATAGGCCCTCCACCATAAATTGACGTGGTTCATTGTACAGAGGGCAAGCGGCGGGCGTCTCGCGTCCCGACACGGCGCGCAGCGACATCCAATTACGCACCGCCGCGCCGCCTGTGCGTGGCCAGCCAGCCCTTACCCGGAGGCGCACTTCGCTAATTTCAAATTGGCTCATGAATAGCCCGCGGTCTGGCGCATGCACTCTTCCGGCTGATTGTACGAAGACAGAGTGGAAGCCAAGAGCTGGGTTTCGATGAAAGAATAGCAGGACGTGTATAAGGATGAATAAGGGGCAAGAGTTCAAAAGGACGCGCGGGATGAGCATGAATAATGCGCAAAAGTATTTATTTATTTATTTATCGAATGGGATTATTAGCGGAGAGACTCTCCTTAGGTAGTGTTCCGCACCCGTGTTTCGATCCAGGCTACCCTGGAAGCCTGTCCATCTTCCTTCGACGCGGGTCTGGGGGACTTTTATCGAGCGGGCGCACCTCACGGGCGGTCCCCTAAATGCGCCTGGGATTTGACTCTCACACTCCCCGTCAGATGTCGGTCTCAGTTAACTGTATCCGAACTGTCTGGTTAGGAGAAAGTGAGATCTCGTTAGGGCGAGATGTTTTCGGAGGGATTTAATTTTGCCGGGCATCCGCCAGGGTTCTTTTATACGCCACAAGAGGAACAATGCTACTGTGGATTTTCCGCCCTTCCAAAACCCGTGCACAGGGGGTTCAGAGGCAAGTAAGCTAACCCCTCACCCACCCGAGGTGGATTGGGTAAAAGTACAACAGAGTAAATTATATAATGGGGTGAGGGTGACATTCTGCGCGAAATTGACTAGCAGTAGAAACTTGGCTGTCCAGTTGTCCATGTTTCGACCGTCATACTGCAACTTTCTTCACGGCTGCAAATGTCTGAGGAAGGTCGTAGTGTATCGGCCGAAACGTTGGACATTGTCAACGCCATTCACCTAGTGTTGACCATAGAAACAATGGAAAACTGCTGGTCACTGCAACTGGCCGCCAGAAATGTCCTCCCGACAGCGGCTGAATTCAACCTGGTGATGTAGCCAGTGCCAATAATCCTGCCACCCAGGGGCTCGAACCCTAGAAACTCACGGTCAGGGGCAGTGCAGTGACATCAGTTGTTGCCCTGAGCCACCACAGTCAGCGGTAATAAACGAGGGATGAATGGGTTTGGAAAGGAAAAAGAGAACAGAAATGGAGATGAAGCGGGAGAGGAAGGGAGAGCGGAAGGCTGAGATCAAGCCTTCGCCCGGCGGCATAACGACGCCCAGGACAACTGAATGAGCGGCAAAGGTTAAGTCGGGAAGAGCCTCGTTGCTCGGCCGGCCGCTCGCGCGCTGCGGCGGGGTCGCGCCCCCGGGGAACCCCCGCCCCAGCCCTGGCCCAAGGCTGGCAACTGCGCGCCGCAACACGCCCCGCGCCGCGCCGGCAGCAGGTGAACACCAATGGGCCACCTTGTGTGAACACTGCAAAAGGCCGTTATGGGTTATTAATTCGGTGTTCCATTGGCTGGCTCCATCGCTCGATTAGCGCTGCTACCTCTGATTGGAAAGACTATAAGGCTTACCTTTCAGTTCTGCTCGGTTAAACTAAATGTTCGCATGAGTCATAGTCTCTCGGATATCCACCGCCCGAATACAGCTCTTGTGTTTCCTGAACGATTCATTTTGTTTGTTCTCTATTTTTCTTATCTTCCAATCCAATAGTCTATTAAGATTAACGTTAATGGCTCCTTCACAAACGCTATCGCGTTATCATCAATTACTGAACACTACTGCTCGAAAACTATGAAACGACAGGTGGAACAAATTAGCAGATATTGGAAATGAAGATGGAATAACTAAATAAATAAGGTTTTACTTGCCAAATGTCCATTTTTAAAAACAATTGTTGTTCTTCACAATGATGAGTTTGTATGCTAAGTTCTCTGAGCAATGTGCTCTCACGATGTCAAAACTGTGTATTGAAATCAAAAAATGTTTGGACGTTATGTGGAGTGAGACATGCCTGTTAGTGGGCTAAGTACAAGTGCTTAGAAAATGGACACGAATGTTGGACGCAGACGCAATTGCGTGTAGCCTTGTGTTCAAATACTGAATGTAAACCACTGTTTCAATTAATTTTAAAGTTAATGTGAAAATTTAAGTGTTAAGAGATTAATTTCTCCTACTGCCACGCCAGGGTCCAAACGGGATTTTGTGTTTAGGTACTGGAAACTGATACTTGGTCTTCTTACGAAACCATGTTTGATTTTTATAAGCAATATCTATTAGTTTACCTTTGTTACCACACTAAAATTACAAGGTTAAAACACCCATGATTAACGTGTGAAATGAAATCCACTACTCCAGCGCAGTGTCTCCTGCTGCAACTTGCAAAATGATAATATTTCAAGTTGTTAAATTAAAATTTTGTATCTAATTAGTTGATTAAAATCCCGCAAATAAATTACTGTTTTGTGAATTTATTTTAAAAAAGCATCAGCGAGTAACAAGTTATTTACGCTTTGGTAAGAACTGGCAAGTGCGACGAGCCGTTCCTCTGCAGATGATTGCGGCTGAATGGCGAACCGGTTACAGGTCCCAGCTGCATCGCTCTCCATCTCTGTCCGCTCATCCTCTGGTAATCGCATGCATTATGCATTATCATTAACATATTCCATTCTCACGGATTGCACATGCGGAAACCGAGAACTCTGTGAAAGCAAGAGAATGCGAGAAAAATATATTAATGTGTAAATTTACCTCCGTAAATCAAAGTTGAGACGGCGAATCTTTGGGAAATGTACCGCGGTAATAGTTTTGAGAACTATTATTGTATACATTTTCATAGACGATGTTTAACCGGGTACACGGGATTTTCAGCATTTTTATAATAATGAATATGGAATGGGATTTGCCTTGTGGTACTTAATCATTGCCAGGTACTTCAAAAGAAAACCACTCAATGGCCACCGTCAGTGATTAGAATTGAAACTCTTTGGTACTGTGAAAATACTTGATATTTCTTCTGCTTATTCTTCCTCTTCTTATTAGTTTTCTTGTTCCAAATCCTTTATAGGTGCAATCAATTGCTTCATAACATTTCTCAAGAAAGTTTGAAATGATAAGCGGTAAGAATGCTTTTGTATGATACACAGTGGTTTGCCTTTACGTTCCACTCTTAGTCAAATGGCGAAAACTGTCAAGCCTTTGGGGGATCCAAATCCGCAACTCTTGAATCCGTACTTCGCAAGACTTTTTTTCCACTCACAGATTTGTGTTACGCGAGTACAATTGCGTAATGTGAAGTAGTGTACATTACTAATAGTATGAAGGTGGTTACCTTGAAGAAAACCATTTGAATTAAGTTGGTAAGGATGTAATTGCGTCAAAAGAAAAGTAAGCTCGGGCATCCCTGCTTCATTCCGGTCTCAATTATGTCAGTAATTGTGGGAGACTAATTACAGGTGATGATCATCTAACAGAAAGAATAACAACAAGATGAACATTGAAACACAAACGCTTCTACGAGAAAGAAAGAAACTACTGCCACACAGGACCAATCCTGAAAAAAATCCCAATAAAACACTATAAACAAAGACGTAACAAGGAAAATCCGAAGAGACATAAGACAACACAACTCTGACGAAATCAAACAAATAATACGAAAGAGTTTAAGATACTCGTAAAAGAGTTTAAGTTAGAAAAGAAGACAAAGAAAAAAATTACATACACCTAATTCTAGGAGTCGACAACACGCAGAGCAAATCTCACATCGAGACTGACAATTAACGAAACTGCCACCCAATACTACCGAGAGCTCTACAATTTTAAGAATCGACTTGAAATAGAACAAAACACCACTATCACAGAAGACGATGTACCTGAAATCATTGAAAATTCATGAATACATGAAATCGTAAGTGAAGTGAGAACAGCAATTACAAATCTGAGATTAGGCGAATCCCCTGGCGAGGACTGTATCTCCTGAACCTCGGCTCACCGGAAATCCATAATATAATAACTGATGTATTCAATGAGATTCGACTGAAGAAATTCAATACCAATGGTTTAAAAGTACAATAACCCACGTATACAAAAAGGCTCAAGGAACCAACTCAGTAATTGTAGACCAATAAGCTTGATGTCAAATCTGTACAAAGTCTTTTCAAAAATAATAAACAGAAGAATAAATTTACTAGACGAACAATTGTCACCCGAGCAAGCTGGATTCAGGAAAGGATAGAGTACAATGGACCACCTATAAACTATAAATCAGATTCTCGAAAAAGTCCAAGAATACAACCTGAACCCATACATAGTTCTAATAGATTTTTTCCAAAGCATTTGACAGTGTTGAAAAAACACCAACATTTAAAGCATTGCAAACACCGGGCGTTTCTCCAAAATACATTAGAATTTTGAACATACTGTACAAAAACAGCACAGCTAAGATCAAGACTAACGTTGAAGGAGAAGCATTCCAAATAAAATAGGGAGTAAAACAAGGAGACACTCTATCACCCAAAAGTTTCACCAGTTTACTCGAAGATGTTTTTAGGAAGCTGAAATGGTAGAACGAGGGACTACGAATAAACCGAAGAAAACTAAGCAACCCCAAATTTGCCGACATCATTATACTAGCGACCTCTTAACAAAAACTACAAAAAATGTTAGACAAACTAAATAAAGAAAGCCGAAAAGTAGAACTCCATCTAAACTTAAGGAAAACAAAATTACTAACAAACCACAAGGAAATCCCTATAAAAATTTATGATAAACAGATAGAATACGTACAAGAATATATTTACCCTGATATCGTATATATATTACCCTGATATATATACTGATATCGTTCAACAAAGGACTTAACCAAGAAATTGACGGAAGAATTACCATCAGTTGGCAAACATTCTGGAGCCTTTCCTTCAACCTATTAGACAAACATATAGGATTAAAAATAAAGAGAGAACTAATAGACTCTTGTCTATTACCAACACTAACGGATGCGAGACTTGGTCCTTAACCTCACTTCAAAAACTAAAAATATCAAGGTGCCAAAGGAAGACAGAAAGGAAAATTCTTAATATCTCCCTCAAAGACTACATAATATGCGCATAAATAAGGAGCAAAACCAAATTAAAATATGCACCAGAAGAAGCTAAAAACCTGAAGTGGAAATGGGGCGGATATATTGTAAGACACAACGACCAAAGATGGTCACACGCAACAATATGGGAACCAAGAATTGGCTGCAGACTTTCTGGAAGGTAACACATACGATGGTCGGATAGCTTCAGGCAGGCAGTCGGCAACAAGTGGACGAGAATGGCCCAAGACAGATCGACGTGGAGGTCATGCCTTCATATCTAATATGAATATCTTCCTGTTCCTGCAAAAAACTGAAAATAGACAAAGAATAACAATGAAGTGGAAAGTGTGTAACCAAACAGGTGAAAAAAGTGTCAGAAACAGTTAAAATCAATAAGTGATTAACAAAAGTGTTAATATAAGAAAAACGAATAACTAAAGGTACCAATGTACGATCAGTTAAAGTAGCTAATACTAATGAAAATTGTCAACAAGGAGTGTAGTCAGAATAGTGAACTAAGTCAGTGAACTATGAAGTTGAACATAACCGCAAGTGTATTACCAGAAAGCGAACTAGCTATGTTAAAAGGCCACAAGTAGCCGACAGCACAAATCTTCCCTGAGAATCAGGAGACCTTAGCCCTACATAGGATTGTATAGGCTAATAATAATAATAATAATAATAATAATAATAATAATAATAATAATAATAATAACAGGTGAGTTAGCACAAGTACTTTTGATATTCAGCCCGAACAACATTGAACAATACCGTTGAGTTCCTACGAACAACGATGATACATCATATCAATTTTTTATGAGCATCTGCAAGTTAGATATACAAGCATAGTTCAGTTAAAAACGCAATATCTCTAAACAAATAATGCAATACGTGTTGGGTTCCAACTCATCAGACTAAGGAAAACGAAGAATGCATTCAATTTATACACAATAGACCCCATCACGTTCAGACAAAAGCAGGCAGCCGCGGTTTCCGAGAATGGAAACTGCTTTGGTTGGCAGCCCTTCCCGGAGAGCAGTAAAGCGCGCGGTAATTGCGTTCCTCATCTGCTTGACAGGGAAGGTTAAGTCGGCGACGAATATGAAAGCAATCGTGACCGAGGCGCGGAGAAGGCGCAGCGGGAAGGGCGAACGGGTGGAGCCACCCGCCCCGCCCCCACAGCGCCGCAACACTAGGGCTCACGCGCTGCGATGGCTGCACGGAATCGGGGACGTTTCGTTGCAAAGATGGAGACACCCCTGGTTTTATCATTTATTTCTAGGTGAAACAGAAACTCTTTGCTTCGTTGAACTTGTCTGAAACAATATGTCTTGCAAAGAAGAACGACACCACTGCATCTCTTATATGTGTAACAGTTATGAGTAGGGGAAGGATTTTAAGGTGCAAATTATGGTCGTAAAGGGGGGGGGGAGAAAGGTTTTGAAAATACATGTAAAAAGGTTGAAGAAAAAAGGTGCTGCTGAAACAACTGTATTAAGGTTTAAACCAGTTACATGAACTCTGGTTCTAAAATATACGTATCATTTTGCAACAAATTGTTCTTCTTTATAGAGTCTATAGAGGTGATACATAGTACTTTATCCTAAAAAGTAGTATATAAAAAGGTGTTGAACAATTGCCAGTACTGACGGAACTTATTCTTCCCGCGGATTGCGTAGTAGAACGTACTTCTTAGGCGCGTCGAACTGCGCCCACACAAGCACTTGCAGACATAGGCAACTTCCCCTGACTCTCCTCCTCTCCCCCCCAATCCATAAGCGTTGCCACTGCTCTTTTAGTATTGACGGCGACACGATGGAAAGGATATACATTTTCCTCTGGTCACAGAGAAGTGGATTTCTGCATACCCATTTAAATGCCCCAATTTGCCTGGGGCAGCACTTTAAATCCAGCGGGAAAGCGTTACACTGTTCTAGCAATACTGTTGAAATTTAAATTTCACTTTACAGCTGCAGATTGACTATTGTTGCTGGGATGTAAATTACTGGTGGTTTACGTAAAAGATATTTTAATATTTAATATTACTGACTTCTGATTAAATGAGATTTTAAAAACCTGTTCAGGAAGACAAAAAATACACTTTTTCTGTCTTTTCGTTTAAAAATGCAGAAACGAGTAGATAAAAAGGTGCTGAAGCATAAAAGAGAGAGGAAAAGGTGACAAAATGTAGTAATCTCATGAAAAGGTGCAAAAGGTGTAGCAAATTGTGTTTATTTTGCTTCATTCCATCCCTTCAACAGCGTATATTAAACTATCTGTATGAAAACAGCTATATTTTTGAAAAAGTGCCACACCTCAAAATCTTTTTCCTAGTTCTGAGTATAGCATAATGTAATATTTTATTTGCGTGATATATTTTTTTTCTTATTGTTGTTTGACTCAAAATTGTTGTTTGATCCCATCTTTCAGACTTGGGCTTACCTATGATTTGTGCTAGGAAAGACAAGGAAAGCTTTATAGGCGAAGGAGGGGCCAATTTTAAGGGGGAAAAATTCTATTGGAAGTTTAGGATGAGCCAGAAGTATATTTCTAGTTATTTTGTTAGTTGTAGCTTTACAAGCAAGAAAGAACACATAAAACTATTTGAAACTTTTTTATTTAAAACGTTTCCCTCCCCTTATAATAATATTACTTCCTTCAAACTTGTCCCTACCCCGCTTAAAAACTTGCCACCTCCTTACATATCTGGACACATATCTGAAGGGTGGGTATCAAACAACAATTTTTAGCCAATAAGAAGAAAACTAACATACATAATAAAACTTCGCATTATGTTACAAACATATGAGATACAATGGTGCCTGCGAAGTCCATCATTTGGGATGAATTAAATAAAGGGATGAGTTTCTGTTTTACTGAGAAATAAATAAGTAAAAGCAGAAGATGTTGCAAATGATATATTTGATTTCAAAATGACAAACAAAAGAAAATGACAAAAAATGAAACTAATGACGTTTTGAAATAATATTCTGCCTAAAATAATAATATTTTGCATAAAATAGCGCACTGCTGAATGTATTGAGAAGCTGAAGTAGCCCTTCCATGCAGTATTACTCAAGCAGTGTAATAAATATTGCAATGAAAATAATAACCTATTATTTACGTTAATACATATATAACAATTAAGTATGTTAATTTATCTACATTTGGAATAATCTCTTCAATCACTGAAACAAATTTAACTGCTTTATTGCTAATTGCATTTGAACTTTAGAAATATGTATTTGAACAATTGAAGATTTTAGAGAAAATGTACCTTCAAGAATGATTTTCTAGCAAATATCAAAATATTTCTGATGACATTGGTATAAATAATTTATAAATTATTGTTTCTTTACGGTAGCGTGAATGAAAATAAAAACAGAAATTTTGAAAATGTTAATGCTTTGAAAACAAATGAACTCTGCAATTGTCGAGAACATCGTCAAAATCAAATCAACTAACATTTCCTAGTCTCCTAGACAATGGTACACACCGTCGTTTTTCCACTTGCGTACTTAAAACTGGATTCAATTTCTATCACAATCTCTGTATTTACGGTTTTGACTCACGGCTGTGAAATAACAAGGCAATGAATACAACGGAAAATTACTTAACACGAGACGAATAAATTGTTGAAACCAAAATGCTTTTAATAAAAGCCTTCAGAAAACACCAGCGTTCAACAAACACAATTCTACGCGAGTTATTAGACTTATCTGAAAGAAATAAAAGTTTGCCCAGGAATTTCATTCGAATAAACATCTGCTGGTCGCGCTCCGCTTCAGTTTGCTCGCCTCCCCTCGCCCCTCCCCCCGCGGTCTCTCGCGCCTCCTCCACGAAGTCCCACGACTCTCTGCGCTATCCACCCCGTCTAGCCTCGCCCACCACCTCCCACTAACCCCACCCCTGCCTCGCCTCCTCCGTTTCTGCCTCGGTCGTGCCGCCTGACTGCCGGATTAAGGAACGTGCCTTCTTCATTCCCTGCGCTGACTTCAGCCTCGTTCGGAAAATTCAACAACAATGCACCTTAAACGCAGCTGTCCGGAGTAGCCCTGGCGCTGAGCAACCGGGGATTCGAGAGTTTCGTGATTAAAGTTCATTGGTTCGGCTTTATGGGATTAGCAAGTATCCTTGTGGAAATCATTCTCCGAGTTCAATGCTCACAGCTGTGTTAGAAAGTGGTTTCTTTTGGAAACATAAGGTGTATAATGCTTTGTTAGCGTGTCCTTGTATGTTCTGGACATGTTACATATGTAACAACGTTTTGGAAGGCGTTAACGATCTATTTAGTAACGTTTATAACAGTTAAATACATCGTTATTCCACTTCATTTATTTCAATTAGGTCACTTTTTTGTTTGATAAAGATCTGCAATAATATCGTATAAAAATTCAAAAGCTTCAGACTGTAGTAATGAAACAATTCCACATGGCAACAATTAATTTGGAAAAATAACAGCTTGCTTCCGCGAAGTTGCAAGGAAAATAACATTTTAAAAACAAAAGAAGAAAAGTGATAAATGTTCGTAACGTAAACTTGATACGTAAACTTCGGTAATTACACCAACACAATCTCCTCTTCAAAGTACTTTCAGTTCAATGGAGGCCACCACGCTATCCGAGACTAATGTGCGAGAAGAGAACATGTAACAACTCATTCCGTTGCACCTTCAACGCCGAGATTTACGCTCACTTCCCAGGGAATAAATCTGCGACGAAGGAATGTGTGGGCCATTTAGCCCACCAGTTCCCTTTTTGCTTCGTTCCGCCACTCCATCGAAGATGCTGGCGGCCAGCGAAAACAATCACACCGATCTCGACCGCCGTGCTCTCACTAACTCACCGGCCACACCGTCCGCCGGTGATAAAGAGGAAGTAATAGCGATGATCTACAGACTGCGTCTGGCAACTATATACGTCAGCCATTACGACGTTCTTCCCACTGAAAATCATCTAAGGGAATGGATATACCCCATTCTCTTCCTATGTTAGCATGCCATTCATTAAGTGGAAACCCAGGTGTGTTCTTTGGTTACACTGTGGGAGAGTAATACTGTATGCGCCATTCTTGGTGGTCGACTATGCATAGAAGGACAAGAGTGTTCGTTATGTGGGTGGTGGTTGGAATTTAAGTAATGAATACATGCCCTGTAAGCAAGAATGAAATTCAATCGGTCTTCGAAGATTTAGTTGCGATTGAAAGCAAACATTAGATTTTCTCGAATGTTGTCATCTTCTGGGAAACAAAAATTGACTTCCTAAGCCACATTGAAGACATGGTTATTTTGTAATGGATTGAACAGAAGAAATAAATATTATACATTTAAATAAATAATATCTTCAATACATGTACGAGAGACATTGACGTAGCCTATGTCTTCATATGAGCAAAGCAGTTTCAATTCAAATGCAATTTTACAGATGAAAAAGTCGAACTCTAAAAATTGTTTTCACGTTCCAGCATTACGAGTATCCACAGTTTATTTATTACTGTACCTCAGTCGTTTCCCGTGAGCAAACTCACAGCCTCTTCACACTCCACCTGAAATTTCCATACCAAAACATCACAACTTCCACTTAACCTGTGCAACAAAGAAATGCTATATGATATGTTTGTTTTACTGCTTCAACAAGAAAAAAAGGAGAGATGGCATTTGCGTCTCGACTTAACTTCTATACGACCTCATTTATTCCCTCCAAGATTCTACACACAATCTTCAGCATAAACCACTTCTTTCCTCGGCCTGTGAAGCACCGCTTTTCATGGGAGGTGTGCAGTTCTCGCCACGACACCCAGTGTTACGCAGGCGGTGATGTAGCGTGCTACTGTGTTGATACAATCCAACGCTGTGGACGCAGCCAAGAACAAGTAACGTAGACTAGCGGTTCACGAATTAAGTCCTAGACAAGCAACACATGGTTACAGAGTGTTGCTGCTAGTGCGAAATAAGTGATGAGATGATAAAATATTCACAGTAAGAGAGAGATCGGTTCACAGAAACTCTTTCCAAATGGTATGCGTCACAAAAAGTAAAGTAATGCGTTACGCAGAGTTTAATTTTAAACCGCCACAAATATTTATGATTGTTTGATTATTTCGTGGTTTGGGACAAGACAACGGGTATGTTCATTAGTCCCGTAAGGGTAGTGAATGCTTTTATCACGGGAGGTGGCAGCTATTTTGATCCTTCGGCATCGTTCCAGTCGGGACAAGCTTTAAGCTTCGTACTGGTCTCCCGATATTCATGGTAGTGCAATCCATGTAAGTGTGTGCGTGCAAGAAAGGGGATGAAGATACAAGGAATAGGAAGGATAGATCGCGAGCGGTCCGAGGTCTAGTTGTTTGGGGGCTTATCCACGTGGTAATGAGCGGAGAAATCAAGGAAAACTGCCGATCAGAGCGTGGGGTTCAATCGGGACTCAAACCCTAGGACCTCTCGGTCAGAGGCTTTGCAGTGACATCAGATGATGCCCTGAGGCACCTAACCAATAAATTTTAAGATAATTCCTAAAGTGATCTGAAAAATAAAAATAACAAGAAAAATAAAATAGAAAGTAAAACCCTTGCTGAATGCTCCTTACGCAACATTGTTGAATTTTATCTCTACTTTACAATTCATCCTATTTTTTCAGTGGCGAATCATTTTCATATGAAGCAACAGGAAGACGAGCCAATACTTCCTACTTACTTACCTCCAGAAAATTATTGATTCGGATTTTAAAATTCAAAATTTAGATAGGCAATTCAAATGTTTTGGTTTACCTTCTAACTTTAGTTACATGGTACCACCATAATTTTTGTTTCATTTTTCCATTATCAGGAGAAAACAATTGCCGTTCAAAACAACTTTACTTCTCGGAGTCCCTTTCCGTGTTCTACTCTTCTCTGCAGCAGTAACCTTTCTCGTGGGGGCGTCCAGTGTTACCCCGGCCATGATGTAGCGCACACTTCGTGCCTCCGCACCGCGCCCCTGTTCTAAAGGCAGCAAATAGCGCGGACAATGTGACGCGGCCCTCGTAAATAGAGCGGGGCCAACGCCGCCGCCGTGGCCATCACTGCACAGTGGTCCAGAACGGGTCAAAAAGCAAACACAAGGCGTTTCTTAAGCGTCACTTAAAGTGTCCATACACGAGGAAGTGGCATACACGACTCGCCCGCAACGGTTGTAAATCTTTCGCTGCCGCCCTCTGATTCACTATGAGAACAATGAAACAGAGGTAGTGACAGATTTTCAACCGGCGCAAGTCAAGCACGGGAGCTGTGCTGGTTCGTACAGTTGGTAACAGTCTTGTTTGCACAGTCCATAATTTGCTCGAAAAACATTCATTTTAAATGGAAAATTGATACTAATGAAAAATACAAGATTATTGAATAATTCCAGTTGAATAAAATATAACTTTGTACACCTAGACAAAATGGATTTTAATTTGAAATTCACCTGCAGATTTAGTCGTTCGGGAACAAGCCGCTAGGAAGGTTCCCGAGCAACTAAATGTGCTGGTGAATTTCAAAATCAAGGCCATTTCGTCTAGGTGTACAAAGTTACATTTTATTTAACTCGAATTATTCAATTATCTTGTACGATATTTTTCATTAGTATCAATTTTCCACTTAAAATTAATGATTTTCGAGCAAATTATGGACTGTGAAAACAAGACTGGTAACAACTGTATATTGTCATTTTTACAAGACGCAGCTCGCTGGCTGACAGTCCGAGTGACTGAATTATTGTCTACCTCACGTCTGATATCTCGCCTTCAAAGAGATGCATTCGTAGATGAGTGTGAGGACAGACAAAGTTTTCGGGGCGAGAGTGCGCTGCCCACGAAAGAAAACAAAACGGCGCGGCGTGTTAATATGTTAAGAAAGCAAGAGTAAAACCTTGTAACTTTTTAAACGGATTGAAGATGCCAAAAATTAAGTCACTATTATGCGGCTAAAGAGATGACTAGGTGACAAGTACGGTTATGTGTAACCCGAATGACTTCTGCTCTTTCATCTCCTAGCTCGAAATTTTCAGCGCACCCAGCAAGTGGGTCAGAACAATGCGCTGACCTAGGACATGTATTGAATGCTATCTGATCGTCTGTCAACTATATGTCTTCATGGGAATGGCGCTTTACAGACTCACTTCTCGCCATCGTCTACAATATGGCGAAAATTACCTTCGTTCGGTGGTTAGCATTCCTGTACCACGATAATTTGTCTTCCTTAAATTACATTTACATTTCTTACGCCCTTCGAGTGGCTAATAGTCGAGTGTCTATTAGCCACTGAGGCGATCTCGGGCTTGATTTCCGTCAATGACAAAAATGAAGCTGCAGCCCTCTAATACAAATTTCAATAGCAACACAATTTCTTTAGCTGTGTGACGAATGACAGCTCAAGCAGATCAAGTCTGCTAGATACGGTGATGGAAATACTTCGTGCTCCGCACATGTCCCCCTCATTTCAGGCGTGGGTAATAAATGAAAACAGGACACAGGCCTGGAATACCGCTAGCTGCCAAATGTCGAATAAATCCGACCCTAAAATACCAAATACATTCATATCATCTTTTTACCTTTCCTTCCAAGGTTATGTGAAAGAATTCTTACTTTTCCTTATTATAATTACAAGTCATAATCTTCAATTCCGAATCTAGAATCATAATTACACTGGATCACAATTGTTTAAAGTTGTAAATATTAATAAAATTGACATAAAATTGGCGTCAAGGGCATCCGCATAAAGTGATTCTTTCAAATTGATTCGAATTTATACTCTAAATACGACTTTAGTTTACAATGCTATTTAAAGCGTTTTCTTTTCGACAGTTGCAAGAGATCGCGGCAAAATAATGATTATTCTTCATTCCATACGAGAAAGCTGCATATTCATGAAACATTCACCATTATGAATCCTCCAAATAAAAACTTCATGGTTTTCATAGAAATGAAGTACATATAACAACAATTATTAATGGTTCGACTCCAGTAACCCAGCCACGCAAAACTCCCGCTTGTGGAATTCCAACCTCTGTATTAAGGGAAAATATTTTATCGAAATGTATTTATTTCTATAAAAACAAATATTTTACTTCAATTACATAGAAAGTTTCATTTCACGTACAATTCGAGATTCTGCATATTTATAACTTCTCCTGCCATGGAATGCGGGTTTTCAGAAGACCAAATACCACTAGTGCTACAAAATGGCACAGAATTTCCCGTGTTACCTGTAGTTTTCTATTTTCTCTGGTCTCAGCTATCTATTCGGACTTACCACATGCTCTTGCCAGCTGCCATCTATCGCCTCCCAAAGTACTTCTTTTTCAAATTTTATTAATTTTTGACAAACAGCTTTTTGTCATCTCGTAGAGTACACTTAGTACTGTCCCTACCAAAAGCTTAAAGAACAAATTTGGAGCCATTTTTGAGAAAATCATGTTTTTTAAATTGCACATATTGCATGAAAAATTGCGCGAAAACTACTAAAAGTTTCAAAAAGATGTCTATAAACTTAATGAAGGAAATAACTTTGAAGAAAAATATTTTATTTGGAGGAAAAACCTCTATCTTCAATATTGTAGTTGTATGAAGAGGCCGACAAAATTAAAACTTTTGCAATTTTCGAAAATTCAGAGTTAATCGTGAAAATCAGATCTTTGCCATCTTTGAAGTGTATTTTTCTCTATTCTTATAAGAAATTTAAAGAAAAAAATTGGAGCCGTTCTTGAGAAAATATGAAAATGTCCGGGGGCCTTCATGTAAAATACCCCCAAGTTTTGAAGAACGTTTTTCAAAATCGCGGCACTTTGAATGGAACCAGATCGTCCGGGGAATATCCGTTTTGGAATAAATTGTACTGATGGTTTATGTGCTAGTTTTTTTCACAGACACGGGACGCACAGACGGACAGACAGACAGACAGACAAACAAACAAACAGATAGACAAACAGACAGACCGACAGACAGACCGACAGACAAACAGACAGACAAACAGACAGACGAACAGACAAACAGACAGACAAACAGACAGACAAACAGACAGACAGACAGACAGACAGACAGACGGACGGACGGACAGACAGACGGACGGACGTTTTGAAAATAACAACTTTTTCGGTATCAGGGGACCCCAAAACGTGTATTTCCGTTAAAATCTCGAAATCAATCACCGCAGCATTACATAACTTTCCCTATACTGCATATATTACTTTATATATACGTATGTATACGGACAAATAAAAATATGGTATGTACCATGCCAGTTAACTGGTTCTAATGATCAAGGGCGAGAAAAATCCCTCGGGTCAAAGTCTTTTGTCGCCGCTCGATCATTAGAGCGTTAAAACGCCTTTGGCGCATAAATAACTATAATTTTTCCACCAATGTCACCAAAAAGTTAATAATGATATTTCACTGACAAAGATATGTTGTGTGTGGGAATCACAAAAGAACTCTAAAACTACAAAATTAATATGTATGAAAAGTTCGTACTGTACTTTATTGATATAAATATTTCAAATTTTTTAACATTGAATTGAGTTCTTTGATTATCTTGACCCCTGTGTTACTTGACCCCAGTGTTACCCCTGTGTTACCACTACTGTTACTGTTGCTTCCTTGTGTGAAAGAGTTACACCTCTTTAGAGCCTCGCTCGGCATGTGAATCTGCGACCGCCTAGAAGCAAAGGGCTGGTACGAATGGGAAATCATATTACTATGAAAACTTGGCTGTTCGGGAGACGTCGTAATCTAGATATATTTGTCAATGTTTCGGCTGTCATGTTGCAACCTTCCGCAGAGGGGGGGGCAATAAATTTCGCGGCGTCCGAGTCATAGTTGCCTGAGGAAGGTGGCAATGTTGGCAATTATTCCTACGTCGCGGCGTCTCCCGAACAGCCAAGGAGTTCGACCACAAAAGCCTGCGCTTTCATATAACGATGTTTCAAGGAACGAGATACACCAGCTTTATATTATATCGTACCGTGCACCTGGTGTTTGTGGAGCGAGAAACGATAACAGACGCGTACGTTTTTTGTTACTTCTTGTTCTGACACTTGTGTCAGGCGTGTTGAAGAGTAAAAATGTGTAGATTTACGTTAGTTTGAGAAATGTATATCAGCTAATACACATAATATTTAAATAAGAATAAGGTTTGTTTGCAATATAATATATTCTTGAATTTGCATTAAGTGAACATTCAGAACGAAAGCTTGACTGAAAATGTGTCTAAATGTAGTTTTAATCTTTTTTCTGAGATGTTAATGTTCCTTAGACAGAACCACAGTTCTCTTAAGGAATCTTGTGTGAAACACCTGTTGGCAAAAACAGACATTTTAGTCGTAGGATAAGGAAGCATTGTGAGGCCACACGAAAATAACTATAATAACGGTGTTATTCGATAAATCACGTGCAGCACTTGTGTACACTGTCCATGAAAACAAGGTCACATTTAACTAGGTAGATATACTGTTCAAAAATAAACCGCGCACAATCTAATGCCCACTATACCATTCTTTGTCACCTCCTTGTTTACCTCTGAACCACATCGTGACTGCCCACGTGTGAATATTCAAATAGTGAGGAGGTACACATGTTTTTTTATTTAGCAAGTACATTACACGCGAACCATATTAACATAACAGACATACTGGTGTCACCCAAATAAAAAACAATATATTTAACCATAGACGTAACGGAATTACATTCTCATTCCTGTTAGAAACACATTCAAAGAACTTTGGGGTAAGAAAGCATAAAATGGAAGATTTTAAACAATTTACTTAAGTCAAATGCAGTGATCTCTGGAAATGGTAAAAAATAGATTTTGTTGCAAACTTATCACTGTTAATGAGTACGAGAGTATATTACTCTTAACATTTTGGACTTAAAAGAGGGCATGCATTAGATACATTTTTCTTGAGATTAAAGTTTATAACTGCGAAATTAAAAGTAATAAAAAAATCCATTCTAAAGTGCCTCATGTATTGTATAAATTTGGTTTCCAACTTTACACAATATTACATAGAAATCATAGATATTCGAGATAAAACAATATTGCAGATATTTTTCTAGTTCCCATCTATTAATTGAGTCAATATCAAGGTGCAACTGTTTATTTCTGATACAGACATATCGTCACATTTGCATAACTTGAGGCTGTCGAGACAGTGCTCTAAACTAGGATTTGTATATGAGTAATGACGTGCACGAACAAAAAAAGCTGCTGAACAAAACCACGTAAAATGATTTTCAAAAAATTAGTACGCCCATTGCTCAAAATCAAAAATTAAAATAGTCTAGTATTATATTTCAATATATTTAACAAAGCAGTGTTCACAAAAGAATTATGTTCCGTAACGCAACACGTGAATAGCACAAATTTAATGGCGGGAGCCTTCTTCTGGGAGCCTTCCTGTCAAATGACGTAAGCTGTATCTTAAGCATTGACGCATTGAGTTTGAGAATTCACTAAGTCCTCGCGTTGCCGAGTTGCTAGGTATGTGATGAAACCAAAGACAACTGTCACATGGCAGGAAGCTACATAGTTTCCTTTCAATTTCTGCGCATGGAAAATTAGTAAAATTCATGTTTTTGTGCTTGTTTCGAGTTCTTGTGTACCCAACAAACCATAGACAACTCTCACATGGCGGGAGGTTGCTGTTTCCTTTCATTCAACGCATCTACTGGAAATTAGTAATAGAGTTTTTTTTTTTTTTTTTTTTTTTTTTGTATTTTCCCATGTTCCTGGGTATCTGACGAAATCATAAACGCCTCTCAAAGGGCCGGAAACTCCATAGTTTTCTTTGGATTTGTGCACATTTTGGACTTTAGTGATATAGATAAGTCGAAAATTGGCGCTGCTAGAGAACATCACTTTATTACAATTTAATTTCACATTTTGAAAAAAAAAAAAAAAAGAAAGAAAGAAATCCTCATATACTGTTGGGAGTAACCTGCGTCTGCCAGTCCTACCATTCGTCCGTCACTCACGGTTAGACCACGTCCATCAATAATTCAATTGAGGTGTCATTCTACGCGTCTCTATTGCCTGATGTGGAACTCATTATTTGTTTGCGGATTCGTCCAGAATTTTCTAAGAAAGTTCTTCAAAAATATGTTTTTCTGCTGCAATCTACTGGTCCCCGCACAAACCATCTCAGGTGCAGCCACACGCAACTTCGATGAAGGCTAAATATGACGCCATTGATGCCCCCGGCACCCAGGAGATGATTGGAGGGGTTGCTAGAGGCTGTATTGCCAAGATGCCGCTGTTTATGGTATGAGATGAAGTGAATGGATCACTTAGAAGGAAATTATCATTTTAGAGAAAATTTCATATGTAGTGCTAACCTTTTTACACGAAAATTTCAACTACAAAATTTTGTTCTAATATAAATCTACAATAATGTAACGTATTCTAGAGTAGGAGTTTGCAAATACATACATTTTCCGTAATATGTCACTTGATAATACACAGAAAGAATGTACTCTTCAAAACAACTTTTCTGGAAATGTTCGGGTTAGATTCTCCAACCACGTATTCTGGGGTGTCCGGACAGAAAATCTGACAAGAGTTGCAAACACATTTTTGTATTTTTTTATTATTTAACTTTAATTCTCAATATATTATTTTATACCTATTTTGCCAGAGGATGAAAGAACCATTTAACTGTGTTTAAAGTTTATTTTTATTTAGAATTTGGGTAATAGACATTTTTGACGTATTGAAAATATTTTTAAAACATTTTCTACATGTATTAAAACTGCATCCCGCATAGTATTTCCCTCGTTTCATATTGAAATTAGTAACTGGAAAGAAGTAAGATGATAAACAATTCATAAATCTCTGTCGTCTTTCAAAAGTTTCAAAATCCATCCATCAGAAGTCTACTGTTCCCTTCAAGTACCTTCTTTAAACACCCGAACCGATGGGTAAACCTTCACCATTACAATTGTAATATCAAGCACGGGACCGCACAAATCGTACGGGGGGGGGAGGGATTAGTCCTCTGGCGACGGGCAGGCGGCCACTGGAGCTGGGGCCAGCGAGGGTGCGAGCCGGGGGCGTTTCGAGGACCGCCGGGTCAAATAGCACAGAGGAGAAAGATGTGTGGCGACAAAACTCGGCCTACAGACGGCAGACTCATTTGCAGCTGGCCCAAACTCGGTAATGAGATGAAGCCTTCAGCGTGGGAGGCTGAAGCCAGGCATTCGAGTTCGAGACGAATCGCGGTGCGGATGCACATTGTTACCCGTGAGACGGTTAATCGCCAGCAGCGTCTTGAGAGGCGTGGCTTTTGCCACGGGGCAAGAGGCCAGAGGCGGCCCTAGTGTTAGCGAGCTGGGGTCTTCTTGGGTCAGACTGGGGAGGATTGTCTCAAGAGTAGGAGTGCTGCGGAATGCAGCGTAAAAAGTTCCTTAGAAGTGTAATTACTGTATAGTGAATGACTGTAAATAAACATGTATGTAGAAAAACTCCTTGCCTGTGTTCTTACTCATCTCATGACGTCACACAATCGTCTAACTTCATCCAAGGATCAACATATGATTATCGTGAATCTTTTAACCAATCATCTCCTTTAAAATATATCCTGGATCTTGGTATCACAGTATCAAATTCCCTAACCGCTGCATTAATATTTATCTCCCTTTTACCCAAGCAACCCAAAGTTATCATAAATCTATTAAGCCATTACTTTCGCGTATACACTACTGGAGATAACGTGTTACCAACAAAAGAATGATCATATTACAGAATTCAAAAGTTCATCTTTACAAGAAAACCCACGAAAGCCATCCCTCAGACTTGTTTGTTTTTTTTAAGAAGAACAGTTCAAAACTTTTCATTCACTGGATCAATCCTAGCGTCATGAACGTCTAACTTCTATCACGAAAAGACGGCTGTCATCAATCTATTAACCCATTAAGGCCTACATAACCTTTTACAATTATTTTCATATCGAAAAAATATCCTTACAAAGACAACTATAGACTGTCTTTATTGAATTGTTGAGTATACAAAAGTTCCAAATAATTATAGACAGTCTTAATCATCACATATTTATTATCTTGACAACGTTTCGGAGACTATATGTGTCTCCATCATCAGGCCATTAATTATAATATGTCACAATCTATAAGATAAAATAATAAAATTATTTTAATAATAATTTTATTATTATTAATTAATAATTAATTATTAATTAATAATAATAATTTTATTATTTATTATGCTTTATTATTATTTATTACATTTTATTATTATTTATTATGCTAAACAATCCTTACAAAGACGTTTAGAATCCAATAAAATATATAAGAAAGCTCTCAAATTAAAATTTTCAAATCAATGTCGCTTTCTTCAAGTACAATAGAAACCTTGGAGAGGATAAACTTTTACACTGAGAGGACGAAAGTCATCAGATACTCCCTAATATCGTGTCGGGCCTCGTTTTGTTCGGCGAAGTGCAGCTCGACGTGGCATGGACTCAACAATTCGTTGCAAGCCTCCTGCAAAAGTATTGAGCCATGCTGCTTCTATAGCCGTCCTATTACGATTGTGTTGGATTTTGGTGCGATCCCATTGCTGGTGTAGGATTTTGTGCACGACCGGACCTCTCGTTTATGTCTAATAAATGTTCGATGGCATTCATGAGGTCAGTCTGGGTGGCCAAATCATTCGCTCAAATTGTCCAGAATGATCTTCAAACCAATCGCGAACAATTGTGGCGCGGTGACATGTTGCACTGTCATCCATCAACATTCCATCGTTGTTTGAGAACATGAAGTCCATGAATGGTTGAAAATGGTCTACTAGTAGCTAAAAACAATAATTTCCAGACAATGATCGGTTTAGTTGGACGAAAGGACCCAATGCATTCCAGGTAAAAACAGCCCACGTCATTATGGAGCCACCACGAGCTCACACATTGCCAAGTTGACAACTTGACACCACGGCTCCGTGGGGTCAGCGCCACACTCGCATCCTACCATCAGTTTTACCAACCGAAATTGGGACTCATCTGGTCAAACTACGGTTTTATAGTCTTCTAGTGTTCAGTCGATATGGTCACGAACCCAAGAGAGGCATTGTAAGCGATATCTTACTGTTAGCAAAGATACTCCTCTCGGTCTTCTACTGCAACAGTCCATTACAACCAAATTTTGCCGCACTGTCTAAACGGTATGTTAATCTCACATCGATTTCTGCGGTTATTTAACGTAGTGTTGCTTATCAGTTAGCAGAGACAACTCTACGCAAACGTCGCTACACTTATTTATTAAAGAAAAAAATTAAGCACAACCCACTCAAATTTTGATAAAATTGTTTAGAATCTTATTTTAAGAAGAATAAGATCTATTTTGAAGGACATATTTCATTACGATCACTATCTATTTTGCGGTTGAAGGAGGATACCGAGAACATTTTTAATTTTTGCAATTTTTGAAAATTCACAGAATTCAACGAAAATGGGATCGGCGCCATTTTCATAAGCGCACTTCGATGAAATAAAAGAAAAAAATGTTGAGTCATTGTTAGAAAAAATGATATTCATGTAAACTTCATATAAAGTGCCTCCAAAAAACTAAATATCCATTTCAAACTCCAGAGCTCGCGACATCAGTCAGACTAATCGAGTAATATTAATTCTGATGAAAACCCTGTGTACTATCTAGTCAGTAGCGTTGTTAACTGACAGACGGACGAACATACGGACGGACGAACAGACAGACATTACGCCATAAATCAATTTTTCGACATGAAGGAGCCACAAGTGGATTCTGACTTCACATTGTATTAAAGCTATTTACTGCCTATAGGAACAAGGATTATCCCTTTTTTCTATATCAAAGTTTTTCTGTCGAAAAATCGCAGTTTTCCTCTGCAGCATTGCTATACTTCCTCTTACTACGTAAGTAGTATACAAGAAAGTAAAACGAGCTATCAGGAATCTATTAACCCATTCCGTCCACACAACACAGCGCCATTTGCAGCGCGCGTGTCGCCCTGGACCGGTGTTTCCGCGCCGCAAAGGCCTGGCGGAATGACAGCGCGCGCGATATGAAGCGGAGCGCCTCCCCCCCCCGCTCGTTACGAATGCGCTCGCGGCCGACTCGTAAATCTAGTCGCGCGGAGGCAGCCTGCGGCGGCGGCGCGAGCGGCGCGGAGGCGGCCGTTGATAAATGTTGTTAACAAGAGCGCCATTGTCCGAAGCAACGGGCACCGCACTAGTGAGGCCACGCGCCGCCCCCACGCCTCCCCGCGCCGCGCCGCGCCACCTCGCACGCGAGAGCGTTGGGCGCATGTGGGGAATTTGAAGCACTGCGTATTTGAGTATTTCATCTTTTAAGTTGCCGTATTCATCGATTTTTACGTATATTCATTTATTGCTTATTTTGTATATAATCCGTATGTGTAATATAATGTGTATACAGACTTGTACTATATGTATACATATAATACAAAATGTTATTTCTCATTCGCACACTTTTTTTTACTTACAACGCATTGTACGGCGCCCGTACATCCATTCGTCTCACTTGCTCTCCAAATCCTCGTGTTTAGACTCGGTGATATTAAAATGTACTTATATGGTTGATAATGTACTCATGGGTTTTGGCGGCTGTGAATCGCTAAGAGATGTGTTGTAGAATTAATGTCGCGGAAAAATTGTACATAGTACTTCGAAACGAAAAAGATCATGTGAAAACTGAGAGATATCTCTATTATTATTATTATTATTATTATTATTATTATTATTATTATTATTATTCCTCTAAATCACGACTAAAGATGTTATGTGTCGGCTGAACATAAAATCTACTCCAGGTTGCAACAAGCTACCTAAGGAGCAGATCTAGGGACTGTCGGTGCCTCTACAATACTTTGCGCAAAATGTGGGCTGTTCCAAATAAAGCTATTTCTTGCACTTCCCAGTCTTTTGGATTACCTGGGAGTTTAGACAAGTACTTACACAAATTTTGCGGAACAAATCCCAGAGCTCCGATAACAATCGGTACGACCTGTGCTTTTACGCCCCACATTCGGCTGATCTCGATTTCCAAACTCTTGTATTTAAGACGTTTCTCTGCCTCCTTGGTAACGACGTTTTGATCGCAAGGTACAGCAACATCCACAAGTAAACACGATTTGTTCTCCAGATCCCGGATGACTATATCCGGTTTGTTTGCTGCTATCGTGCGATCAGTTTGAATTTGTTGGTCGTACAATATCGTACACAATCCAACAGACGTCACCAGTTTCGGTGAGTGTTCGTACCACTTGGGGCTTGTGTTCGGAACTTCGAGGGCGGTACAGATCTGCCAGTGGAGGTAGCTACACACCCTGTCGTGTCTTTTCAAGTATTCGGTCTTTGCTAGAATTGGACAAGCTGAGACAATATGATCGATGGTTTCTACGTGTTCCTGACAAATGCGGCATTTATCATCTTGGGAAATTTTGAGAACCGCTTTATCATAATGTCGTGTTCTCAACGCCTGATCTTGGGCAGCTATTACAAGTGCTTCCGATTCTGGCTTCATTCTTCCCCTTTTAAGCCACATAAATGATTGATCTTTATTGATCTGCACCTTGTCCATTCTTTTTAGATATTGTCCGTGGAGTGGTTTGTCTCTCCACGATTTCTTTAACACTTTCTGTGTCACAAATTTCATGTTAAGGAGCATCAGAAGTTCAGTGTCTCTGTCATTCTGGTTGTCTTGCATAGTCTTGTTCGCAATGCTTCTTGCTACACTTACAACGCCTCTGTTTCCCATTCTTCGGTCAGATTTCATGACCTGCCTCACTAGTGGGTCATCTTGATGGCTGACTACATACTTTCCCATCTCGGTTATTGCATTGTGCCAGGAGGCTTCAATTTGTCTCAGGCCTCTTCCTCCTTCCTTACGTGACACATAAAGTCTATGCTCGGGGGTGGGCAACATGATGAATTGTAAGCAATTTTCTGGTTTTTCGATCCATGATACGAATTTCCTGTTCAGTCCAGTCTACTAGTCCGAAATTGAATTCGGCTACAGGCACCGCCAAACTACCTATTGCTGATATTTTATTCCTTGAGTTCAGAGTGGACTGCAGGACAAGTCTCACTCTTCTATAATACTCCCTGCGAATTCTCTCTTTCATTGTGTCGTTCGAGATGGTCTCACATTCTTCAATACCCAGATATTTGTAAGTTTTACCTGGCTCAAGATCTTGAATCACAGTGTGTCTATCAACTTCAATGTTCTCGGACGTGGTGATTTTGCCTCTTTTTAAGTTGACTTTTGCACACTTGTCAAGACCAAACTTCATGCAGATGTCATTGCTAAAATCATTGATGACAGACAGCATTTGGGAGGGAATCGCTTCATTCTTAGCAAAGACTTTAAGATCATCCATGTAAAATAAATGTGATACAGGCATTTCATCACCATGGAGCTTGTAACCAAAGTCAGTGTGCGACAGCTGTCTTGATAGAGGAATCAAACTAATGCAAAACAGCAGAGGGGATAGTGAATCTCCTTGAAAAATTCCTCTGTTAATCTGAATACTTCTGGTTTCTACTACTCCCTTTCCGCTGTGGATTAGTAACCTGGTGCTCCACGACTTCATACTAGCCTTGCAAAACTCAACAAGTCTAGGATGAAATCGATAGATCTCCAGGGTCTTCAAAATCCAATCGTGTGGTACACTGTCAAAGGCCTTCTGGTAGTCAATCCAAGCCATGCTTAAATTACGTTTTCGTTTCTTTACATCATTCAAAATTATTTTATTCAGAAGCAAGATTTCCTTACAGCCATAGGAACCTTTACGACATCCTTTCTGTTCAACTGGCAACAGATGGTTCTTCTCTAGGTGCCTATACATTTTGTCAGCAATGGCTGCAGTTATAAGTTTGTACATTACTGGCAAGCAAGTAATTGGCCTGTAGTTCTTCGCCAAAGAGCTGTCTCCTCCTTTGGGTAGCAAATACGTAATGCCGCGAGTGAGCCATTCGGGGAGTTCGTTAGGGTTTTCTAAACTTTTATTAACAGCCTTTGCAAGATGAGAATGTAGTGCTCTTAATTTCTTAATCCAATAAATTTGGATCTTATCAACCCCAGGGGATTTCCAGTTTCCCATATTCTTAATTGTTTGGCATAGGTCCTCTTTCGAGAATTCTTGAACATGTTCCACTGTTTCCACGAGCCCATTGGCAGCATCAACTTCAGATTGGAGCCACGATGCGTCTTTGTTGTAAAATCTGGTTTCCTCCCAGATTCCTGACCAAAATGTTTCGACGTCATCTTTTGAAGGAGGGGCAGCATTGCCATTCAGTTTTTCAGTCAGACTGCGATAGAATCTCTTCGCGTCTGTTTCAAACAACCGGTTCTGTACACGGAAATCGATTCTACGTTTGTAACGTCTTATTCGTTGAGCCCATGCTTGGATTTTTTCTTTTAGCTTTTCAGCTACCATTAGCCTTGTTGTGTGATTGTCAATTAGGTATTTTTGTTCAACATGAAGTATTTTTTGTTGAACTTTATACGTGTGGTTTGACTTAGAAGATGCCTCGGCTAGGAGTGATATTTCACGCCGTGTGTCGGCTATCCGTTTCATAATTCTTTTCATCCACGGAGGTACGGAGCTTTTTACTCTGTCTGGCTGCCGGCCATCGGTGTTCTTGGCTGGTCCCAAGATTATCTGAGATACTAGATATCCAGTTGCATACACAATTTGATTGATTTCAGTAATATCTAGATCTCTACTTGAGGTCTGTACAACCTCATTTAAGACAGAATTCGCTGTTTCTATCACTCTCTTAGCTTTAGCATTTTCGTAAATTCTCCTCAACGGTGCACGAGATTCGAATGGAAGTAGACGAACTCGTTCTATCTCGCGTCGGAGGAGGTCCCGCATCATGTCCTTATCGTGTGACTCATGGCCATATGAATTTTCACTACTGACGGATGTTTCATTTGGAAGAGATGAACCTTGAAGTGGATCATGGTTTTCAGGGATATTAGATGGTTCTAAATGTTCGTCATGTGGATGGTTTGATCGATGAACATACTCTGCGTTTCTCTGGATGTCTGCAAGTTGTTCTGCTGTGAATTTTCCACTGCTGAGTATGTATCGTCGTTGACTGGCAAGCTTCTTTGAGTCTAGGGTAGGTCTCATATCTGGGTTTTGCTCTCTCCATGTCTTAAAAACTTCTATTTCTGAGCCCCCATTTTTCGCTTTTGCATAGTAAAAGCACCACATCACCTCCTTCAATTCATCCCGGATCCACCTCTGACGATGGCTTCGAGCTACTGCCGGCTCTGGGTCCCTGGGACTAACATCCGTGGGATGGCCAGATGTCGACAAGGTGACATTAGCTCGGTTCCTGAGCAGGTATGGGACATTGGTAGAACAAGGCACGTTAAGGTTCATTACATTGCTTGTTCTATTCATTTTGCTCATTGGTTTCAAGTGAAGATTCGCAGGTAGCAAGTTCGAGTTCGCAGATCACACTTAACATTTGGGTTGTTTCCTGCGATCCGTTACTGCGACCCATAGGGGCCTCGGGGCATCCCCCCGCAGGGCCCAGCAAGGGGTCCCTCCGATCGCCAGTTGGTATTACTAAACCCTACGGGATTTTCACTGACTGCTGAAGGCAGCCTCCTTCGCTGGCTAATGCAAGGTTCCGGCCTCCACTCTAATAAGTGGCCTGGTGTGCCAACCCAGTTTCTCTCCTGTACCCTCCATGGGCCGATGACAGGAAGTCCAAAGGTTCATGACCCTTCCCTCTCTACTTACTTCCCACTCACCTCAAAATGGAGTACTTCTTCGTCGGACCCCTCACCTTCAACCTATTCAGCAAGGGAGACTCTACCAGTAGCTAGGTTACCACTGACATAGCTCTCAGGCTCATGGGGGTACTCAAGCTCCACCACCAACTCCAAGGTCGTGTACTCCCTAGGTGGAGTTATTATTATTATTATTATTATTATTATTATTATTATTATTATTATTATCATTATTATTATTATTATCATTATTATTATTATCATTATTTATTAATAAATAATTTTTATGCTATTATACTGTATCACTTTCTTCGCCACTCGTTGGGAACGACAATTAAAACGGATGGGGTGGATTTTTTTTTTAGAATACGATACTATTAGCATTAGGAATAATACCTTTCTGTTCACAGTAAAAGAATATAATTTATTTATTTGTGTGCTGACAGCCATTCGTAGGAAATCTCGGCGCCGAAATTTTACGTAAATGATTATTTATGTTCGTAAATAGAAGATCGTGAAGATTATTACGCGTCTGCTAAAATATATATTCCTTGTTTCTGGCATTATTTATAATTTGCCCTTTGCTGACTATCAATAGAACAAAAAAAACAACAGAAAAACGCAATATAATGCCTCAAGCAAACAATACACAAAGAAAAAGGAAAACAAATTTCACCATTCATGTTTTAATGCTTGGCATTCCCTATCACTCATGGCCATGATTTCCCTCTTTTATGATTAATTAATACTATTATTGCTATTACAAATCTTGGGATTCTTATAGATCAAAAACAAAATATCAGTATGGATGTTCCACATATCTTCTGTGTTCCTCAACCATCTAGATCGACATATCTCCACATTTCAAGTCCATTCGTCGGCAACGGTCACGTCACAACAAAATAATACCACTTCACAAAAAATATCTCTCTCTTACACATTAAATTATTTTCCTTTTTCACATGTCAAGTGTTTGCGGCACGAGAGGTTCCCCATGGTCGCTCCAGCCACTACCGATGTTGCGAGCCTCGGACCCGGCAGTTCGTACCTCGCGCTTATCAATTGTTCCCCGATGCGCACTATTGCTCGAAACCTCTTCTCTTCTTCACAAGCTCCACGTCTCGTTTATCTGATTGGCCGATCGCCTATCAATATTCCATCTGTTTATTCTTTGATTATATTACACAAGTTTAGTTTATTGAAGCCATCAAATGGCCCGTCACACATGAACGATAAGAATTTGTATTGGTACATGAGCCAGCAAACAAAACGTCTATTTCTGCGATTCTGTCCACTAATCTCTAAAAATAGAACCGATATTCGAAATGAATGGCTTATTTCAGAAACAACATAAGTCACTGACAAGTAACTTTTCAGTACGGATAAAAAATCTTCTAATGCGGCTATATTTGTCAGAAACATTGTGTCAATTTTTTAGAAGTTGTTTTCCGCGTATTATATAGTATTATTGTCTCATTTACCAAAAAGTTAAATTATATTGTTTTATTTTTTACTAACAATCATGGTTGACTGATGTTGTTTCTGAAATAAACCATTCTGGGACGGAAAAAGTATTATCATTGATTAAATGCTTCTTTATCTGAAGTATATTTGAATGAACATCTTAATTATAAGAAATTGTTATATTTAACTAATTATTTCCGTAATTAATGATTCAAGCACTGCCTAGTTTTGTAATTCTGCAGAGAATGCACCCACTTTCTTCTCGTGGGGGATATATTAGTACACCATTAACTTTTTTATGTCATCAATCGATATTTACATTGTCGCATTTACTTCGTAAAAATAGAAAGTTATAGAACTGTGCGCCGGAATACAGCGAATTTTCGGCAGAAAAATGATTATTGACGGGCTCTAGTAACGCAAAAGTGAATAAACCTTGTTCCTTTAAATATTAAATTACTTCCTCTAACATGTGGTTTGACCAGAATCCACGTTTGAGGGGCCTTGTTTACTGAGAGCAAAACGTCTGCCTGTCCGTCTGACCGTCTGTGGTCAACGCTAACGTCTAAACCGTTCAGCCGATTTTCTTCAAAATTGATATTCCTCGATTGATCTGAACGAACTCGAGGTTTCGCGAGTTTCAACCGGATATTTTGATTTTTGAGGGGACTTCATATGAAGTGTCAAAAACACAAAAAACACGGACATGACCCTCCATACTGTGTGGTTTTTATTTTGAGCATATGTGTTCCACAGCCATATGAACACATTTGGAAGTTTTCGAAGTTGGACATTGGGATACTTAGATATCCCTTAGTACATTTAACCATCTCACTAGGCTCTTTAGACCCCATTCCTTCCTGACATACGCAGAATGTGGTAGAGTCATCCTTCAGTTCATGGACACAAGTATTTAATGTTGGTGCAAGTTTTGGACTGGTATTGTAGGAAGGTTCAAATTTTGCATCAAGGCACGCTGCAATTACACCGTCCTGTATACTTAAAATCGATCAGCTGTTTGAACTCCAGAGAGAAGCCGCTTCTCACGCTTCAATGCAAAAAGGAAACAAGTCACTGATTTATGTTGATCTGCATTATTTCCCAAACTACCTCTAGAATTGCTCTTCAAAAACTACCTCTAGAATTGCTTGCCATACGTTACATCTGTCTGAAACGATGCATTTACTGTGATATACCAGAATATGATAGGTTTTATTTAATGATGTTAGTTATACATGGGGTAGATAAATGGGGATTCAATATGGCGGTATGCGGCCTTAGCAACGGCGGCGCAGAGGTTGGCAAGGTCAACAAACTATTCACGGGCCTTGATGACGTCAGGACGCCGGCTAGATGGCTGAAGAACCTAAGATATAATTGGTGCAAAAACGAATGACTGACGGAAGTCACGGCTACTCGGATGTGTAAGAGACGCACGGGTTGGCTATAAAAGATCAGATAGTCTAATGTTGCCGCCGTGTTTTGAAATAATAGAAGGATGGACGCCGACCGAGCCATGAAGGGTTTAAAAATGCATTAAACAGAACATTCTGACTCGGGGTGTCGTGGAGTGAAGATCGTACATTCCGTCTCTGGGTGTCGTGGAGTATAGATCGAACATTCTGACTCTGGGTGCCGTAGCGTAAAGATCGTTTGTAGGCAATATAGTGGGAAAGTGAGACTTGTATAGCTTGTTTTCGGACTTTGTCTTGTGAGAGAAGTGATAGTTTGTTTTCGGACTTTGAAATAATTTACCAGAAGTGATTTTCGGAGGACTTGTTCAGATTTTCGGACATTGCAGTTGGCCTTCAATAGTCTACATAACTGGTGGGAGAGATTAGGAACCGGGAGCGTCGGACAAGACTAACAGATAGTTTAGGCAGTGTGGACTGGACGTGTCAGCGGCGGCGCAAGACCGGAAGAGAGAAGCGGAACTTGGAATTAACAACGGCCAAGTGAGAAGCGACTACGGAGCGTTGGCATGCAAAAACGGTAAAAAAATACTGCAGTATAAAAGAGACTATTTATTCAAAAGGGGTCATGACCATCTAATTAATTGTTTTAATTTAAAAGTTAAATAAATTGTTGAATTTTGTTCTTTGGAAAAGAAAAGAGTTTTTTCATTTGTCAATCATAATTTTTAATTAGTTGAAAGCATAATTATTACATTTCAGATTCCACGCCATACTGTATAGTTGGCAGATCAGGTAATCGGCTATCGAGGCGATAGCGAGTATTGTATCCGGACCCATCGACCCAAGCTAGCTGGATGTTTAGATAATTTTTGTTAAATCAGAAAAACTTTGATAGTAATTCATGTAACCTGTTTCTGGCGCCCAAACCTTAATAAATTTGGAACAGGACATGATTACAGCCACGCTTTTGATGAGACGTTGAGAAAGGTATATTTCATTACATACAGAGAGTATGATTGCACTTAGAAGACATAGTAGCAAAACACCTGACTTATGTTTTTTCTGAAACAAATCATTCAAATGTAGAGGTAAGTACTGATTGATTCGTCGATTTATTAACCGGGATGTAAAAGTAATTATTTAATGGAACCCAACTCTGAGAGAGTTGAGAAAGATATTTCATGAAACAATATTAACAAGCTCTGTAGTATTTATTATAATATTAATAATAGTAATAATAATAATAATAATAATAATAATAATAATAATAATAATTAGGTACACTCAATTTCAACGCACATTTTGCTCCAAGGCTTGAAACCTGTTTACACTTTTTTTTGGGTACATTCATGGTCTACAAATAATGCAGGTTAATATGATTACTTTTACTCATTTTTGCCCCATTTTCTTTTCTTATAAACTTTCATCGACATTGGTTTCTAACCTCAGCAATTTATACCCTACTACTTTTGTAGTGGCATTTAATCTCGTCCTGTTTTGTTGCATACCATAGAGCAATTGCTCTTTGTACATTTCATTTTCCTTTTACTTGACCCCTCTCAAACAACCGTGACTGAACCATCTTCTAGCAAACTGACTTGATCATATCATTTTGCTTTAACTTTATCGCATTTTGTTGACATTGACTTGTCTCCGTTGGAAATACTCACAAGCAGTTCTAGGCCCCATTATTGGTAACTTCATCTCAAGCATATACCTCATGCATCCCATTGCAAATGGTCCCATTTATTACCGTCTCAGACCAACATCTTCAGATGTAATGTCTCGTCATATAAAGTTTACCTCTATTTACCTTGTCACATTGTCTAATAGGTGATTTTAAAATAAGGGCAAAACAAGTGTATCGAATAGTATTTTTTATTCTAAATACTGGGCGATGTGCTGAACTACACTGAAAGGAAACAACTGGTAATTTGACGTTGTTATCAATTAATCGCACATAATATGATTTGTACAGTGAAAATAAAGTCTCCGTGCCTCAATTATTCTCTTTTATCTCGAGAGATGAAAGAGATTTTGAAAATCATCACATGCAACACCACGTGAATGTTTATTTACTAGAACACTGGCATCTTTGACATTTTGAGTTTTCACTCAATAATATAACATAAAACACTCATTGTTTTCCCAGGCATTTTTATTTATTCATTATCAACTTTAATAACTTGACAAAATCTAATGATATCTATTCTACGTTTGGACGCACCAGCGATCCTTGAACTGAACGACTCCAGAAGGGCGAAAAACTCAACCAAACGCAGACGCAGCACGTGGTATAAGGGAGGGTGCGTTCATAAATCACACAACTCGCGGCGGCGGTGGCCGGTGGTCGGAGCGTCCCGGGGCGGGTAATTGTCAGGTCGGTTACAAATTGAAGCTCTGTTTTTAAGGCAGAGCGCGACTTGCGGCGGGAGAAATAACGACATGGATCGCGTCTTTATTTGGAGAGGCGCTGCGAGCGCACATGGCAAAGAACGGAAAAATATCGAGGCATGTCGCTTATTAAAATACGCGCGGGTACTTAGAAGCGAATGAGAGTGGAATACCAAGACTCATAATCCATATGCGGAACTGCAAATTTGATTTAGAGGTGATTCCTGACCGCAAGTAATTACGAGAACACCTGGCGCTAGTTATAACTTACGTTAACACGTATGCATTTTTCATGTGAACCTGTATGGTTTGAGCGACCGGAACGTAGTTAATTGAATGGATGACTTGAATTAATGGGATTTATTATTCCTGTTTACAATGCTATGAGCACTAATTTTCGGAAAATAAAAATAATCAAGTTAATAGATATAGTCAAGGTAATATTGTGTGTAATGACTTAATACTTTATGAACAGGAGCATTGTTCATCGAGTCTCCCCTTTAAAAGTAAGTTTCAGACGTTTCCAGTATCGTAAATACCTTATTATCTGGCAGAACTAAAAGGTCTGTATGTTTCTCAATTATAGAATCAAACGCCGTAATATTAAACGAGAACATACATATATTTTGGTTTCCGTAGTGTTCAGAAAAACACTATCCAAAACCACAATACCTCGTAATGCGTGAAAAAAGTAGTGGTTTGAGACACAGTTTTCATCTAGAATAATCGTTCTCGACATAAAACGAGAAAATCGAGGCAAGTGGCGTCAACACCTGCGTCTGTGGGGTACATGGAGAAACTAAGGTGTAAATACCGTGTTTCCTCATGAACCAGTCGTCTTGTCTTGGCATTACAGATACGCTAGCAACATCTTAGTCTGGGTGGCTGCCTTCGTGCTTCAAGACACACAACAAATTGTACTGATACTATCCCGACGCTGGCCCCAGTCTGCATGCGTCTTTCTGTCTGGACCCGTTTCCTACTGCTAGCGAAAGACCACTAACAACCAGTAAATAATTACTTGGCCAATAAGCACAAGCACAGCGCGGAGACACAATTCCGATATCTACGTACGTTTGCCAACAACAAAAACCAGATCTTCTGGAATTATCATTGTGAGAACAAGAATAACGTAATTAAATGCAATATATATATATATATATATATATATATATATATATATATATATATGTATATATATATGTATATATATGTATATATATGTATATATATATATACATGTATTTATATTTATCTTATCGTGAAGAGGCATCCTCAAGAAATTACCATAGGTATCAGGAATAAAGATTATCTTGCTTTTAAAAAAGAGGAAACATTACAAAAAGTAAATAAATTACACAATTAATATTACATTTGTGTTTTGAATATATCATGAAATATGAATGCTGAGCTAACTTTCCCATCAGATATGTTTCAGCGAAACAAATATTACAGGTATTAAAGACGCCCAAGCTCTCAAATTTTGTTCGTGGATGGAACATTAATTTATTATTCGCCTCTCCTTTCACTTTCTCCTTGGCATTCTTTTCTGCATGATGTAATACTTTTTCCTGCAAGACCAGGCGTATTTTTCAGAAACAAATTTTACCTTGAGTTTGAAGTGAATGTTTCCGTCAGATAGTCTGCCTTCATCCGTTCCTGCAATCTGTCAGTCACGTGAATCATCTAAGACATTCACACGGTCTGCGCGCAATTGCGAGGTTTCCGCGCCCAAGGAAAAACGCACACCTGTGTGCGAGTAGATGAACACGTGAAAGTAGAGACCTTCTCTTGTTTTTATTATGCCTTACTAGAACCGCTAACTGCCGGAATCCCTCATGGTCCGACCCAGCTTTCTCACTTGGAGTGTTTCTTGTGGCCGAGTGCTCCTTGATAAAGTGGCTGTCGCCTTGCGCTCCGACATTGTTCACCAGGGGGTTCCCCCGACGGGCGTCCGTGCGCGCGCCCCACCGCAGTGCTGCCAAATGTTGCATAATGAAGCCATTTGTTAAAACTTTCTTCGGTGTATCTTGTAACGCTACATGATGATACCCCCCATCCCGCGCAAATGTCGATTTATCGCGTTGGGCGATGCTTTCTAAGAGCACGTGGCGACGTGTTGGGAAGTCACGATTTGGTTGGTGACCAAAATTTCGTCATTTCGAACCATAATATTATTTAGAACTAAATACGATTTTAATGTTGCATATTACATTTTGTAAGTGGAATAAATCATTGTATTGGCTTTAGTTTTAATCTGCATTAAAATAGCGTCTGCAAATTAAACTGACATTGATTCTATGGTCCTATTTGCAGATGCGTAATGAATACGTAAATAGGCATTCAGAATTATTAATCCATTCATTCACAAAGACAGAGTTCTAAATGAAATTTAGCTTTTAATTTTATTTATGCCACCGGCATAAGTACATATGAAATATAACACAGAATACGTAAAATGTGAAATTACTTGAATATCCACCCATCTAAGGATAAAGGAAAGTCTTTTTATGAAAAAATAATTTTTTGAAAAAAAAATTGAGAATCAAAATTCAAAGTAAAGGGACATTTCTATTTCAAAGAAAACCATCAGATGTAGGGACCGATGTTACTTTTACAAGATTGTTCACTTAGTAAAAATATATTTACAATTTTAGAGAAACTGCCAAGTTTCTTTGATATTGATGTGCTTGAAGTCGACCAGAACATTCCACTTGTATTATTTCGTGTTCATCCGATAATAAATATTAAATTTGAAAAGATTTTCATAGAAATTAAGACAACTGCAAAATATCGTCGAGGTGAGAGGAGAGTGGTTAAAAATTGTTTGATTATAACATAAAATATATTACAATCTGCCGATAAGAAATAGTTATTCAGAAGGGCTCCACCATCTCTAAAGTGGAAATAGTGGCGCTTATATTTCAGTATTTCGACTCACTAACAAGAAACTTTCATTGTCAGGAAAACGGTTAAACGGCGGCGAACAAAAACGTTGGAGCTGAAGACGCCAGGGGTATGTAGACGCCCATTGGGACCAAGAAAAGAAAGCCGAATGGAGGGGAAGTGCGAGAAGCGGTGGAGGTGGAAGGGAAGTGGTGCGGTGATGGCAAAAAGAACGGGACAACTACATGGGCAGTGATGCTAAATCGAGTATTGTGGACCATGACTATAATATTGAAAAATAAAAAGGTACTGAATTGGATACCCAATCAGAGTAAACAAATTGGATTCACTTAAAAGTGGAAACGGAAAAATTGTGTAAACAAAGAAGAGATGGGAAGTTAGAGACCCGAAAAAGAGGGAAATTTTTCATGTCAGTGGGTTCAGAAATACGATGACAATGAATGTAGCAGGTATGTATGTATGCAGTAATGTAAACTGGAGGCATCATCGTCAGATGAATCTGGTCTTTTTGTTAATTTTTTTTCACAGACCCCCCCCTCACTCTTAAATGCCCTTCCCCAGGGTGGAAAAAGGTAAGTTTGGAAGAGCTCAGGTTTGTAGCGCCACATTTACGATAGTGTTCAGGGTTGGAATTTTTGAACAGATGACAATAAGTTAAAGTGACCGATCCTTAATCTCGTAATGACGACTTCTTCACTTCTTTTGAAGTTTGATCTCGGTAGACCTGGTTCCAGGATAGAATTTCTTACTCGGTGTAGCTTTGTAGACCCCGTCTTCCATTGTGAGTTCCAATACTTCAAACAAGAGTCCTTGAAAAGATTTCTTATATCTTTTTGGGTACCATCAATTTGATAATCAACGTTTGGTAATGATGTTGCCATTTTTGCATTTGTGTCTGCCTTCTCATTTCCAGCAATATTTTTATGAGAAGGAATCCAAACTATTTCTATTTTGACTCCTTTTGTGTTTTGGATAAAATAAGTCCTATGGATAGTTTGGATTATTGGATTGCTGGTGTATCGGTATTCAGTGGATTTAAGTATTGACATTGAGTCGGAAAAGATGACAATATGCATGTTGTTTGTGGATCTGATACAGCTTTCAATGGCTTTGAACACTGCCCATGCTTCACATGTGAAAATGGAAAAGTAGTCTAGGAGACGAAATGGAATGACTTCATTATCATTGGTTAGAATCATTGCACAACCAGCTTTTCCATCTCTTTTTGATCCGTCAGTGTAAACTTGGTAGAAATTGTCATATTTTTGGAGCATTTCTTTTATCGCATCTTGTACATTTGTGTTAGATTCAAACCTTAGTCGTTGAAGCGACTAAAAAAAAATTTAAAAAAATATTCTCAACAACGCGTTATTTTACTTATGTCATGAACATGCTTTTGAAACCCTTAGTAATTTTCACTCCACAGGGAATGTTGCGAGAGTGGTCTACGATTTCTGTAGTAGGAATTTAAGTATGGTAAGATATGTGAGTACGAGAGGCCCTGGTAATCTTTTAAGCGCTGATAGCAGCTGGGAAGATGGTGACGGCGAAACCATAAACCTAGCTACACTTACGTGTGAAAAAACTACGAGAAAGTCTGTGCCATTCTTTAGCATCACTGGTTAACATACTTTTTGTCTTTGACCATTTTTTGAGTGCCTACAACGCATTTGAATTTCATGTTCAGTTACGTATTTGAATTCGTGAATTTACCTTTTCCAGCAACATTTGTCTAAATAGAAATAAGAATCGACAGTCTGAACATACCTTTTACTTAAACGTCAAGTCCGACAAAGATGTCTGTGTTATGCTAAACGGTTCCTAGTCGAAGACTGGCATACGGAACATTGCTTTTCGTCATCATCATAATCATAAAGTCTCCGTTGAAAATTGTGACGTTGGAGTGAGTTGTGCTCAGTAAAGAGTTTTAAAAACAATTTAGATATCCTTGCTTTATCCTCTTAAAATTCTTATCCAAGAACAAAGTTTCGAATACAGAATGTTAAGTACAAAGCACAGAAAAAAATAAGAAATATGTAATCCCTCCTTAATTTCCTTTCACCTTTGTTTTTATTCCATTTGATGGTGTAAATTCGTGATATCCAAGTTTGCGTTAAGAATTTCACTTCACAAATAATAGGAAGTCATAATTTGTGTAATGTTAATTACACTACCATAACATTTGGAAAAATGATTTGATTGATACGTCGGATAATTGTCAATGCTATGCTCCATCATTAAATTTTACCGATACGTTCATTCCCCGTTTTTTGTGAAGGAACAAAAAATATACACTTCAAAGTAGAAAGGTACTAAGTCACATCCTTTCACTTTTTGCCTTCATTTTTTTCAAATGCTGACTTGATTGTTTCATTTCTCTGCAGGATCATCTGACCCGTTTCGATAATCTCTGCTCGAGCTCAGGTGAACTTTCACATCCAACACCCCACGCTGCGCGCGGCAAGGGGTCCGCAGCTGGCCGCTTCAGTTACAGCACCAGAGGTAGCACCAACGGTCTGGATGGAACCGGGTCTGGGGGTCACGGGCGCAGGTTGGACAGGCAAGGGATAGACGGGACCGCTTCAACGTATTTGTCGGCGCAGCTCTCATCAAAGCTGCGAAAACAACAACAACAAAAACAACACAAATGTTGTGTCCCCTCCCGGCTCATTTTCTAACATCTCCTATTTCTTTAACATCTCCTATTTGTATCTTCAGTTCATTTGACTTAAGTTGGGAAGATAAGGAGCAAAATATGCCGCAAGCAACTTTAAAGTATTGAACAAATGTTCAGCTTCCATTTCTACGAGTTTGCATTCGTAACTCACAGTAACAATGTAATGGTAAATGCAGATTTTATTTATAGTACTTTGACGACACGTCTATTTCAAAGAAAAAGGTTTAGAGAAAAGCAATAAATACATTTTTATGTACTTTGATTCCCACTTAATCTCTCTAGAGATCCATGGAAGAACCTGTAAGGAACAGTATCATTCATTTTTTATGTAAGCACCCAGTAATTTAATGTTGAATAGATTATGGAATAAAAATAAATTAATATGATTCTATTCCAGAAATAAATGTAGCAATCTGAATTATATTGTACTAGATAAAAATAGATCTCATTAAATAGAAAGATAATTAGATCTAATTGAAATCATAAACTACAAAACATAGTTTAACCTATAGAAGATGGAATACATTACCTGGCGCAGACCTACAATTTTATGAGTATTACAGTTTTGCATAAATATTTCAGTAACATCATATTGTTGGATATCACTTAGTGTTTTTGTTTCCACTTCTTGCCACTTCGCACGGGAGTCACGAATGAACATCCAGTAAGAAATTATCCATTACTTCAGGCAGAAATCTCAAGAAGTTTGATCTTTCAGAATTTGAACAAACAATAAAAAAAAATCTGAAAAATAATAAACAATAATGAGGATAATGAGGTTGGTCTTCCTTTATTTCTGCTTATATAAAGAATGAATGTATTATATGAATGTTATCCTTTGTTCCCTTGATGATTGAATTGTACCCCCTGTTAGTTATTTACTTTTGTAATTTTGATTTGAGTTGATTTAAATGAAAACAATCCCTGTAAAGCAATTATGCTGGTCTGAGGAAAATAAATAAAAACTAGAAAACAGGGTTTCTTGCTACACCACGTGTTAGGGGATTTTTTTTCTTAATTTAGCAACTGGTTTTATCCACTTCTTCGTTTTCACGACCCGGCAATTAATTTTTTTCCACCGAAAATTAGCCATTTTTTCGCGCAGCATTACTTAACTTTCCCTATACTACGTAATCACTCCGTGTATACGTACGTATACGGGAAAGTAAAAATATGTTTGCGCGAAACAGGGAAGATGTGGTGAGAGGAGCGGGAGGCGGGGTCTGATTCGGGAGCGATGCTAGACGCGCTGAGAAATGGCGAGGGCGTAGTCGAAGCGCGTGTCGGCAACGGTGTCGAGAACGATGTCGGGGGATGAAGGAGAGCCGCGCACGCATCCGGGTCGGAGGTGGTGTTAGATGTTGCATTTAGAGCCGTGTTTGGGGCGGAGTCGAAATCTTCGCTCGGAGTAATGTCTGAGGCGGTATAGGTCAAAGAACCTGGAGGTGTAACTTGGAGCGAAAGGATGTGCGAAGCTTCGACAAACAATTTCTCTTTGAAAGTACATCATCTGAACATCGAAGTTTCTATGAATAAAAATGTAGGGTCCAGGTTCTCCAAGTCTCAAAATAAACACAAATTGTGTAGTATAATAAATGCAACTTGTATCCAATTTAATAGAATGTATAATTTCACTAGACTTGTTTAAACATTCTTATTGTTTTATTCGCGCACTTTTTTTTGCTTTCAAAATATTTTACAATTTGAATACGCACGTGTACAGCATTTATATTCGTTAATTGTCAAAATCTCAAACATCTCAGAGGGCCAAAACATTAATCAGTTGAATATAATAATCCTCTCTGAATACTAGATAACAAAACATTCTTGGGTCAAAAGTAACTTGTTAATTATATTTCTCATATGAATTCAAGTTAACGTCATTTGTTGCGTACGCTTGCAATTTTGAGCAACAATGGTCAGTTTGCAACTGTTAAATAAAATTATTATTACTTTCCATGAAAATGCATTTACTCAGTACTCGAAGTTATGTAGATTTAGTTCCAATGCTAGGACAAACATAGATATGCGATATGACTATAACCGTCCACACATTCATTAATAATTATTAATGTACCTCTTTTCACCTGCAATCAGCTATGTTCTATGCAGCGGCATGGAATTCACTCCGAGTAGCTGTTGTGTTATGATGATGATGGTGATGATCACCGACTCTACACTGCGCGTGATCATTGGGGAGATTTTCTACAATTTTCTACAATTTTTCTAAAATTTATTACTGAATTATTGTAGCTATGTTGTAGTTTTCAGAAACCACCTAATTGAGGAGTAAGAAGAAAATACATTGACTCCGGTTATAGTGAGCTTATGGGGACTACCATTTTTGGTTCATCAGAAGTTCACTAAATCCGATGTCAACATTAAATAGAATTTCTCCATAATGAATGATTTAATATAGAGATACAGCAAAACACATTAACAACACGAACTAACAATTCCAATATCATTATTTGTCCTTAAAAGATCAATGATATTTAATTGTTTGCTTCATACATTTTTCATTTGTAATTTCTCTAGATCCTTCTCCAGAGTTCGTGCCCTCTCCAGACTTGATCTCCATTGTCCACTCTCCACTGTCTCTAAGTATCGTAATGCAGTCTTCACGCCCTGTGCGTTGTAGGAATACCTTCATTTGGATTTTCTTCATCACTCATCCCATTCCGTGTCCGCTACCTCACCTCACGGGAGACTTCTTCGATGAAGACCTTTGGCCGACGATGTTTTTTCTACGAATTTTTGGTACTAAGGGTGTTATATCCAGGAAAACACAGAAGTTTCGTAAACAACGTTTTTATTCCACAAATGCAGCAAATCAATTACAACAAACCGGTAACCAAAGAATAATACCAAATAACAAAGCCGGGTTACCGTTTTACCATTAGATGTCCAAAGTACAATGCAGTTTCACCAGTTGCCAAGAATAACGTCCAATAATACAATTGCCTGGTCTAATAATATATCACTTTGGCCGCACTACGTCACTTTACACTCGGAACTCTGCTATAACACTGTCTACCCGCTCGGCGGCGGGGCCCGCTTTTATTCTCGCCGGCGGCATAGCCTCGCAACCACTCCTGGGCTTCGCTAGCTGGCCGCCTCTTCCTCTTTCTCCCGGTCTCGCCACGGTCCGTTGCTCGCTGTGCTGACGCCGAGTGCTGGTGGTGCGGCGCGTGATTCAACTCGCCGCGCACCACCATAACACCCTCCCCTCTCCAAAACGTCGTGTACGGTGCGAACCGCACGCGACGTCTTGTCGACCTCATCGGCGCCTCCGACTGCAGGCTCGGCGCCGGTTGCTGCTCCACTGGGTGCTCGGCTGACTGCTCCGTTGCTTGCTGTGTTGGCCACTTCTGCAACCGGTCCATATCAATTAATTCCTTCATTGACTTTTCTCTTTTTTTCTCTCTCTGTTCTCTTCCCCATTGCATCCACTGGTTCTAGTGTGTATCTCGGGCGCACCTGGCCCTGATGCCTAACTACTACTTTTTCCAAAACTTGTATTTGATACATCTTATTTCCCATTGTGCTTATAACAATGCCCGGCCACCAAGCAGGATCTCTCTTAAAGCTGGTACAATATATTTTATCTCCTACCTTATATTTCGGTTCCACCGCCTCTTCGTTGCGGTGGTTACCTGGCTTTAACAATGACAGCAGGGTCCTGTGCTGCCGGCCGTGTAGCACCTCCGCTGGGCTCCTCCCCTCTGGTCCTGACTCCGTTAGTTCGTGACCTAAGAAAGTGACCTGTTGCTTGAAAAACTCACACTTATTGAAGTTCACTTTAAATCCCCACTCTTTTAACAATCCTAGTAAACTCTTTAAATTAGTCACGTGATCTTCTGTGTTTTTCCCTGTCACTATGATATCGTCCAGATAGTTAATGCACCCACTCACTTGAGACGTGATTTCTTCCAACACTTTTTGAAATATTGCCGCTGCTGAGGCGACCCCAAACGGTAAAAGGTTGTATTGATACAATCCCAACTGCGTGTTTACCACTAACACTTTTTTTGCTTCTTCATTTAGAGGTATTTGTAAATATGCATCTTTAAGATCAATTTTGGTGAACTGCTGCCCCCCTGCTAGTTTGTAAAATAAATCTTTCGGCTTCGGAATGGGGTGTTGTTCAATTTCTAGCTGCTCGTTTACCGTGCTCTTAAAATCTCCGCATAAACGAATGCCGCCATCACTTTTTGACACCACCACCAAGGGAGTGGCCCACTTACTGGTAGCCACCTTTGTTATAATCCCTTCTCGCTCCAACCTTTTGATCTCTTCTTCCACTTTGTCTCTCAGTGCCCATGGCACTGGACGAGCTTTAAAAAACCTGGGCTTACTGCTTTCTTTTAATATTAGCCCGGCTTCAAAGTTATTACATTTGCCTAGTCCAGGTTTAAACACTTCCGGGAATTGATTTCTTAATTCACAGACCAATGTTGACACTTTCTGTTGCTCTACCGCACACACTTCATCCACGACACCTAAACCGATCTTATCAAAGCTGTCTAATCCTAGTATGTTCACTACATCATACCTATCCACCACTAACACCTCTAATTCTGCTTTCCTTGATTTATACTTAACTGGTACCTTGATTTTCCCTAGCACTTTTATGCAGTCTTTGCCAAAACCATACACTGGTTTTTCTATTTTTTTCACTTGGGGGTTCCCTAATTTCCTGTACGTATCTAAGTTTATCAATGTCACAGTTGCACCAGTGTCTACCAAAAACTTCACTTCCTTTTCGCCCATGTCCAGTTTTATTATTAACTTATTCTGCCCTTTGCCACTTAACAACTGGTGTACCACATTCACATCCATTTCTTCTTCTTCTCTTGCTTTTCCTGCCAACACACTTCCCTGATGTGTCCAGTCTTCCCGCACTTGTAACAACTCGCCTGCCTGAATTTGCACTGCCACCTTTCGTGGCTTCTCGTACAAAACCTGCATGATTTTCTGTTATTTTTGTTTAGGCTACTATTGCTGGTGTCACTGCTGCCGTCGCCCATGCCGCCTTCGTATCGCGTAATCTTTCTTCCGCTTCTAACGCGCCGGCCGGACCACCTCGTTATCGGGGCTGCCCGCCGACCTCGCCCAAACCGGGCTGTTGCGCGGCCGCCTTCTTATCTTGTAACTCGGCTCCTTATCAGAGCCACCTTGGCTCTCCTGGCGTCGCCCTCGTTCGTAACCGGTCTGAAATACTTGGTTGTTACTGGCGATTTCTCGTGCGGTGCGCGATGTTACTTCGAAAGTCGTAGCCAATTTTTGAATTTCATCCAGTGACGGATCGCTGCTCTTGAGTGCTTCAAACCTGATTCTGTCTTCCGGAGTGTTCAAGATTACCGCGTCTCTTATCAGTGTTTCTGCATAAGATTTTCCACACTTTTTAGATTGGCACTTAAATTCGCAGTTCCTCGCTAACCCGTTCAACTCAGTAATCCACTCTATGTGTGTTTGCGTATCTTTCTTTCTACATTGAAAAAAATGCATACCGCGCTGCTACCACATGCGGCCTTTTTTCATAATATTTATCTAATGTTTCTTTTATCTCTGACCACGGCAATTTACAAATTTTTTTATCACTGCACAATTTCTTTAACAATGAATTCGTCTCAATGCCCACAGTACTAAAAAATGCTGCCCGTTTTCTTTCTTCACTTTCAACCCCATAATATATCCAATGTTGCTCTAATCTCTCAACATAATCTGCCCAACTTTCTACTTGCGGCAGGAATGGGGTAAATGGCGCAGGCGCATGCTCGCCTCTTGTTGCACTCACCGCTAACTGCGCTTGAAGCCGCTTCTCTAGTCCTGTTGCTAACTGTTGTATCAGTTGCATCTGGTGCTGATGCTGTTGCTGCTGCATAAACTGCAGAATCTGCGCTAGCTCTGACTGGGCCGGTGCACTTGCCATGTTCACGTTTTCCTCGTCGCCAATTGTTATGGCGACTTACCACAGCAGCACTTTGTCACTTTTTCCTCGTCGCCAATTGTTATATCCAGGAAAACACAGAAGTTTCGTAAACAACGTTTTTATTCCACAAATGTAGCAAATCAATTATAACAAACCGGTAACCAAAGAATAATACCAAATAACAAAGCCGGGTTACCGTTTTACCATTAGATGTCCAAAGTACAATGCAGTTTCACCAGTTGCCAAGAAGAACGTCCAATAATACAATTGCCTGGTCTAAATATATATCACTTTGGCCGCACTACGTCACTTTACACTCGGAACTCTGCTATAACACTGTCTACCCGCTCGGCGGCGGGGCCCGCTTTTATTCTCGCCGGCGGCATAGCCTCGCAACCACTCCTGGGCTTCGCTAGCTGGCCGCCTCTTCCTCTTTCTCCCGGTCTCGCCACGGTCCGTTGCTCGCTGTGCTGACGCCGAGTGCTGGTGGTGCGGCGCGTGATTCAACTCGCCGCGCACCACCATAACAAAGGGGATACATTCTTTCCCAGGATGGAATTAATTTCCAGGACGTTGTTTCCAACATTCACTATAACCGAGATTCAGGTTCACTATAACCGAATCTTCTTATTTGTAATGTTAGTGAAACGGGACCAGTGACTTAAGTTCACTACAACCGAGAGTTCACTATATCCAAGTTCACCATAACCGGAGCAGATTGTATGTACTTCAACAAATTTGGTGGTCCGATAATTTGTTTTTAATTCCTCGTATCCATACGTATTAATAGAATAATATGCGGTGTAGAAGAGTGTAAAAAATTTATATCAAGATTTTAATTGTGCGTTTTGAGGCCCGAAGTATTTTTCTTCAAAACGTTTGTTTGTCCGACTGTTCGTCTGACCGTCTGTCCGTTTGCCTAACTGAGCGACGTTCCGTCCGTCCGTCCGTCCGTCCGTCCGTCCGTCCGTCCGTCCGTCCGTCCGTCCGTCCGTCAGGCCGTAAAACTAGCGTCTAAACCATTCATAAGATATTTCCCAACATGAATATTTCCCGATAGATCTGGACTGACACGATGGCCTGCGGATTTGAATCCCATGTTTTGAATTTTGTTTTGAATCGTATATTTCGAGCTGCTCGAGGATTCTCCTGTGAAGAATCTGTTTCTCCGGGGCGCCATGCATCACCCACGATGGCTGGGCTGGCGCCGCGCCGGGAGAACTCGTGAAGCTCGGCGGCGGCGGCCGTGACGCGACCCGTGTAACCGTCACGCGCATACGGTCCCACCTCACGCGGGTAGTGGTCCGGCACGGCTATCACCGCGGGGGGTTGGGGTGGCAGAGAATTCTAGTAGCCTCCACAGCGATAATATTTCCAAGTCGATTTTGTTTGCGGAGGACTTTTGTCACGTTACAATTCTGCAATTGTGTTGGCCTTTAGTCGATTTGATGGTACCCAAAAGGATATAAGAAATCTTTTCAAGGACTCTTGTTTGAAGTATTGGAACTCACAATGGAAGACGGGGTCTACAAAGCTACACCGAGTAAGAAATTCTATCCTGGAACCAGGTCTACCGAGATCAGACTTCAAAAGAAGTGAAGAAGTCGTCATTACAAGATTAAGGATCGGTCACTTTAACTTATTGTCATCTGTTTAAAAATTCCAACCCTGAACACTATCGTAAATGTGGCGCTACCGTGTCTACTCCTCATATTATTCTCGAGTGTCAAGGACTTGATAATGTTAGGAAATCATTAAAAATAGAAGGCAGCTTATATTCACTGTTCAAATCAGAAGACGATTGTAAAAGAATTTTGAAACTACTAGAAATAAGTAAATTGTTTAAGGTAATATAATAATGATGCAAATTTTGTTATGATATATTGATATAATGCTTTTGGTGTAATGATACAACTGTTTGTAACCTTGTAATGTAATGTACTGATGTAAACAAAATGAGGTCGCTGGTGACCTGAGCTGTTATAAAGTGACCATAAATAAAAAAACAAAAAAACGACTGAGGTTATTAGCGACTACATTGTTTATACAAATAAATTTTATTTGAAGATAAAATCTCTGCTTTCAATAATTCAAATATGTAAGGCGGTTAAAAAATGGACATTTTTGCAATTTTCCAGAAATTAGTGTGAATATTTGAGTCATATTTTAGAAAATGTTGGAAGTCCCCGGGGCTTCATATGAAGTTTACATTTTCCCAGAATTTTAAAAACTCGTTTCAAAATACGAGTAAGAATGCTTCGAGTCGGACCACACCGATTCGTAAATATTCATTTTGGAAAAAACCGAACGAGTGGTTTACTCCCGTGTTACACAATGACGGACAGACGAGAGCCGCACGGACGGACGCACAGTAGACAGACGTTAAAAACAAAAGTTTTGGGTGTTCGGATCTCAAAAATTGTGTATTTCCATTAAAATCTCGAAATCGATTTTTCATAAGCAGCATTACGTACGTTTCTCTTACTGCGAATATACGTACGTATACGAAAAAGTAACAGGGAACATGTAAAAGGACACAACATATTCCCTTGAGTGTATTACGAATACTATTGTCAAACTTCCGATGTTGATATTGTGCTTGATTTTATAATTTTCCGATGGTCGTTCTTTAATAATTCATTCATTCGTTATGTAAGACGAATTGCAATCATAGTAAACTGAACGGGCATGATAGATTTTTCTCCTTCCCTATGGTACTTGACTAACCAACAACAGATTTACATAACCTCCCAAGAGACGGTCGATTTACATCCGAGTGCCGGAACCAGAATGGTAATACCGACGTGGCAATCCTGACGTCTTAATCCTTGGCCCACTGGTCAATCAACTGTTGGGCACCGTGTACGGGAGATCCAGACAGACCAGGCCGGCGGCAAAATAAAAGAAAAAAAATTGCAGAAGAGATGGAGGTGCTGGTACGCAAGCAATGAATACGGAGATGGTCCCAGGTAGTATAGGTTGAATTCTTGTGGCATATAAGATGATAATAAAATTTGCTGCTGCACCGAAGGGGTTCAGTTTCATAATTTTAATACTGATAAGATGATAGGAACGGGGTCAATGAGTATGGTATTGCTGCCGTCTGAAACGATGAAGTAACTGAGATAGTTTTGTTGACCGTGGGAGTTCACGCCGCATTGGATGCAACAACAAACATGGTACTGGGACACCTGTGCTGCATGCACTTTGCAATGCTGCACTTTGCAATGCTGCACTTTGCAATGCTGCAAAGTCAAGCATTCAACTGTTTGTAATGAAATTCACGGACGATGATTGAAGTGGTAATAATACAGAAATTGTTATAGAACTGCAATTGAAGTTGTAGTGAGTGTGAAAGAATTGGAGTGTGATGTAATAAGGAAGTAACTGGGAAAAGATGAAGAGAAGGACTTGGAGATGGATAGTGATACATAGGAAGAGAATTAAAATACAAGAAGAGAAAGAGGAAAAAGAGGAAGGCTTGATTATTTTTGTTGAGATGGTGATAGTGGTGGTAGTAATAGTAGTAGTAGTAGTAGTGGTAGTATTGATGAAAGTGGTAGTAGTAGTAGTAGTAGTAGTAGTAGTAGTAAAGTAGTAATAGTAGTAGTAGTAATAGAAGTGGTTGTAGTGTTAGTGATAGTGGTAGTTGTAGTGTTAGTGATAGTGGTAGTTGTAGTGGAAATAGTAGTAGTAGTAGTAGTAGTAGTGTTGATGGTAATAGTGGTAGTAGTGCTTGTAGTGGTATTGGTAGTGGTGGTTGCAGTGGTAATGTTTGTGGGGTTGTATAGGAGTGATGGTAATGTAGACGGTGAGGATTGCGACGGTGTTAGTTATTGCTACGCTGTACGCGATACCAGCGTCAACGGCGATGGTGTGAGAGAAGCGATGCAAACTGTCGCGGGCGCGGCGTCGCTGGAGGCGGCGGTGATTGGCGGCGGCGTCCAATCGACGCGAGGCTTCCAATCACGAGCGCCGCCTGCGTGCAACCTCGTAATTAGCGTCCGAGGGCGGAGGCGCGGGCTGGCCCGCTCCCATTAGGGCGTTTAATTAGCGCAGGTGTCGCTTTAGCGCACGGGAGAGTTGGATCCCGCCGCGCCCGCCGTCGGCGCAAACGTCGCCCATCACTCAATTTCCTTCAGCATGACCCACCCGCTGATGTCTCCATTTTACTTCATTAAATTGCAAAAAGCGGCCTGTTAATAGCGATTTGTGTATTTTGTTGCTGTCTTGAATACCTCTTGTGTCACCCAAAAACGTTCTTGAATGTTCAGGAAATAGTTTTTAAAATTAATAATTATTTCAAATGAACAAACGAGTTGAACTGACATTAGTTGATTTAAAGATATCGTGATGAAATGTTTTCTTTAATGAAACTGTGTTTGAATATTTTTCGTATTATTTTGTAAACGCAAATTTTAGGGGTAAGTGAATAAAAGGTATTTTACTGTCATAGAGAACCCCATATGTTTGTTTTATAGTGAAACAAGAGGGAAATAATTATTTTAAAATTATTCTATCTGATGCATATTGACAATTCACAGAAAAAACTTCACAAATTGAGTAAAACATTTTTGCAGTTCACTGATACAAATATCAAATTTGCTAAAAACAAAACACAAGTTCAACGACTTATGAAATGTCTTACATACCAATGGGCTGATTCGTCTAGTCCTGGGTGAGATCTACGGACCCTATTGTGCCTGCTGCTCATTACTTCATGTAATGAATCGCAGATTACAACAGAGATTGCCTGGTGTTTGTTTCCTATTTGTATTACTAGCGATAGTGTTGTTCTCGGACGTCGATGGCCTGTCATTATGCCTACTCTCTGGTAGCCGAGCATTTGCGCGTTTGCCCAGCAATCGTAATATTTCACGAACCCACTTACAATTCGCCATTAAAATCTCCTCTTCCTTGTTCTTACGGCGCGCGTGGTCTTGTTACCGACCCCTCCGCCCTGATGCCGAAGCTCGGCTACGCGCTTTGCATCTCTAATGCCCATTCATATGGTTCCCGTAATGAAACGGATTCGTTCATTTGGGCTGCTGGGTATTGGGGGCGGGGCGGCGGACACCGGGTGGAGGGCTACCGGCCCGTGACGTCGGACGCCGCGGGCACGCTCGCCAGGTGGGCACGACGGTGGTGATGGTGATTGGGTAGAAATAATCTTTTGCACAATTCGTCTTCTAGTCCCACCGGCGACTTGTCGCTAGGTAAAAATAAAATATTTAGTTCCAAATGACCACTTTTTTATTTCAAGTGGTTTTATTTTATAAACTTTTTATAAAGTTCACATACAATTCTCAGCAATACATACTTATTTTCGCTACTCTTTGAGCTAATATTCTTCTAAAGGTTATCAGTACTACAGATTTTCTTTGCCTCTGATTGCCTCAATAAAATAAGTTTTTTTTCACTTTTCGCTATTGTGCATCCACTTCACATTGATCTGAGAAACAATACTTTATCCATCGAAAAATCATAATATTTTCTTAATAACTTTCGAACTGTTCAGCTACGTGGATTTACATGTGCGTGTTACAGAGTAAAAACAAAAAGTTTTAAATGCAGATTACCGGTGACGGTCTGAGCGATCTCATCACAACTATCACAAGGTTAGTTGTAACATTTATTTGGGAGCACATTCCTGAAGTTTCTACGCCTCCGGCATATTTTTGTATTAGGTTTTATAACGAGAAATTATATTAAGAAAAGTATCATTATAATAATCATATCGGCGACAGAAGTGATGATAATGGTGTGATAATGGCATTGGTGATCTTAGCAGGAGATTTATGGTAGACTTTTGAGTGATAGTAGTAGTGATCGTTATGCTCGAAAAAATGGTACTCATACTACCAGTCACAGTTCTTACTATGAAAGTTACTATTCCGCAGTGGCAACTCAAACAACCACTGCACCCACAATAGCAGCGACGATTGCGTTCACAATAGTCCTGCCGTGTGCTCCACATATCGGGCGCTCTTGCGGTCATACTCGCGGTGTCCGCTCGGGGAGCCGGCGAAGGTGCCGAGAGAGCCACGCTGCGCCGCCAAGGACGCAAACATTCACTTAATTCACGTTGTCAGCCGCCTTAAAATATGTGCTAATTCCCTAATTGAGCAAGAGGGCCACCGAGGCATGACGGCGCCGGTCACGCCGTCGCGGCTACTGCGCCGCGCAGCGTCGCTCCGCGCAACTGCACCGCGCAGAAGGCTGCGGATTGCGAGCATCGGCGGGCGCAGCCTAAAACAAGAGGCCACTACATGGGTCCCCTTCTCCTATGATTGATTTAATATTTACATTTGACATATATCACTGGTATACTGCGATTTTTTTCTATCTTTGCCCCTCAAATCCCATCTTCGCGATGGAATATGTTACGGTATTTCGCATCTTCCTCAGTCGTTCCGCTAGATTTCGCATGATTGCGACCGTATCAAGCAGTGCTTGCGACCATGCGACTTCTACCGGCAAGACCGAGAAAAACGCGAAATGTCGTGACATATTCCATCGCGAAGATGGGATTTGAGGTACAAAGAGAAATCGCAGTATAAATAAATGAAATGTACTAAAATGAGAATTAACCCTCCGGCGGACGCGTAGCGGCATTTTTATATTTTTGTTGATTTCGTGTAAATAATTGGTGTCACACATATAATCTCATATTTATTTATTCATTATATTTTCAACCGGATGAAACTCAAATCACGATTTTAGACGCTGCCAATCGACGGTTATTCTTTAGTAATTCGAACTCTGCAAAGGTTGCGGCACTCCTTACCACACGCGCTTTGTCATGTAAGTAAAATATTTGCGTATTTCATCCATTAGAATTCTTACTGCTGTTTTGTTACTGAGCTTCATGACAAAGACTTTGGACTACTAACTACTAATTCAAATTTAAATGCGTTGTTTCCGAAGAAACGTTAGAAGGCACGTTTGCACCGTATTCATTCCCCGACATGTAACACGTACAAGACACGGAGGGAGCTAGTGTTGGATCAGATTCTTATTAATATTGTTATTTCGTCTGGTATTTAGTTAGTTATTATGAAATAAAATGTATAAAAACATAAATAAAGAATATTTCCTTCACATTCAATAACAAAATAACAAAATTCAACTATTGACTTGAAAATCGAAGTTGGTAAATGCGGTACGTTGTGCCGCACGTACATGCTGGTAGGAAATGATGGGACGCGCCCGCCGGAGGGTTAAATTATAACTTTAAAAATGACTTTTAAAAAATACGAGAGCTTTTTACTTTTATTTACTATATAAATATGCAATATGAGCCTTTTGGATGGCTCATGGGCAGCGCAATAGCGTTCCGAGATGTGGTCCAGTGTTCGGTTCCCGGTCGAGGAAAATTACAGTTGTAGCTTTCGATAAAATCGTCTCAGTTTCTGTAGCTGTATGAGGAAGAAAAGCTCAGGCAGGGGGAGTTTGCCAGTTATGGTGAAGTGATACGTTACATGTCTCTCTTACTCTCCTAGCGTGAGATTTAAACAAGGCCCAGGCGTGAGGGACACCCTCAGCTAGTTGGTAAAGTTGACCTATCAACCCAAAATGCGAAATACAGACATACATATATTATATTACATGCAAACTATTTACAGGGTTGCCCGACCTGGAGAATCTCTTCTCCAAATGTAAAACAAATTTATTAAGTTATTGTGATGGCAATTAAGTGTACATTATTGTTAACATTTATTTTAATTAATTATTCTACGATTATTACATTTTTCAAATGTTGCTACTTAGTCATGAAATAAGGGTGGTCCCTAATGACCGCAGCTGTCTCTAAAATGATCTACATTACGTAGAATTCAAAACTCTCACAATTGTCAGCTAAAAAGGACGGAAATCGGAGATAAAAAATATTTACTGAAATATAATGCTTTATTACGTACGTCTTTGTAAAGCATACCCACCCCTTAGAAAATATTCTGGAAGCTAAGGCTTCCCTTTCCCTGTCTGCGCACTACCATGAATATAATGAAAACAATGGGCAAAGAGACGAGCTGCAATGGTTGACACCCAAGTTTGCCGGTAACTTTGAGAGAAATGATAGTGCGTGAGTAATAATTGATTTCCGATGCGTTTAATGCTAAGGTCATTAGTCTCGCGAGGATAGTGCATATTCCAGAAGGTGTCGGTGTTCCTCCCCTGGTGCAAAGTGACATCCGGCACCGACATACACGTCGATGTTATAAATATTACCACTCCAGATTCTCCCAGCGGGGAACCGCCCCTGCTAGGACTAATTCTAAGTTCACACGTGCCTTCCGACATGTGTGTTGGGGAAGTGGATGTTAGTGTGTACGAAGGGAGACGAGGAAACAAGGAGCAGAAAAGAAAGATTGCGTGCAATACATGACTCATTTGTTAGGGTACTGCCCCGACATTCGTCTAATATTGAAAGAAGAAAGAACACAAAACTGCTGAATAGTACCTTTTTAAAAATGTATTTATTAATTTTTTCTGATCGACCATATGGCCTTACAGATGTGTGAAAAATTTACAATAACGTAATGGAAAACTTCCTAATGTTATTTTGAGTGTTTTACTCAGCAAGTACTATATTTAGTATTTTAACTGAATTTGATTGATAATAGTGAATGGTTTAAGGAAGGGGTAGAAAAGGTGGATTTTAAGGGTTTGGAAGCTTTTTGTTGTGTTTTGATTATAAGGCGGTTTGAAAATGTCTTTAGGGAATCTAGATTTGATTCTCTTTGCGCTGTTTAGTGATTAGAACCAACCGCTAGAATCTGCTAGAATTCTCCTTCAGACAAATGTTATATTCGACCGGCTGTGTAAGTAGTTTCGAAAATCTGACACTGTCCGGTCTTGAACCCTAGGTCTCCTCGACCAACGAGGTTGCAGATACAAAAGTGTTTCTTCTAAGCTCTCGAATCCAGTCCGATGACTTGCAAATCGTAGAATCGATACCACACGAGTGACAGAAATTTGTCGGAAAATGTATTTATTGCGACTTAGTGGCGCCCGCGGAGATCGAGTTCGTAAGTAGACTACTCGTACTCTGAGAGCTGTCTTTCTGACTACTTGCAGGGGAATATCGCTGCGGCTCTAAATGCAAACAAGACCCTGGAGCGAGCACAATCTTCCCTTTCCTTTTCCTTGATCATATTGAGCGATCTCAATATGATCAAGGAAACGCCCGGGGGAGTATGTACCTCTATAACCTCTTGAAATAAGATAACATTAGAAAAGGTTTGAAAATATCTGAGGAGTGAAAGCTGTAGCGTCGTGTACAAACATAGACGCGACAACAGGGCGACCGCGTGACGTAGGAGAGACGCTCAGGACCACGCGCTCGCCGACAGGATGTGATGTAGTGGGAAAGCTCACAGTGAAAGGGCGCTCCGAGCCTAGCTAGGGCGCTGCGACGCTCCACCGGCCCCCTTTTTCACTTCAGACACTCGACTTGTGCAGTTCGGGGGCAGCCGCCCGGTGGGGGCCCAGACCGCGATGCGGAGGCTAGGGCCGGCAATGTTCTTGTCGTGAGGCAGTGAGACTCAAGTGACGAGTCATGTAGGAATTCTGCGGTGTTTCACACGATCAAGTTCATTCGATAGTTAAGTAGATGGTGTGGTTAACGTTGAAATTGTATCACTCCTAGTAGTGCGGTCGATTTATTTCGTTAATTAACGATTGTACGTAAGGTTTATTTTCGGTGGTGAATTTAATTATTAATAAACCAGCAATAAGTTAAACCCACTCTCATCTGTGTATTAATGCAACCTGCATGACGCCACAATGCACTGGTTTTCCTCGTACGGGTAGCGGATTTCAAATCCTGGTCACTGAGTATGGGATTTGTGTAACACATTGTGGGTTATCCCGATACTCCTGCACGTAATTTCACCTCTCCTCTATCAACATTGATTCCATCAGCCCCCAAATTAACAAGAAAATAATGAATCTAACCTATTGGTCGCCTCAGTTGAAGGGCTCAGGCTCAGGAGCAGAAAATAATTATAAATAAATGATTTCCCTGTAGGGAAAGGTAATGATTTGAGCCAATGATTGCTCTCAATTTCTAAATGTAACAGTAAATACCACTTCATGCAAAATTCGTGATGAACAGGGGTTACGGGAGTCATTCCTGTATTTTACTGTCGATTTAGAGCTGTGATTCCAAATATTAAAATCTCATTATCCTTTATATTATTTGACATTAATGAACTTGCAGTAAATAACAATTTGTAATTTGCAATTTTTTTCGTATTTTCTACTATGCTCCAATAAAGAGAAATTGTAAATAGAAAGTTCATAATTGAAGGATAATACAAGTAATTACAGGGCAGTACTTCTGTGGCGCATGCAGTGAAAACTGGGCACTCCAGTCTCAATTGTTTGGTAAATGTCTGAGCCATAAGAAAGCAAAATTTGAACACTAGTCATTTTCCACTACACCAGTGTTTCCACATACACTGTGTGAATAAACTGGAAATGTATCGTATGAATGTGAATAGTTTGGCTCTGACATCATTGCTCGGCAACTCAATAACTAGATCTTGATACCTTGATGAAGGGCAATATCATGAATATTGTTTGCTCTTTTAAAATCTTCGTGCTTCATAAGCTGTAACTCACTCTTCTGAAAAGGCAAATGGACCTGAGAGGTTTTGAAGTTAGGAACATCGCCTGGCCTTTCCGAATGTATCGCATGTTTATTAATGTGAATGTAACAACTTTTTAATCGGTGCATTAAATAATTAAAAATAAGGGAAATAATTACTTTCCCTTACTGAGTTCAGTTTCCTATAGAAATTCAAATTGTACTAAAAGGAGTTTTATTAAAATAATTATGTAGAATTGCACAAATTTGCTACTGTGGTTGACTCGAAGATAGAGTGGTAGGTATATTTGGCATTTGTCGCCCTGTTTCAAAGATGGTAAAGGTAATTGAAAAATACAAAAGATCAATGGCGGTTTGTTAAATCCTGCTCTGAATCTGTAAATGCATGACCGCCAGGTTATATTCAAATTACTGCAGCGATGAATAATACATAGCAATTAAATTGTCATTTTGCCGCAAGAAGAAAAAGCAGATTATACATCAACCAGAGATTCGGCTAGCATGTTCAATAACAAATCAATTATCACTCAAATTACTTTGTTGATAAACGAAAATATAAGACAATGGTAACTTGAATTGTAAATACGATTTAATTATTACTAAATTTAATACAATTTTCTTTTAAGATGTCAACCTTGCTTTTTGTAATTTCTGTGAACGAAAGGAAAAGAAGTTTATATAAAATCTGAAATTTCTCAGTTCGTGTTTGCAATTCCTGATGATTTCTAAACACACAATGTAGTTCTATGTACAAGTTGTTTGCACAGCTTCATGATTTTAAGTAATTACTAAAATCAAGATTGTAATGCTTGCTTGGGTTGAGTTAAATTCTAATCACTTTATTTGGACTGGAAGAAACGGGTTGTTAAGTTCCTGCGACCCCACTAATTACAGTTAAGTCCTGAGAGAATGCAACATTCCGACTGAGGTCTCTACGGAGGGTGTCGAGCGAGCTTGATACCAGGCGCACGACCAAAACCGGAAGCTAGTCTCCCAAACAGGCCAGACTGCTTGTCGCCGGGAAATATCTCTGCGCGAGATAAAGAATGTAGACACGCCCGGAAGCTGCACGCAGCAACCACAGAACTTGTTGGTGTCCAGGTAATCCAACGAGCGAAAGAACATGGAACTGACCTGAGTACTTCGGGACAATTACGATTACTACAGTACTCCATAGGACCCGATTCACACACTTCCTCTGACGAACGATTTCGGGAGTTTTAGCCAATGCGCAGTGTGGCTTCTGAGGCCGTTGTGCGCATGCGTACATTCACTAAAATTCACGAAACTCACTTATTCATTAAATGGGCGCATACATCATGTCTTAGTGATCTTAGATCTGGAGTGAAAGAGAAGGTTTTAAATTTGCTCTATAAATTAGTAGCTAAATAATTTATATTCGGTCATGTGTCAGGCACATGAAATTCAACTACGTTTCGCATGTTGTCGCACAGTTGACGATGCTAGTGGCTGAAATAAATTCCGGCACGAAATCTTACTAGTTCCTTTCTTTTTGGCATTGCAAGAATATTGTTTCAATTAATATTTTGCTGCAAAAAATTATTAGCTTTAGTTTGGGATGCCGATAAGTTACTTTAGGTATATAATTTCCGAAATAATCAATATTCATATGCAAACTGAACAAATTTTGAGTAGTACTACTACTGAAATGTAAATGGGGCCATACGCTTAGAGAAGTGAAAAATGCATCTGATATCTTAGGTGAATGTTTTCTGAGCTTTTGAAATTTAGTCCTAATTTGTGTTACATTTATGAGAAGGCATTTATTGATAATTGACACAAATGTGATGAATTGTGTATGTAAATCAAAATAATTGATATAATTGGCTTGGTAGATAAATGTCATGATCTATTATATCAACATATTAATAGACGATATAAACGGTGTATCATTATTTACGACCAGTTATGTCTTCGATATGTCAAAGGAAGTGCCATATATGGTAAGGAAATCAAGACGAAATTCTGAGATGATGACGATATCCGATTTTTGACGATGCAAACACCGAAAATAAGCACACCTTTTATTACTGAAATGTGCAAGCACTATCCAATTTCAAATACTTATAACTGGGGATCAGATTTTTTTGCCCTAAAAATCTTGAAATATGCTTTTTAAAATATGCATTTATGACCTAAAAATTCTCAAATATGCACTTTAATATGCATTTATGACATAAACGTTTTTAAATATGCACTTGATTATGCAATTAAAATTAACAAAATTTCATTTTCTGTGTAAAGCTTTCTTGATAAAATTAAGAAGTAGCATGCTTGGAACGAAAAAAATAGATTGATGCAAATATATAATATAACCCAATTTACTTCTCGGGAGAAATAATTGAAGTAAATCTGCACTTGAACGTGCACGTAAATATGCACAAACATACACTAACAAATTAATCTATAAAGCATCCAATTATAACCAAATGTCAAGAAATTACTCTTAGCTATGCCTTGAAGCAATGGAGAAAAATATGCAAAATCATAGCAATCCGCTCCCTGCTTATAACTTGCGATCTTTGGTTGTTATACTGCGTGTAAGTGTCGTTAATTATGTAATTACACCGAAAAATGCTCATTATGAAATAATGAGAAAATTTTTGAAGAAAATGTTACGAAAGAGCGTCAACCGTTAGAGTAAGCATCACGCCGACATTTAATTATGAGATACGATGTTCAAAATCCATGTGATTCGAGGTGAATTCAAAGCAAGGCAAACAGATATCCACTCTTCTTATTCAATCGTCTTAATAATTTTACGCTTTTACAAATTATTCACAAAGATATGCAGACAAAATTGAAAAAAAGGATTTGAAAGCTCCTTTTCTACAAAGGAGATACCAAAGCTAACACAAAATATATAGAATAGTTGCATATATAATTGTAAAATGGAAGGGACCTACAAAATGGGGAAAAATTCTTTGAAAGTAACTCTCAAGAAACATGTCATTTACACAAATAAACTACACATCTTTCAGTTTAGGTACAGTACAAAGCATTGGCTTTGAGTCATTGCAAACTCTGAATTGCAATAATTAAAATATCCCTCAAAGATCGTAATATACTCTTTTACGTGTACTGAAAGTGCTTTTAGGAAAACAGAGTATTAAGAAAGATTCAAAGGAGTCCTATAGAACCACAAAGTCTGTGGGAGTGCGTAGAAGCAAGGTGCATTCACTTCTCTTCACATGCGGAGTGCCCCTTTCAAACCGCAGCCCGCCAGACTGCAGCGACGTCACCAGCAGCTCGCCACGACACTGCCAGGGCGCGAGAATTCCGTCGCCTCCGCGTCGGCGCCGCTACTACCTCCCACCGCCGCTACTACCTCCCACCGCCGCTACTACCTCCCAGCGCCGCTACTACCTCCCAGCGCCGCTACTACCTCCCACCACCGCTCCCACCCCCGCCGCCGATGTCACCACCACCTCCACCACCGCCAGCGTCGCCGAAACCTCCACCGCTGCCATTGCCGACGTCCCCACCTCCGCTTACGCCGCCGCCACCGCCGCCACCTCCACCACCACCACCTCCGCTACCATCGCTATCGCCACTGCCACTGCCATCGTCGGATGCAAATCAGGGCGTCCACAGCAGCCTCCGCCTGAGCTGCAGCGGGGACGAGGCCGACCGGCTGCCTTCCGTCGCAGCCACGGCGGCTCAGTGCAGTCTGCAAAACGTGTAGGCAGACAGACAGCGATGGGGAAGACAGGTTACGGAGCAGGAAATGAAGGGAGGAGGAGAAGGAGAAGGAGGAGGAGAGGTAAACGGTGGAAATTACGGAAGGCGAGAGAGGGAGAGAGAGAGAGAGACAGACAGACAGAGGGGATAGACATGAACAAAGACAAGGAAGTGAGGCAAGCAGTGAAGGTTATAAAGGAGGTAGAGGAGTAGGAGGCGCTGCAAATGGTGGAGGTTGTTAAGGAGGAAGAGGAGCTGAGAAGTGTGACGATGGAGACGAACAAATGAGAAAGAAAAGGCCAAAAACAGAAGCAGTGTGTGAAAAGGTGGAAATCATAGAATTAGTCAAAGAGGCACTCTAAGATGTGGACGATAAGATAGTAAAATATATCTGTGAATGTGAGAGAGATGTTGGAGACAGTGGTGGAGGAAGTGGTTAAGGAGGCAATGGAAATTTTAAAAGGGGATGTGTTTTTCAAGAAGTTGATATATCGACGGATATAACAACATTAAGATGTCCTTAATGCCATCTTATAATGCGAGTACACTAGTCTGTTCTTCTGAGTGATAATGTCGTTGATCGTTCAGATAGTGTCAGTGGCGTTTCTCGTTGAGAATGCCGTGCATTCTCAGATGTGAAGGCACTTTGCTCTTTCCTGGAGTAATGGATTGATTGTTATACCTTGAAATCAGAATGTGTCTGTATTGGTAAATTTACAGTAAAATATTCAAAAATAATTCCACAAGAATTAATTTTGTGTTTATTTTAATATTTATTACTAAATAATCTGGAACAGAAATTGATTGAAATGGGAAAGAGATACACACCCTTATACACACCCTGGAGAGAAAAGTCCGCAGAATGTTATTAACGTAATACGATTATCAGTATTCAAATCAATACAGGAATAAAACTAGTATGCCAGAATTTGAAATGTTAACTATTCAATACATAAAAACAAACTCATTTCTTACCTACATTTCCTCAAGTTGTATATTACACGCACATTGCACATATTCAGTTTCATTCTTACGTATTTGAGCGACTGCTTAGGTATGTAGAAGTGGAAAAATCATTATTTCAAATCATATATTATTATTATCATTACATATTATTATTATATTAATTATATAGACAAATGTATATTTATATATGAGAGAATCAAAATAATCAATATTTTAATCATTCTATTTGCAATTTCGTAAATAATAAACATTGCCAATAGATCAAATAATAAACCTTCCTTATATTAACACCGAGTTCTAGTCAGGATGTCTGATATATTTCTTTGAAGACCTAATTTCAAGTTAACAGGAATCTAACATAACCAATGCATATCACGAGTGTGCACGCTTCACAATTCTGGCTTAAAGTCCGCGATAAGGCGTATCTTGCATTTCTTATTCTGATAATTAAAAACCAAATTGTCACGACACAAATGAGGTGGTACGTCGCAAACTTACCAATTATCACTTAACTTTCACAACCAAATCACTAAATGTGCAAATTCTCTGCGAGGTTAATTGGAGATCGAGAAATATGTGACCAGTACATCAAATGCGGGAGTAAATCGATTACCACTTTCACGAAATCTCCTGGGAAAGTCTTCAGACACTGCGTGTATTCTGCTAACGTTAACTGCTAACTATTTCTTTCTTTTACAGTCTTTTTGCAAAATCAGGGATTCAGCACAGCAGCGACTGAAAATTAGTAAGCACCTGCTAGAACCAAACAGGACAAGACTTCTAATTCTCTCATAATTTATGGAACACCTAGCCACAGGCAAAGTCATAAAAGTATTATACCCGAGATTAAAAAGTATAAGTTTAGGAAATGGCTCAATCAAGTACTTAATCCCATAAGTACAATGTTATTCTGCTCCAATTCAGAAACAACGAAATGTAATTATGCGTCATCATCGTTATAATCGGCACCTCATTAAAAAAACGTGGCCTAGAGGCCTCCCAGGTTATTTATGGCTGATATACAAGAAAGAAGTTTATTACCTTGTCGAATTCTTAAGAAGGAAACCATTTTAGCAGAAGGGTACTATTTACATTGTAATGACATATGAGTGAGGCAGATTCACGTTATACCTGAGCGGGGTAAGCATAAAGGTTTATCTTGAATGTCTGACATGTCCAGAACTTTCAAATGTATACCTGTTACTCGTAAATCTTTTCCTACATTTATGGTGCTTTTTTACACTTTTGTAGACACTTGTATTATATTAAAGTGAATAAAAAAAGTCTTCAATAAATAAGTAGTGTGACTGTGAAAGTATATGCAATATTCATATGCGTACAAGAGAAAAATAATTACAGCGAACACAGACCAAGCTTGCAGAAGTCCAACAATAACCCTTGACCACATCAACGTGATGTAATGTACAAGCAAACAGACTTTGTCTTTCAGGTCCCGTTTTCTGAACTTTACGCGAATTTTTTGTTGAGTATCAAGTAAATTAATATCTTAATTTTGATGCTCTTGGCTCACTACTCAGCAAGCGTTGCATTTTCAAGGAAGACAGGACCTAAATTGGCAGACGGACAATTCGTGCATATGTTCGACCTTGAAGCCTTCAACAACCACCTGCGGGTCCCCGGATACCTTCTCCTAACTGTCCAGCCTTTCATAGTGAGAGCCGTGTCTACCACTCGAGACATCCGCTACTTCGAAGAATGCGGTAAGTTTTAACGTAGAGTTGCCAACATATCTTCACCCAGAGTCCGGAATAACGCGAAACAATCTCGCGTGGTAAGCAAAAAGAGATGCAATTAATGGAAAAGTGCGTGTTCGCCGGAATAGTTTTATAAATGCACCCTGCACTTCTGGGAAAATCAGGTTCCTGCTCTGAATGCGCGCGCGAAACGGTAAAAACCCGCGACACTCGGCGATGTCTCGCGTTCCTAGTGCTCGAGATGCCGACGCGCCCATGCATGTTTTGCAACCTGTATCTGTAAAATGGAATGTTTCTGAACACAACTGTGTAATGTATGTTCCGTTGAAACCTTAACAAAGTCAGATAACATTTTTCAGTTTCTCAAATTAATTTATACGAAGATGGATATTTCCATTTTCTTAATTTATTGGAGATTTCAGATTTTAAAGTTTGCATTTACCAATTCCTTTGTGCATTTCTGTTTCATGCGTCATAATTGTTACATACATTTGATATATGTTTTGTAATTTACTTGTAGACTATTTCAGTCACAATAAGCGTATATTATAACTCTTACCTTGTTTTTGAAATGGATAATCGACTGTAATCGAAGATTTATCAATAAATCTATGAAAGATGCTGAAAAGGAAACAAATTATGAAATTAATTTGATGCCCACAAAGAAGTTTCCACATCAAGTATTGCATCATAACAACGTAAAAATGAAATTTCTCTTCATTTGTCAATAATAAAAAGCATAAAACTCTGCGTGTCACTAAGATGTGATGAACAAGAACCTGAAAATTTTATTTCTTTAGTTTATAATTTTCCGAAATCAAAAGTATTTTTACTCTCCAAACTCAATGAAAGAATTTCTTTTTCTTGGTAAGCTAAGGTTTTTTCTCTATGAATAAGTAATAATTTTCATAGTGACGTTAATTACAAAGTCTAATGAATATCTACCCGAGAAGAGAAAATCGTAAGTACATATTGCACAATTCCTGTTTTTACGCTTACCCTGTTGGTTCCTCCAATGTCTCAATTATTTCTTTCTTCGAAATGAAAATTTCTTTCTTCTTGATGAAATACTTTTAGGATACATTTTACAGTGAAAACAAAACAAATATTTTTTTAAATATTTAATTTCTTTAGTGTACATACAATATTTCCTATTTTCCTGCTAATTTCTTGCTAGGTCCGGTAGTTGCGGTTTCCGGTCAGAAGCCGAGAAGCCAAATCTTAAATAAAACAAAACACAGGCCAAGCTTTTCAAATTATATCCGCCAATAAACAGAAAATTCGCCACCAGTGCCTCTTTTATGTAAAACTGCCCTCCGCAACTTTTAATTTATGCATGATCCTTATGAAGAAGTGCTGCCTTTATCGTAATGAAACCGCTGCAAACATTCTAGAACAAGATTCTTCGTACTGCAACAAAATTACCCTGGTTCATTTTCAATAATCCATTGTCCCAATAATATGACCTACCCACAATAACCAAATTTATCTTTCATCTCTCAAATAAATTAGACAATAACCTTGCGTTTTCTGCAGCAGCAAGTAATTTCCTACTTCGAAAATTTTACTCCCAAAACAGACTAAAACCCAGATTTCCCAAAGGCCCTTCAAACCCCCATAAAACTCATTTCCTTGCCTAACCTATTGTATTTTCCAATCCTCACTATCCAGTCTTCTCTCCATTCAGGACATTCGGAAAGTTAAAATGAGGTCTGTGGAAAGGATTTCCTCGCACAAAATATGCTAATGTTTAAATAGTTATTTATTAATATTTCCAACCACTCTAGTAAAGTGCCAAGTAGCTGTAAAGGAAAAGTTTGTCATAAAAAACTAATTTCTGGTGACGATGAGTTTTTCGATACAATTTTCAAAGAGTCAACAGTTTGTAATGATGATCAATTATTCACGGTTGTTTCAAATTCATTAGTGTCTTAGCAATTTACTCTTTTGTAATTTCTTATTCCTAATTTTAAATGAAGATTGAGGGAACGTCTAATCTTAAAGTATGGTTTTACTATTTTCGCGAATTCGCACCAAGTCGCCAGTGATGACAGATGACTACTTGGCGAGATACCTCATGGATGTTTTTCCAATATTCTTTGAATAAACTCACTAATTTTCGGCCTTGAGATTCATTCATTGCACTGTAACCATAAACCGTTCATTTCATAACTCTTGCTGTTAAGAACCAAATGATTGACAGTAGACTCTACGTTCTATTTTATTAATAATATTAAACTCGTGCTAAGAAGAAAACGAACTGACGCTGAGCTTGCGAATGGCGTCTTTCTGCAAAAAACGACCGCAAACTGTGCACCCACCAATGTTCATGCGTACGCTAAATTTTGAATAGTATTCCAAAAGACGTTTACTTAAAAATATCCTTGTGTATGACATGCTGAGCAGTTTGTGCGTAAATAACGCAATGGGGTATTAATAATGTAATTTGTACATAAGTGCAATATGTCCATTTGATTGAGACAACTTTGCACCACAACATATTATTACAATCTAAATTAATAAAATTTAAACTAATTAAAAAAGAAAAAGAAAGAGGGAAAGAAAAAGAAAGAGGGAAAGAAAAAACAGAGAAAGAAAGAGAAATAAATAAAGAGAAAGAAAGAAAGAGAAAGAAAGAAAGAAAGAAAGAAAGAAAGAGAAAGAGAAAGAGAGAAAGAGAAAGAAAGAAAAGAAAGAGAAAGTAAGGAAAAAAAGCCATAATTTCTCAATTTCCCCACAGAAACGAGGAATAGCGGTCGTGCTATTTGCGCCCGCATGTCCTTCGGGAAGCTGCAGCGCGGGGCGGCCTCCGGCACGCGCACGCTCTGTCACGTAATTGCCTCGCGGTCATAAACGCATAAAGCAACGCGAGCACTTCACGTAGCCGTCGCGTCGTCGCCAACGGCGCCAGCCACAGTGCAGCATTTGGCGGATCTAATCGGACCAAAAAAATAAAGTTGTCATAAAAAAGGGGTCAATTAGGGCATTAACGGAATTAAACTTCAAGTATTTCTAAGCATTGCCTTGTTCATTTGTTTTTAAAATGTTTGCTTCAGTTTTCATATTTTGATGACCATATATTTTGTTCGAATAAAAACATAAATAACATGAATTGTTTTTATGGGATAATGAAATTCCTTAAAGATATTAAATTCGGAGAATTTTTCTGTGTAGAGAACTCAGAAGACATGTAGAATAACAAAAGAGTTAATATAAAGAATAAATAAGTATAGCTTAAAATACAAATTTCCCAAGAAAATTGACAAAAACACTTTTATTTACTCGATCCTTGATTTCAATAATCTGACATTTTCTTTCTGTGTCATTACGTAATGCAACTTTCCTAATACGTTGCATACAATATATTGATGTACATCGACGTATACAAAAATTACTACATGTATGTTTCTTATTGTCTTTTCCTATATGATTGACAGAATACATAATGGGATAACAGATTATGACAGGGGTTTCAAAATGTGCCTCGCCGCTGCTACAGGCGTTTCGGTCATATAGTAGGGGCGTCGCGTTGATTTAATAAACATTATCTTTAGATTTGATTTACTTAATCCTTGTGTCATTTACGTCCACAAAATAATTTTGTACTATCATGTTATATGTTATTTGTAATACGTATGATTTATTTTTCTAATTAATTGTGGGTTAATTAAACCTAGCAAGTTCCTTATCAATAAGTTTCTGTGATTCCTTTAGCATCAACGTACATCCGTAGCGCGCATCGCAGCCGGGGATATTTTTAATCTTTCTACTGTAGCAGATCAAGAGTTCCCGTGCTCACGCGAGAGCGCGGCGGCGACACAAAAAGTGTAATGTGTTACTTTAATACCTAATTAGAATGGAGAAATGAAATAGCCTTCATATCACTTACTCATTTGTGTGAAATCTTTAGTAGGCCTACATTAACCCTTACATCTGAAATTCGGAGCCGCGGGAAGTTTCGTTTAGGTCAAGGGAGCCGTGAACGAAAAAAGTTTGAAAACCTCTGGATTATGATATAATGCAGTATAAGGGTAAAACATATTGAGAAGATGGAATTCTAGACTTTCATACTAGATGTTCAAAGAAGAAAGAGACGTAGGAATAAAAATTATGTGCTGCAAAAACTGAACGGACAATAGTCTTCATCAAAAAGTGAAGGATGAAAAACAATATTACTGAAAAAAGAAGCGAATGCATTGCAGCTATTGAAGAAAACTGCTACTAGTCTTCATATATTGAAGAATTGAAAGAAAAAAATAATTAGATTGAATGAAGAGTAGCATAAAAGCGCCTCACTAAAGAATTAGACATTTTCGATTAGGCAATGGTAAGTCACTCAACAAGCAAATCTGCGATTGGCAAGTCTCTAGCAATAGTGAAACCCAATACAGTAAAGTATATAGAATCTTTTAATATTATAGATATGCGTTTCATGATGATCACCTGATTTACGTAATTCTGTGAACTTTCAATTCCCTCTCCTGTAGAAGTCGTTTACGATGGCTTACTGTTATCAAATCGCGTTCTGGTCTGCGCGTTTAAAAGTCTGGAAAGGAAGCAAACGTTCGTCCTTTCACACGAGGAAACGCGAGCGCTGCGCTTAGCAGACGGCGGCGCGTCTTAACGAGGGGCATCGCCGACACAGGACGACGGATGTAATTGGTGGCTCAGGATCGTGCTATTCTAAGCACCTTTGTTCCCAGGGCGTCCCCGTCGTGCTCTATCCATTGTACGAGTCAACAGACCGAAAAGAACACGAGCGTGCTGATAATGATAGTTTTGAAGGCGACGTTTGGAGCTGGCTCACTCGAATGACGTTGCACTCCGCCCGTGCCCCTCTTGAACTGGATAGCTCGCGTTTGTATAGCAGTAGCGGCGGTTACGCCCCTCTGTCGGCCTAGCTGGGTGCTGCTATTCTTTACGAGTCAGGGCCAAGAGGCCCAATTAGTGCGTGCTCAATTTTATGAAGAAGGAATGATGCATTGAGGGGAGGCAAATTTCGGCATATCCATTAAGTGTTTAAAGATAAATGGCCGCTATAATGGCATGTCTCTGAGGCCCGCACGGAGATGGATGTTTGTACTTCACCGAGGGGAAATGGAATTTCAAGGGCTGAGCGTTTCCTTGACGTTTTGAAGTATTAAACTAATGCGTACTCAGCGAGTGATTCAGGAATTTTTGTAAAAAAAACAAAATAAAAAAGTGTGTATAAAGATAACAAGTTCTGGGTAATACCGTAAGACGTTTTCTGTAATGTTATCTCAGTTTCAAAGCATTTATCTTCCAGTATACCTCCGAAACATGCAATAAAAGAAAAGTAAACGCATAATCATTTGTCCAGTACAGCTAAATAAGTTATCATTTCATTACAAGCAGAACCTAATGATTTGCATAGAATTGCAGAGTATGACATAACGCACGAGTTAATATTAGAATTTCCTTATATTTGGAGAACGAGGAGATACATTTTTACCTGTTACAGCCTTTCCAATGCCGCCTGATCCAATGTCAAAAATTATAAGCTCCGTTTATTATATTCTGATTTGAGGAACTGGCCTATATATGCATCACAAGAATTCAGCCAGTATTAGAGATCTTTCCTCCACTGGCCATACGAATCTCTAGCTGACGATCAGCTGCACCACTTCCTCAACCTGGATGCAGAGCCAAGACCGTATACAAACAACATCCCGCACTCTAACCTCGCGAACGTGGTGTCCGAGTATGGTACGACACGGCGCATGAATCGCTTCGCTGCACAGCTGTGCCGCCTCCAGCTCCTCCTCCGCCCCGCTCCCGCCTCACCCCACACACCCCCCGTCCCGCCACCTCCCCGCCTCACACCCGCATTGAAACAACCTCACCCCGCCCCCGCCCCCAGTCCCGCCCCGCCTCAGCCGCTACCCGCCCATCATTCGCCATGCACCCATCTCCAGCCTCACAGAACTGCCTTCACTGCCTCCCACATCCGTTCGCCCGCATCTCCCCTCTTGCCTCTTCCTGTACCTGTCTTTTATTCCACATCGGTCCGGCCTCGGCGCCCCCCCCCCAACCCCACAAACCCTGCAAACGTCACCGCCGACACCTCTTCCCTCATTTCCCCGCCGTGCCTATACCTCCGTACCCGTCCTCTCCGTTTTCCCTGTTCCTCCCCGCCCCGCCCCGCCCCACCCCACACTCACACACAAATTTGCCACTGTCCACCCTCCTCCCGCCATTTCTTCCACTCCTGGCACCCTCCCCGCCATCGCCCCTCGCCCTCCTTTCCACGCCCCGCACACAACGTTCTTCTTTCCCTCTTTGTCTGCTCCATCCTCACCCCCATCACACCACCACAACCTCCTTGGCCGGCGCTACGAAGGGTGCGCCAGACGGGCGGCCTTCAAATGTTCGGCGCGCCGCCCGTCCACCGCCCACCGCCCACTGCCCACCGCTATCTGACGCGGCGCGGCCCAAAGCCGCAAGCGGTGAGCGAGACGTTACTAAGTACCCCGTCCTTTTTCCTTTTGCCGAGATCGGATTTCGAAGATATTTGCTGCTAACTGGCACTTGTTACTCAACTGTAATAGCGTGTATGTTCCTTGGCGAAAGAGAGTCGCGTTAATATGCAGAGAAGTAACAAGGACATCTCGCCGACGAGGAGAGAAAAGACATGTGTCAGAGAAAAAGGATTGTTGGGTTCCCCTTCACTGAGAAACAAATGGAAGGACATTAGGAAATATTTTCTGCCTGTCGGTTACCTTCATGTCAGGTAAGAGGAAAACTGCACGATCCATTCTCTTTATGCATCTTTTGCAAATTATTGGCGGAAATATTGTCGGAAAGATTCCTTTTTGTATTAAGAAATACTCCTAACTGCGTTTCGTATTTATTAATTGTGTATTTTTTCTTTTTAAATTTAATAATTTAATTATGTAACTAACTGACATTTGAGCTACAGTCAGTAAATAATATATGAACTCAACATTCGTGCGGAAACTAACACTTATGCACAAAATTCATTGGCAACGATTATCACTTTTTTGTAAGCTTTCATTGATGTAAAATATTATTCACTCAGATTCATGAATCACGTTGATTTCTGCATCAACTCCAAGGATATTTTTGATGGGATTAATATGCGAAACTAGTGGTGCTAAAACAGCACGTACTTTCTCGCCCGTGTTTTCATGCAAGATTGCGCGAAAAGTTCTCAAAGTTTCAAAAAATTTACATAACCTTATTCCAAAATTTATCTTTAAGGAACAGATTTCATTAAAGAAAAATATCTCTATCTTCGTAATTGTAGTTGTAGGAAGACGCCGATAAAAGTTTGCAAATGTCCTAAAATTGCCAAAAATTGATCGGAGACACCACAGAAATCAGCCGATCAGAGAAGGAGGCCGCTGGAATTCTCTTCTAGGCAATGGTTGAATTCGACCTCTGTAAAAGAAACTGTCAGAAAATCCGCCATTGACAGAACCATAGACCTCCTGATCAGCAACACTGCAGAGGAAACGCCTTTGCCACTGAGCAATCGCTGCCAGTGAAGATGCATTAACATTAGAACGCCAGAACTTTCCTTACACACTAGAATGCCCAAACGTGTCAAAAATCGCACGACTGTGAATTGCTTACTTTAATGCAATGTACGTTTTCGCGGAGGGAGAATTCTACGGATGTTTCTACGTATAAAAAACATTTTTATAATATATTTTGAATTTTGTAAATTAAAAGTACAGGAAAATGCAGAAATTTAAATGTAAGAAGACGTAGTCTTAAACTAACCTTATATGTTTTTGTAAAGGAGATTGCGTAATCATGAAGTGTTCAACTTAGAAGTACAGACTTCATTGTACTAAAACTTTTGCAGAAATACCTATTTATTGTTCACTTTATCTTGGAGAAACATTATTAAATAAATCATATTTCAACAAAAATTATATGTGGCTACTTCATACTGTCAGTTCTCATCCCTCCAGAATACAAATTACTAGCTTAACGTAACCCTAATACCCTGGTGGGTATTTTCATGTTAAAACGTTTCTTGTGTAGTTTGCAATTTCATAAAAAATGCGTTTTAAAGATATTACCATTACCATTACCCTGATCGCCTATTTCAGATATATAAAGTTATATTAAAGAGTATCGTTTGAAATACTTGCTGAAAGTTTTGCTTCATTAGAAAATTTGTTTAATATTATCGTCAATTGATGAATGAAAACAAAAAGATTAATATAAAGGCCGGAAAGAGAGTAGTAATTCACAGCGTTTCACTCGTAGGTGCATTGAATCAATCAAAACTTCGTATTTTTTTAGAATTCTTCCAGAATATTGTTATTCGAGAAGAATTGCCTAATTGATTATTATATTCCAGACAAATGTCACAATTGATTTATCATATTAATAGAGACTGAATAAATTACTGATCACCTTTGTAGGTGCCGTGAGTCACCCAAAACATGTTTTGCTCAAACGATCCTTTTTTTACAAAAGTCTCGTGTAATATTCTGGGGGGTTCCTAAAAAAATCAGATCCCCTACAGGAGATCGATTTGCGCCGAATGACATCGTTTGATGAGCGAACGGACGGAGGTTACTCCATTACTTTCGTAACCACTTCCGTAAGTATTTCCAAAATCAATACTTTGTTTTCTTAGCCTTGATTAATAACGGTTATATTACCGTATATTAGTACAGTGCCCTTGAACTTAAGGTATTCTTTATCTCGTTGAGCAACATTCATCTTATTTTATTCAAAATGTCAAAACAATGCTAGTAGAATTTTCTGAAGCACCCTTATAGACTAAAAAAGTGTTGCACATGGCATTTATAGCTTTGCTAAATGGAAATTTTATTAGTTTCATATCGACGTAGCGACTCATGTGTTCTTGCAACATAGCTGTTCGACTATGTTTGCAGAAATTCTTACCCTAAATAATGAAACGGTTTTATTACTTGAGGCCTGATCAAAATGAATCCGTTTGTCCGTAATAAATTTTCTAAGTGCTGCTATGCATACAATTTAGTAGTACCATATTCTAAGTAAATAAACATTTACAGTTTATGGAAAAAACTGAACCTGTCCTTCTGTAGAAACTTCGTGCGTCTGAAGGAGAAATATGCTTTTTTTCCGTTCTCAAATGGAATCTGATTTCAAATTAGGTTTTCTCGGCTTTCCTCAAAATTCTGTTTCTGCACAGCCAACCATTCCTCAAAATTCTGTAATCACAAACTCGCCATAAGCCAAAAATGACACGTTTGGGCGTTCTAGGGAAATTCTAAAACATTCAAAATTCCATACCGCCCAGATCAATAAAATTTAATGGGGGTTACTTATTCCAAATGATGAAAAATCGCCAAAAACAAAGCTCCATAGATTCAGCTTAGTGCCACAAGAAAATCTAAAATGTGCCAAAAATGACACATGGGACGTTCAAATGTCTAGAAATACCCGCACGACGGCAAACTGGCAAAGGGCGGTCCAGCTCCACCCCGTCTCTCCCGCGTCCACGTGGTCCGCGGTCGTGCGAACTCCGCTGCCCGCCCCTCGCCCCTGGCCGGTCAGCCAGCCGCGCGGTGTCGCCATTGTCACGCTGCTGCTACATCACCGTGATGAATAGACCCATTCAAATTTAGGAGAACCGGGCGGTCGGCCGCGCGTGGTCCATAACTCGGAACGGGCACTTCGGCGACTGTCCCGTGCCGCCCGCCCGCCTAGCCGCACCCTTGCCCTACACACGGTCGAAATGACACAACACGCTGCGAACTTTCTTCAAGCCACGTTCAACCAATAAAACGATTTAGAAAACCAGATTTTGTGAATATTAATATTTATCGATTCCAAATTTTAAATTCAAATAAAATATGCTTTCTTTTGGTACAAAAATTAGCTACTGTTAGAAATTTCATGAATTTATATTTTCCCAACAATTTATCCTTATTTTTAGCAGATTTTCAAGTACAGAAATTGTGAATATTAACTGTTTTTTAAAATATTTCTTTTATACTCATAAATATAGCACTTGCACGCAGGGACACACACAAACCCAAACACTCCTCCCACAAAACTTTGAGCTCCGTATTTCGTTGTCTCCCTGATAAACAACTAGGTAACAAGGGTGAGTCCATATTCATCTTTTATAACACTTTTTCTTTCAATTATTTTATTATTTTTTTTACATATTTTGGCCAAAGCTTTCGATTACATATCATGGATAGATCCTTGATGCATTTAGGACATAATGCATAATATTTTCATGTTAATCACAAATGATAAATTAGTGTGTCACATGTCAACACATATCTGCCATTTATTTATTGATTTTTATTTATATTTTATTTATTTGCTATTTTATATTTATTTGTTATTTTATATTTATTTGTTATTTTATATTTATTTGTTATTTTATATTTATTTGTTATTTTATTTTTATTTGTTATTTTTATTTCTTTATTATTTTTATTTATTTATTTATTTTATTAATTTTTGTTAATCACACGGCGTGGTCCATTCGACCCAGTGTGTACAGCGTCGCGCCGCCTTTCTCGCCGCTTGGACTCCCGTGTCGCAACGTCACCCTTGCTGTGCCGCTCGACAGCCGGCGCGGGCTGCCAAGGTGGTGACGGTGGCGGTGATGCAGGCACGACAGGAGCCGCTGCTCTAGTTATTGAGGTGATGTGTATAGTGTCAAGGGCGACAACGCCGGAGTGCCCAGCTGGCGGTAAAAGGAGAGATAATAATATCTTGAAAGTGGACTACATAAAGCGTTGTGCTTGGGTTTGGATAACCTCAAATGGCTCGCGATTGTTGATTTTCCTGACTTCCAGGTGTAATGTGATGCATTGATGTTTATTATGACAACTGGGGACTAGAGAAGTCATAGATGTGAAGGACTCAATACAGGTGATGATAGTTTTGAGGAAAGTCAAAAAACTAGAGGGACCGAGAGGGTCGAACAAACACTAGGATGATGACGGTCACTATGATAACGTTGTCTTCAGAGATGATGGACGTAAACGCTTTCCTCACAACATCCAGTCAATGAGGCGGCGGTAGCGGTACTTTTGTGTTGCAGAAGCAACAACAGCCTCGATCGTAGAAGTGGCGGCGGGAAGTGTCAGATGCTGCTGTAGCGGTGAAGGTGCCAATGGAGATGGGCTTAGCAGTGATAGGCGTGATAGCAAGAATACTGTGGTGGTGATGGAATGAACGTGAAGGCGGTAGCAGCAGTGATGTCAGCAATGGTGGCAGTGGTGGCAGTGGTGGCAGTGGTGGCAGTGGTGGCAGTGGTGGCGGTGGTGGTGGTGGTGGTGATGGCGGTGGTAGCGGTGGTGGCGGTGGTGGCGGTTGTGGAGGTGGTTTGGTTGGCGGTAGCGGCTGCCCGCGTGCGAATGCTTTTAGAACGAGAAAGGAAACGCGTGATAGAGGGCTCCCCGGCGAGCGTGTGTTGTGCAAAGTGCTAACTAATGGCCTCTTAGTGGAAGACAATGGACGCGGGTGACAGTGTGTTGGTAAAATTCTTAATGACGCAGATTTACGTCGTGCTCGAGATGACGAGTTTCAGAACCGTAACAATTTACCTTTCCGTTAAGGGACAGGCGTAATTACAAAATGCAAGATTATATGACACCAAATGGGGTCGCATACCTAATGGACTTGAGCGATGTGGCAAAATCAGAGTGAGAGGAAAGCGGAGCTTTGAGAGGAATTTTATCTTCCCACAAAAATTTAGCAGGATTTGCTTTACTTATTTTCTACATTCTCTTTTTTAAATTTTCATCGTTCCTGTTTCCTTCTGCGTATTTCCTTAGAGTTCTAGATTGCTAAATTCCCCAAATGGATAAAGTAGATTCTAAATTTTATTCAGAGCACTCGAAATCCCCCTTAGAGAAAGGTAAGCTGTTTACCTTTCATATTGACAATATATCCCAACTGTGTAATTACTATAGCACACGCGCATAATGACTTAACTACTCGTAAGGCATACAACAAATTCCACATTCTGGTTGCCAAATATAATCCATTGTTTTTGCATTATAATAACACTAGCTGGTACCCGGCGCGTTGCTGCCGCAGAAGAAATAATTGAGGGAATATTCCTCTCCCTCCTCTCTTTCCCCTCTCTTTTTCCTCCTCTCTCATTTTCCCCACTATCTCTTTTCCATCTGTTTCTTTTCCCCCTCTGTGTCTCTTTTATCCATCTGTCTCTTTTTCCCTCTCTGCGTCTCTTCTTCCCCCACTCTCTGACTCTTTTCCCGCTCTCTCATTCCCCCTCTCTCTATTACCCCTCTCTATTTCCCTCTCCCTATTTTCCCTCTCTTTCATTATTTTCCCTCTCTCTATTTTCCCTTTCTTTCTCTATTTCCTTCTCTCTTTTTTCCATTAATTATTTTCCCTTTCTTTCTCTATTTCCTTATCTCTTATTTTTCATCTCCCTCTCTTCCCTGTCTCTTTTTACTTTCCCGTATACGTACGTATACATGGAGTGATACACGTAGTATAGGGAAAGTTATGTAATGCTGCGCGAAAAAATGGCCAATTTTCGGCGGAAAAAAAATTAATTGCCGGGCCATGAAAACGAATAAGTGGATAAAACCAGTTGCTAAATTAAGAAAAAAAAATCACCTATCTCGTGGTGTGGTCAAAATCCATGATTTGTTGCTTCTTTATACTTAAAAATCGATTGACGGCATTCCGTCCGTCTGTCCGTCTGTGGTCAACGCTAGCGCCTAAACCGTTCGGTCGATTTTCTTCAAAATTGATATTCCCCAGTCGATCTGATTCTAGTCGAAGCTTTGTGATTTTGACAAAGATTCTTTAAAATTTGGGGGTACTTTATATGAAGCCCCCGGGGATTTTCAACATTTTCTCAAAAACGGCTCCAAATTTTTTCTTTAAATTTCTTGTATGAATAGAGGAAAATACACTTTTTAACATGGCATAGGTCCGATTTTCACGTACAGCTCTGAGTTTTCGAAAATTGTGAAAGTTTGAATTTTTTTCGGCGTCTTTCTCCAACTACAAAATTGAAGATAGAGATTTTTTCTTCAAATAAAATTTGTTCTGCATATTGAGTTCTTTAATAAAGGTCATGTAAATGTTTTTCACAATTTTGGTAGTTTTCGTGCAATATTGCGTGCAATATGTGCAATTTTAAAAAATTACAAAAACAAAATTTTCTCAAAAACGGCTCCAAATTTTTTCTTTAAACTTTTGGTAGGGATAGTGGTAAATGTACTCTATCAATGACATAAAAGCCATTTTGGTCTATCGGTTGGTTTTTTTCAAAAATTACAAAAATGTAAATTTTTTTACTTGTCTCTCACGTCGTTAATATTTACATTATCGCCGATTTTTTTACATTATTATATTTACGAGTATATATGCTTTAAATAATGTCAAGTAAAGTTTCTCGAAAACACTACCGTTTTCTGTGAAAAGTAGCTCAAATTTCGGCATTTTCAGAAATGCTCAAACGTCATTTTCTCGTATATGGCTGCAATTTTTTTCTTGAAACTTTTGTAACGGATAGTGCTAATTACACTCATTAGTATAGCGTGAAGTTTATTTTGAGTTTTTTTTGTTTTTTCAAAAATTATATAAATGTAAATTTTTTGAAAGATCTCTCAGATCTTTAATATGCACATTATCACAATTTGTAAAGATGATTATATTTGTGAGTGTAAGTGCTTCAAATAACTTCACATAAAGTATTTTGAAAACTCAAAAATTTTCTGTGAAAATGAGCTTCATATTTCGCATTTTTCGTAGTGCTAAAACGCCATTTTCTCTTAAACGGCACATAATTTTTAAAAGAAAATTGCCATTTACGGCTAGGTTTTTGTGTTCTTTAATATTCTAAAATTAATGTTTCTGTTCTACCAATAGGAAACCGAAAAATTAAGAAAATGACAAAAAAATGTACTTTTGGCGATGATAGATGATAGCTGGCAAGAAAGAGTATGTGGCAATTCCGAATAGCTAGCGAAGACCCAAGAAAATAGAAAACTAATACGGGAAAGTCTGTGCCATTCTGTTTCTGTTTTTTGACAAATAAATAAATAAAATAAATACGGTCATGCTTAATTTTTTCAAAATACGAGTAGTTTTTCTTTAATTTTGTGACAAACGTAATAGGCCGCTGTAAATTTACTGCGCTTCGGACAGCTGGATGCGTCGTAAATTAGAATGTGCAATTTTGTATATTATTTCTTTCTTCGTTTCTTACATTCGAACTTTGTTATAGACTTTCACATTAATATTTTAGAAATTGTTTATTTTTAAATATTTGAAATAAGTAAAAAGAATTAATAGCTCTCAGAATAGCGACAATGCAGGGTCTGCAACAATGGAATTCACTTTGCGCTCGCGAATATCTGTGAATTAGTGTCATTGTTGTGATCTAATGGAGCTGTATGAAAAGGAGTTATAATTGTCTAATTTATGTTGATATTTGCAGGCAAATACTTAGTTTTGCACCAAATGCTGTACCATTTGTAGTGAGTAGAGAATTTGTTGCATGGTTTTAAAATACTCTTCCCTAATCATGGCCCAATGGAAGGCATTTCTGTATTTCCAGGGTATCAGGCTTCTTTTTCCAATACAGGGTTACAAAACTTTTGCATTCTATTTTTGTGAAGTTGTAGAATTCACATAGTTCTGACAACACTGCAATGGAAATAGTGAGTTCCAAGCGAAGATGTTAGTAGCGCATAAAGTGCAATATTACAGTACTACTTAGCTGTTTCCTCTAATACGGGAAAGTAAGTGCTGTTGTAGCACCACTAGTTCACTTTCCGCTTGCTCCTTGTGTTCTCCTCGACCTTGCCCCACAGCACACGGCAACGCCCAGCAACAATGAATCTCACATGGATTGGGAATTGCATTTAACTGAAACGCTATCATGTGCTCTAGCGCCATCTAGTGGAGTTACAATAATTGTACTAGGCCTGTGTTCTTCCCGCAAGTGCAAGCAATATGTTGACACATATTTATCGCAATTGGATGCTGCTGCGGCAACGCATTAAGCACGAACCAACAAACATTGATTTTTATATATTAGATTAATTTTCTGTATACTAATTTTTCTAACTTTTGAAGAACCCCGCACTGCTGGGGTATTTATCATAATTTTGTATTAAACAGAAAGTGAAATTCGATCTATTCCCGCCCTGTGGCAGAGCCTACTCCTATCTATTCTACCGTATATTCCCTCCACGCTATCACGCCTCTCTGTTTTGCTCCAATTTGGAAAAAACCTTCTACACACTACAGCACTTCTCACTAAAAATATTTAAATTTTAGTCCTATTGGGGTTCCGGCTCCCAAACTCCTTTCTCTTTATAGCTGAAAATAATAAACAAATCTAAAGTAAAAAATTAAATGCATGTACGTACGTTATTCTGTTTGTGGAATTGTATGTATTATATACCAAAACTTACAATAACATGACATATTATAAATCTTACTCTTTTTCATATTTTTTCTTCCCGCGTATTTATATAGAAAAGTTTGAAATTGATCTTGCCGCATCAATCGACGGTTAGAAATAATTAAAGTAATTTTAATTGGATTCTAGTACTTGTTTTAGGATCCTTGGTAAATTGTGGCTGACCAAAAGGAGCCACTAACCACTTATGCGTTTATAATATCTCAAAAAATCCGAGATCACAGTGAATCCCGGCTTGACAACACTTTTTCTCTTATTTAAAATAACAACCTTCAAAATCAGCGTTGTCACACATTAAATTCCTCCAAATACCCATTTACCAATACTATTTTACTTTAATTGTACTGCCGTTTTACTAAAAACTGTATTAATGCCGAACTGTCATCAATTTAACCGTTCCTTCAGCACCCAAAGGTACTCTCTACTATCCCACTCTCTACTAGATTAAAACACTTCTCTGAAGCGTGCATCCCTCCATCAGTTTCAGAATAACACGTAAATTGCACTGTCGCTCGCCTAATCTGCAAATACGTAATAATTATGCTTAATTCACTACAATTAAACACATGTGCATATATACCTTTTCTACGGCAATGTTAACCACATTCATCTGAAAATGATATCTTCCAAACATTTAGTCTCTTGTACACTTAATGCACTCACGTCTACACGCAATTAAAATCAATATTCAAGTTACTTTTCTTAATAAAGCGAAAAAAAAATTACTATTACACTAAAACAAATATTTAGGGTTAGACAACTGACTGTGAAAAATAAACAAATAGTCCTCTCAATACACAATCCTTTACATAGATGAAAACAGTAGAAGATCTCAGACCTCTTCCTCTGGTGGCGCGCAGCTAAACTATTGACATTGATCCACTATTGAATCTGTGATGTAAATCCAGGCGAAAAATGTCCGGAAAAGTAATTATTTTGTGAATATAGTAAGGTTTGCGATTGTAAATCATAGCCTATGTTACTCCAGATCTTTAAAGGAAGCTAATACAAATGTTTCATCAGTATTGGTTCAGTAGATTCAGAGATTATCGCGCTGTAAGTCAGTGCAGTTCTGTCTTTATATATTAGTACAGATATAGATAAAGAAAGTGAAATAACTAGTTCGAATTACAAATTTTTCAAAATATAATTCGTAGGATCTGCAATCTTTCGTCGACCGATGTAGACAAGAAAGAAATAATTACACTCATCAAAAAACGTATACCACAAACAACTGTTTGCACACTTGTGGTTGATTGATTGATTGATTGACTGATTCGTAGTGTCATTAGTCCCGTAAGTGTAAGGCGTGTTTTTAAACGAGAGAGGTGTTGTTGATCATCCACCGGCACACATTTAGGTTACTCGGTACAACAAATGTGATAAGCAAATTAAATTTGGGTCTGCTGGCTTTTGGATAATGTTATGTGTTCAAGAATGTTATTTGAGCCCTTTTAGGTAGCTTTAATAACATTCCTCGAACATTAATTATACACATTTTATAGAAAAATATTAAGTATTCAAACTCTAAAATAGTCACCATAGTTTTGGAATGTCTCAGTGAAAACTATTATTGGCCAAAAAATTAATTTGGTTCCTAAATAAAGATAATCCATACCTCGTTAGATCTTTTCGTGGTAGAATTATGAAAAAAATACGAATCTCTATTAAGTTAGTTTGTTATGCTTGGAACACAACTAGTCTCAAAAAGCGATCGCGGAAACGCTTCAACAAGAAGTTACAATGTTTCATGAATTTAAAACTGCAATCCTGATTTGCAGCGAATTTCAACCTGGTACACCAAACAAGGTCACTCTACTTTAAACGCACATCCTGGTACACTGATCTTCCTTGAACGAACTACGACAAAGGAAGAGCATTTTCCTCGTGAGACCAATCAAGGCCAGACGCTGGCTGGTCCAAGCGTGTGGGCGGGCACCAGCCAGACGCACGTCTCGCAACGCCCGGTCGCAACCAGAGGACCAAGGCGCGAGAGAGACGAAAGGACTTTTGGGAGGGAAAGCAGTGGCAAGAAGCGGAAGCGGGGTCGTGAAGCGGGGGCTGAAAGCGAGAGCAGGAAATGGTTGCGGGAAGAGAGGAAAGGAAGCGGAGGCGGGAAGCAGGGCGGGAAGCGGGGGCCGGAAGCGGGGGCGAGAAGCGGGGGCGGGAAGCGGGGGCGGGAAGCGGGGGCGAGAAGCGGGGGCGGGAAGCGAGGGCGGGAAGCGAGGGCGGCAAGCGGGGGCAGGAAGCGGTGGCGGGAAGCGGTGGCGGGAAGCGGGGGCGGAAAGCGGGGGCGGGAAGCGGGGGCGGAAAGCGGAGGCGGGTAGCGGGGGCGGGAAACAGGGGCGGGAAGCGGGGGCTGGAAGCGGGGGCGGGAAGCGGGGGCGGGAAGCGGGGACGGGAAGCGGGGACGGGAAGCGGGGACTGGAAGCGGGGACGGGAAGCGGGGCGGGAATTGGGGGCGGGAAGCGGGGCGGGATGTGGGGGCGGGATGCGGGGGCGGGATGCGGGGTCGGAAGAGGGGTGGGAAGCGGTCGTCGGAAGCGGGGGCGGGTAGCAGGGGCGGAGGCAGAGGTGAAGAGGGAGTGGTCGGTGGCGGAGGCGGAGAGGGTCCGAACGGTTTGGAGGTCCCGCGTTGTCGATTTACCGCCCGCTCCGCGCGGGACGCGCTCTCGCCGCCCCTGCCACCCGCGTTTCCATAAAGCACGGGCGACCGGCCGCCGCGCCGGCCGCGGGGCCTTGTTCCATTTGCATTGGGCCCTTCTTTATCTCGGCGGCGGCGGCGGCGGCGGCGGCGGCGGCGGAGGGGGCGGGGCGCCCGGGCGGCGCAGCGGGAGGAGCGCTCAGGGCCGTGCCGCTCCAGCGCACCTGGCCCCGGGCTGTGGGTGCGTCCAGCAGGAAGAGCCTTTGGGTCCAACCCAGCACCAATCGGCCCTTCAAATACTCGGTAAACATTAATAATTTTCTTGTTAAGAGTGTTTTTTAACTGAATATGAGATTTTGATGTCAAGAAATGTAAACCCGTAACTGGACGGGAGCTCACACCCCACTGGCCAAGTAGGAGCTTCGGAACTGGGGAAGGAAAGTCTGGGGGTAGAGTGCACCGTAATGGTCTTACCTAAGTGTGGTGTCTTAGGAAAGAAAATATAGAAGAAATAGAGTAATGATTTGAAAACATCTACTACACTCTTCTTTATAATAGTTATTTTCAATTATAAGATTCGAAATATTCAGTAAAAATACGCAGATTATTTTTCATCATCATCATCTTCCTTTACGGATTAGGCATATTGCCTGTTCCAGCCTCTTTCCATCTCATTCTTGGCCTTCCAATGTTTCTTTTTCCTTGCATCTTATGATTTAGAGCTTGCACTGGGAGTCTGTCTTGCGGCATATTTTCAATATGTGTCACCCATTGCTGTCTGTACTTCTTAATTTTTTCATGTATTGTTTCTTTCCGCCCTAGTTCCTCTCTTATTTTTTCACTTTTTATTTGGTCTCTTAATGTACAGCCCTTTACTCCTCTCAGAAATCTCATTTCTGCTGATTCAAGCCTCCTACAATCTTCTTGTTTTTGAACCCAAGTTTCACATCCATACAGTAAAACTGGGAGGGCCATTATATCATAAAATTTTAACAGGGTTTCTTTTCGTGCTTTCTTTTTAAATGTTCTATTTATGGTTCCACATATTGCTTGAAACTTATGGATCTTGCTGGTGATATCCCTATCTCTTCCATATGTAATTTCGCACCCTAGGTAGTTAAAACGTGTCACTTGTTCTAAAACCATATTTTGAAGCACAATCTTCGTCCTTATCGATTCTTTTCCTTTAAAAGCCATTACTTTGGTTTTATTAACTGATACTATCAGATTGTACTCCTTTAAAATTTGCTCCAATTGGTAAATAGAAATTTGCAAATTATCTTCGTTTTCCTGCAGGATTACCTGGTCGTCAGCATATAAAAGAGTATTTAAAAATGTATTTTTGCCCAGGTGGATTCCTGAGGGCACCATGTTCTTCCACCTTTTAATTATATATCCCAGATATATGTTAAAGAGTGTTGGCGAAAGACTGTCTCCCTGCCTTACTCCTTTATTTATAATTCTCTTTCCGGAAACATACCCATTGTATTTTACTGCGATATTAGTATTGTCATACATACTTTTTACCACTTGTACAAGATGACTTGGATACCCTTCTTCTTTCATTATGCTCCATAATTTACATCTGTTGACATTATCAAAAGCCTTTTCAATATCCACGAAGGCTAAATGTGTCTCTCTATTAAACTCGACTCGTTTCTCAATTATTTGTTTTAATGTAAATATGTCATCTATTGTTGAACGACCTTTTCTAAACCCCTGTTGTTCCTGGGGGAGAGTGCAGTCTGCAATTGGAGCTATTCTGTTATTCACAATTTTTGCATATAATTTGTAGCAGGAGTTAAGTAGGCAAATACCCCTATAGTTGTGACATTTACTCCGATCTCCTTTTTTAAAACATGGAATAATTAACGAATCTAACCATTCATCTGGTATTGTACATCTTTGCCAGCATTCATTCATTAGATGGAGCAGTCGAAATTTTAGTAACATACCTCCATATTTCATTAATTCTATGTTAACCCCATCAGGACCACAGGATTTCCTATTTTTTTGGGACTTCAACGCATTATCAAGCTCTTTCATATCTAACATATCTACATTTCTTTTTGTTCCTTTTTCTTCTACCGGTGAGTGCATTTCTTCAAACCCACTCCATAATTTTACAAAGTATTCCAACCATTCTTTCCCGGAAATAATATTTAATCTTGCCGTATCAGATTCTTCTAAATTCATTGTTTTTAATACTTTATAGGCTATACTTTGTCTTCCGAATACATCATGTTCTAACATATTCACGTATCTATCCCAAGATTCTTGATGGGCTTGTCTCACTAATGATTTAGCTTTATTTCGTTTTTGGTTGTAGATCTGTTTAGTCTGCTCATTTCTGCTTTGTAGATAATTTAGATATGCTACCTTCTTTTCTTGCACCGCCTCTGCAATTGTATCATTCCAAATTTTCAAAGTTTTCCTTTTTCGTCTAATTTTTCGAGTGCCTAATGCTTCATATGCTGCTCTTCTTATTGATTCTTTAATGTTTCTCCATTCTTCATTTAGATTTTCTGATGTGTCAATGTTGCTCAAGAACTGATTCAACCGCCTCTGATATAACTGCCTTATACTATGGTCTTCTAGTAGATACACTTTGTACCCTACATCTTCTTGTTTATTTTTTGAAGCAGTTTGTTTCTTCCATCTCGCTCTTATATTTATTTTTGTCTCCACTAGATAATGATCTGAGTAAATGTCATATCCTCTTAGAACACGGGTATCCTTCACGTTAGAACTTAACTTTTTATTAACTATTACATAGTCTATCACTGAGTATTGTCCCCGGGCACTCCAAGTATATTTATGAATATTCTTTTTTCTAAAGATTATTTTTTTACATCTAAATTTCCTCGGCTGTCAGTTCGTCATTTGGAGCAATAATAATAGTAATAGCAATGAATTTGACAATATTAGAAATACTCATGAAACTATAATACATTAATTGAAATATACCAGAAATGAAAATCATAAATCCTTACAAACAAATCCTCCAATATACCAATGTACTATACTATTTTCCTTGAAATTTGACTCTTCAACCTGTGCAAGATTGATCGCTAACTAGTGTGCTAGTGCAGAAAAAAAATTTGCGGAACAAAACCACACAAAATCTGCGCGCATTAGAAAGGAAACTTTGCATAATTGTAATTTTATTAGAAATTGTGTTATATGAAACTTATTACGAAACTATAATTGTTACACGAGCATGGATTATTAAACACTTGATATCTAATAACTCTCATTACGAAACTGATCACAGCTTGCTAAAATTTGACTTTGGATAACTAACGTGCATAAAAATATTTATGGTGAAAACTATTTTCACCAAACATAAATAATTATAAAACTGTCAATGCAACATGGAAATACATTCCATTACATGCGTACATGTAACAGTATCTTCGTACACAATATCTTGTACACAGTATCTTCGTACCAAAGTTCAACCATATTCCATAATCTTTATTTTTGCCAAAATGTCCATTACTTCCGTCTAATATTTCAAGATTGCCCAATCACTTGTAAAGTGCTTCAGTGAAGACGATTTTCTCAAAATATTGACGAAAACATGACCTATACTTTGAACAAATTCAGGTTTTATTTCCTATCCGGATGCGTTCTTAAATGCTTGTTTTATGAACCCCCGGTCACGTAGCGCCATAAAGCAGCGCCTAAAGAAATCGTGTCTTATAAACAGTCGTGGGATGATTTGAATTTATGTCTGAAAATGCAGGCACGAAAAGTCTGTCTTCAACTGGTCAAGGTGACTGTTGAGAAAGATTTTGAAATGGAAATTCAAGAGCCTAAATTACATCGCCATGGAATGTTTCGGCGAGGTGTAATTTTGTCGCCATGTTTTCAATTTCACAACTCGTTTTCGAAGATATTCCTCCGCGATTATGATAATGTTCCAGAGATAAATCGCGACCATTGAATAATCATACCATTTTTGTCACTGAAGTGAAACGCGATGGCACATACTAAACAACTCTCTCATAATTGATCATTGTGAGGTTTATTCACAACGACCGTAGAAACGTAATAGCAGCATAGAATAACCTGGCAAGCTCACTATCATATTTAATATCAGGAAAGTTTTGGCAACAATAATGCGAACATTTCTGACCACGCAATTTAATGATTTTAATTTTCTGATTAAAAAAATAAGTATTGATATGAGATTTTATTCTTCAGATTACATACTTTTTTCATAATTTTATCGACTTTGAAAGTAAAATGTTGACCATGTAAAGAAAGATCAGAAAATTTTATCAGCCACGTAAACATCCTACTTGTGTTTTAAACAACATACTAACAATTTCAATTACTTACCTTATTTATTTCTGTAATATCGAATTTTCATTTCATATTAATGAGATAGAAATTTAGAAGATAGTTAAGTTTGGATTACTTTCAGTGAACGTCCAATGTCTTACTGTTGAACTAGGCTTGCAAAGTTTATTGGAATGCGATTTTTACAATCTCTTGCTTTTCTTCCACTCAACTTGAATAATGCGTACTATAGCGAAGCCAAATTATCTTTAGCAGTTACAATACATTCACTAATATTAAAATAAATTATTTCTTAAAGAACTGTGTGTTTCTTAGTTTGTTTTAAACAAAATGAACAACTAAGAACAACTAATATTGTTAAATATCTCATTTCGTGAGAACAGTTCGTGGCAACAGTACCAGTATAGCAGAAAATATTCACAGATGAGCGTTTAGGAAACACTTAACGATAAAAAACAAATCTTGAAAAGCAAGTTGGGAACTTTATATTAAAAATTAAAATTGCTCTTCAGAAAACAAACTTAGTGCTTCATGCAATTTTACTAAGCATATATTGCGTTCTATAAAGAAACTTAAGACACAAGAAGAGGAAACCTGCTAGAACACAGCTTTGGAAAGATCCACGTTCAACATCGATGACAAAGCGCAAATCTTCGGAAGCTTCGCTTTCATGATTTTACAGAAAGAAATAAAAGAAGTTTGATACTTCGCGTATAATTACTTAACTGCATATAACAAGGAATTAAAGCACGGTGCAACGTAAGCATGATCTCTACAGAACGTAACTTACAGAAAGAAATTGAAATCGTTTATTTTGAAAATACTCAATATTGTTCCAAAAACCAAGAAGGTATTCTTCATAAGCACATCCTGCCAAGAACGGAAACACCGTTGATTGAACGAGAACTTCGGCTCCTTCAAGTAACGTTCGTGCTTGATCAGAATCGTGACACAACTCACGACCTTGCATTCCGACTGGAACTTCAATCATCGAACACAAAAAGGCATCAATCATCGATTCGCATTTCCCCGATACTTCCACGAAAAATTCGCCTTAACCCATGTAGATTTATGCATAGCGGCATTGTTGCAACACAAAGCTGGTTGTCAACCGGGACGGACAGTTTAATACGGCTGGGTGGCGGAGGCGGCGGAGCGCACAACCCGGGGAGATGCAGGAGGCCGATAGGGCGCGCGTTGTCATATGCAAAGCCCCCTGCGGGAGGAGTATCGGCGCGATCTGATCAGCTTGGGCCTATTACCGCACGCCACAGCGCGCCCTTAGCTGGGGCGTGAGGGCGCCGTCGGTGGTGGGGCGTGCAACTATTTGCGCCACCGATCTCTTTTGCGAGGAACGTCGGCAACGCGGTTGCTGCTTCTACTTGTTGGCAAATGAGACAGGGACAATATCGGCATATGGTAAAATCCATTGTATTTTGTGGTACGATGCATCATTATTCTTTTTTATGGACATTTTATGTGGGTCTTTAATGCCACACCTGCTTTCATCTCAAATATACAGGATGCTTTTAATAGACTGACACCCTATTTCCCCACATTTAATAAGTATCTTTTTCAAGCAACAGATACAACTAGCCTTTAGACTATAGGTGACTCTAATTTGACCCACTTGTGGGATTCTCTGTTTTGTTATGACGTCAAATCGGTGCTGGCTTGAGGATTTGAATAATGTGGGTCTATACTGTAATAGGACGATCATCTTTTGCGTCCATGTTGATTTCATATTCTTCGTTTAGATGTGAAGTTCTACACCAAAATAAATGATTTTTGAATATATTAATAAAATACTAGCTCGTATTAAGTTTGAGAGAAAGTGTATAAGTTTGTTTCATGTAGCCAACACATCGGTAAATATTTCTTTCTTGAAATGGCTGAGACGCATTAAGAACAAGGGGACAAACTTCCAAAACACGGTAATGGCCATGCATACACAATTGCTCACACACACAAATAAAAATTCGTATCTAATGCCATTTTGTAACCTTGACAAACTATCAAACTATACCTACTTAGTACATCACTCTATAATTTAGGTTGCAAAGACAAAGTCATTTATTTTCAAATATTATTAAATACTTTTCAAAGAACCGGCTGCGACTCCATTAAAATTCAAACTATTTCAATCCTCTTGTTATATTATTCTTTTACATAACTCTTTTGGAAATATTCCAACCACCTTGTTTGTATACGAATTAAAACTAATATATTTCAACTGCCCCTTTGTTGGAGTAAATCCCGGACATAACATGGCTGTGACTACTGGAGTAACTGGTACGGCACGTCTTCTCGGCGGAATTAAATTCACAAACAAAGTAGGTGACATTACAAATCAAAAATTTGCATCTCCACAACAAACGGTGTAGACATTATGGGCTCGATACATTTTGAAGCAGTAAATTACACAGAATGTTTCCGATCAAGGTTTCGATAATACAAAGATATAGTCGGATTCTTTACGTTTCTCGTAACTCTCGATACAAAAGAGTAATTATTCCGTGACTGAAATTTAATCTAAGCTTGCATACTTCAGACGTGTTATACTCGCACACGGTAGCTCTGGCCCTAATGAACCCATCTACTGCTTCGTGTAAATTACAGAGCTGCATAAACAACGTATCGTGAACGATATGACAGCGCCAGCAGATACCCCCTACCTGGCAGCCGCTTGTAATAAGCTAACGGTCCGTATTGGGCATTGCGTCAGATCTTAAGGGCCACAGACGCAGCAAACGCCAGCACGTAACGCTACGAACGCAGCTCGTATCTCAACTCTTTGCATGCACGAAGCAAGAGCAAGGCGCAACCTGTGCACTTTTTCTAGTGTATTCCTGTGGAGAAAAAACTACCATTAGAAGAGGAACTTAAATAACAAGTTAATTGAGAAAGTTGCAATTTAAATTACGATAAAAACATGTCTAAAGCGAAACTCAAATAAGTTGTCATTTAACTTGTTGGTTGAAGAACGTACAATTAAAATAGAATGGAAATGCCTGTCAGTGTTCATCATATTTACTACGGACGTGCACTGCAGGTTAATAAGACATTATCTTCTCATTATGTCTTTTTATTGTCACTATCATAATTAGCAAAAATTTATCGATTAAGCTTTCGAAGTGTATTTTCCCTTTCAGATATCACGTTAATTATCAGTTTAAGGCATAAAATGTCACAAATCGTATTACAATAATCCTTCAAACGACATAATAGCCCATCAAAAAAGTTAAAGAAGTATGTGTCACCATCAATCAACCAGTTATAATGATAGTACTATTTGCTCCAATGTTGATGGGTGTGGAAAAGATAATCGATCATCAAAACATCACTAATTCAAACAATCCTAACTAAAGGTATCCTCTAATGTCGAACGAAACTCCTGACGAGTATATAGAGTTCATTGAAGTGACATTGTGTTTGAGAAGTTCAATTTCTTAGCTGGCGAACTGACGTCATTCATTCGAGCTCGGAAAACAATCCTATTCGTATCATACTGTACTTTGATGTCAATAGCAGATTTTCAATTATCGGTCACGGATTTAAACATTTGTATTTGTTACATTTGGCCACCGATTGGAAATTAAAGGTCGCTATTTATTTATTATACATTCTAAATATTTGGTCTAAGACAAAATATCTGAAGATATGAAAACCAAAATATAAAGGAAATACGTTTCTACTGAAATTTTCCATCATATTTTTTGCAAAACATTATAAATATGACGATTTGAATTCACTTTAACACAAAATAAGTTTTCATGAATGCGATAAAAACATCTCAAACTGTAAGAGTATTAGATTTTTGTGGATAAATGTAACCATAAAATACGTGTTCGTCTGTTGAATTTATATTAATGTTAAAAATATGTAAAGTATGTAAAAAAAAAGTACAGTATCCTTCGGTTTACAGACATTTAAACACTTATTTCCCACTATTACTTATTCATTCTTTAAAAAATTATGCGTTTCGCGGTCTGTGGTATCTGCTTCCGTAGGTGTAACACATTAAGTATTAAAATGATATGGTACAAATTTAATATTCGAATAATGGACACGGAATCCGATTCGTGAAGATCTTGATTTAGGTTAGGGATGAGATCATTACTGACTATAATTGCAATACAATTAATTTATGTATGTTAGGGAAGTAATGGGTTGAGTCACCCATCTGCGGTGGATTGATAGTGAAGTATATTTCCTACGGAACGTGTTAATTGCTCATTCTTCGGCGAAATTAAGTAGAATTATGTGTTACAGTCATTTGGTAATTTCTTAGACAAATACCTTAGGTAATAGAAGGAAATTTAGGCGAAAAATAGACAAAAGGAAGACGCCTTTCAAGCTTTCAACATTTTTCTACCCTACGGAATCCTCCGAGAAGAGGGCAAAAGCACGCGAAGATTTCATATGTAAGCAGCAAAGAACGATATTTATCAGATAAATAGAAAAAGAACTTAATAAGTCAAAGTAACGATTTAATTAGAACAGCACAAAATATCCTGTTATTATTAAATAAAAATGAGCCCAAGGATTAACATGGTTGTCAATTCGATCATTAAATAAAAGTTACTTTTTTTATTTGAAATAAGGCTAATTATTTAGTAGGGAATTACAATCAATTAAAATGATTTTATTTAGAAAAAATTTCCAGAAATCGTCGATTAGTGTGACCTACACGACAGGGTACGGCTACGTAAGTATTAATCAATTGTAAGTCGATACCCATAAGTTAGGATAGGAAAAGCATTAAAAATAAATAAATGCTAGCTGGCAATACATTAACGTTTACAATAAGGAAATTTTATAACATTATTAAATTGCATGTAAACAAAACAGGGCAATTATTTCAAGGGAATGGAAATATTTTCTTTTACAAAAACGTAGAATCGAAATATAAATATTTATTATTTTTATTACGCGTGTGAAAATTTTAGGAATAATTAGTGAGAAACGTCACAAATTGTTAAGCCCAACGTGGGGCAGATTGTATTAAATACCCAAGAATAATTTGTGGAAATATCACATTGTGTACTTGGAATTGTGTCTTTTGTCCATCTTTGCCGCGTAGCTAACGGTGACCCCATGACTATGCCTATATTTAGTTTACACGCTTGGGGGCAAAAGAGACATGTGGGGAGCAAGACGTATTCCTTTCACCATCTGTAGCAAACTTCTGTAGCTACATCTGTAGCTAACGGTGACCCCATGACTATGCCTATATTTAGTTTCCACGCTTGGGGGCAAAAGAGACATGTGGGGAGCAAGACGTATTCCTTTCACCATCTGTAGCAAACTTCGCCTGCCTGAGAATCTCTTTGTCGCATAGCTATAGATTCTAAGACGATTTTATTGAAAAGCTACAGCTCTCTTTTTGTCCTGGAACCCGGGACTCGGACCCGGGATCGTAACACGGAAAACTAGGGAGTGGGTGCTTTCCATGAGCCACACAAGAGTTGATATATCAGTTGATTTACTCGTGTATTAAAACATGAGAGAGTCTAAAATAATATGACAGTAATAAAATTGGTTAAGGATCCAGGCCGTGTCAACTGCCAAGTTCTTAAAAATATGTTTAATATTATATATAATTAACCAGACACTTAACAACCATTAATATTTTATTAATAGTTAATTATTTATAATATGAAATATATATTTTTAAAACTTTGTGGTTGATATCTCCAGGATACTTAATCAATAATTCTAGCATTTCAAACAGTGCAGTTTGTCTAATGCCCTTAATATGAATGCTGGTCGAACCTAGCGTCATGTCGTCAGTCTTGCGGGATCTGGAAAACAGGCCGTCTAGCTTGTTCATAAAACGTAAGCCAATCACGTCTTTCACAAGCTCGTCAAACTTCATTTACTTCATTCAAACCGTTTTGTTTGACAAATCTGCCAAATAGATTGACAATAAGATTGACGACAGACGTTACCTATAATAGAAAATTAAGCTAGACAGGAACACACCGGTAGAGTTCAGCTTAGAGCCAACAACTCACTGACTTTACAATGATTCTGACCCGGAGGTCCTAGGGTTCGAACCCTGACGGCGGATTTCACGTTTCAATGGTGAAGAAATCACCTCCACCTCCCGAGATAAAACATTCACTACACAACCGGGACTAACGACCATGGCAGTTGACGTGCCCGGAAACAACAATAAGCCAATCAACTGCAACAGAAACACAGTGGGGTAGCGACAGTGGCGCGTCCCACGGCAAATCTCGAAGCAGGGACGGCGACGGCGTCGTCTGCGGCGGTGCGGTGGTGCGGGCGGAGCGGGTGCGAGTTGCGACACGGCGCGGAGGAAATCAACAATTAGGTAAACGCGCGGGCGCGCGCGCCTGTCCCCGCTCGCCGCCGCCGCCGCCGCCCCCGGCTGCGCACCGGTGCGCGCCGTCCCGCACCACTCCGCTCTGTGCCTCTGGGCGTGTGTGCGAGCGCCTGACCCACTTTCGCTGCATTCCGCGTCGCCGCCGGCCAGCCTCGCTCCCTTTATGTACCCGAGGGCAGTCACAGGGGGCGAGGCGGGGCGAGACGAGACGCGGCGGGACGAGACGAGGCGGGACGAGACGAGGCGGGACGGGACGAGACAAGGCGGGACGAGACGAGATGGGACGAGACGAGACGAGGCGGGACGAGACGAGGCGGGACGAGACGAGGCGGGACGAGACGAGGCGAGACAAGACAAGGCGGGACAAGACGAGGCGGGACGACAAGAGGCGGGACGACAAGAGGCGGGACGACAAGAGGCGGGACGACAAGAGGCGGGACGAGACGAGGTGGGGTAAAAAACGAGGCGGGACGAGGAGGGATGGGGAGGAATGAGGTGGGTTTAAGAGGGGAGTTCGCCTTAATCCTCTTCTCCTGTGATTGAAGATGGTATCAAGAATTGTCACTGACCCTTCAATTGATGGCGATGTTTGAAAGAGGAAAAGCAAAGTTTGCGAAGTATACGCACTTGCCTCCCGATTTCGAAGTACTCGAAAGACGTAGGGCAATGTGTTTTGTTTTATGTTGTGTGTTATGTTATGTGTTTGTAATTATTGTTAATCAACTGCCACCGGGTCATACCCAATTGCAGTTCAAATAAATGTAATGTAATAATATTAATGCAGTTTTAGCAAATAACTCGCTCTCCCTCTTCTGGATTGATTTTCAAGACTCGCAAAATTATCTTTAATTAATGTATTGCTTACACACGAAACTAGCATACTCATTGTATTCTTATTTGGGTGCCAATGGGGAGATGCAGTTGTGTTTAGTCAGCTTTAATTCTATTTCAACAATAGTGTCTTACTCCTTAAATACAAAAAAAATCCTGGTTCAGTTTCTATTCAGTATGAATTAAATCAATTCAATTCATAACGACTGGATTAAATGGCAGTGTAAAATATCTCTTTCAAGTTATGGCACAAATTACATGCAATAGCTATTCTAGAGGTTCTACACTCTTTCGTACATAATTCAGAAATATTTATTTTGCAGCGTGTATATTGAATACCTTTGAGCAAAAGTACTTTGAATAAATTGAATACTTTGAATACAATATTCTTCTTTAAAGTTAAAAATAACACTTTTTTTTCTGCTTCACATTTTTTTAGTAGTTTTACCTACGATTATCAGTTTTAACGATTGAATTAACTGAAAATTCACTGAAAAAAGTAATAAAAATGATATATATTAGGTCCACCAAATGAGATTATTGTATCATAATTTAATTATAAGCACCAAAGGAATCAACTGAAACCGGAGCCTCGAGAGTCATGAGAACGCCCCTATTTATCTTGCATTCTTCTGAGAACATTATAAACGTGTCTCCCAAAAAAGCAACGTAAAAATACTTGTCTTGTTAACATGGAGAAACGCGTATTAAAATCCGCAAGTGCCACCGGCCCCCTCGATGCCAGGGGCGAACTGAGGTTGAGCAATGGGCGGAGATCATACACTCGCCCCTCCCATCGCCCCGCCCGCTCCGAAATCCCCCTCCTGCACCTCCCCATGCTCAGCCAACCGTGTGTCCTAACCACCCGCAAATAGAGGACCGTCCATCAGCATAAATTTACATAAGACACCGCGCATTAAATGAAAATTTACGTCCAAATGCGTTTTCACAAATGGGGGCGCGCGTACCTCCTTGCTCCCGAGGCGTCGCGATGATCGATGGCCGCCGCCCGCGCGGGTTCCGGGTTCGCGGCCTGGGAGCTTCCGTAGCAGGGGCCGAGGCAACGGGCCCGTAGGGCACACCACATGGGAGGGGAGAGATTAGATGAAGAAGCTCACGAAATTTAAGTGTGAAACTTGAATTTCATAATACTATTTAACTCGACATTGGAAGACTCCAAATGTTCGATACCTCCAGCACTAAATAACTCGAAATACTCAATAACTCGAAATACTCAATAACTCAAAATACTCAATAACTCGAAATACTCAATAACTCGAAATACTCAAAAACTCGAAATACTCAATAACTCGAAATACTCAATAACTCGAAATACGTAATAACTCGAAATACTCAATAACTCGAAATAAGCAATAACTCGAAATACTCAATAACTCGAAACACTCAATAACTCGAAACACTCAATAACTCGAAATACTCAATAACTCGAAATACTCAATAACTCGAAGTACTCAATAACTCGAAATACTCAATAACTCGAAATACTCAAAAACTCGAAATACTCAATAACTCGAAATACGTAATAACTCGAAATACGTAATAACTCGAAATACGTAATAACTCGAAATACTCAATAACTCGAAATACTCAATAAGTCGAAATGCTCGATAACTCGAAAAAAACCGATAATTCGAAATACTTGTTAACTCGAAATACTCGACAATTCGAAAATCTTAATAATTCGAAGTACTGATTGATTTGAAATAATAAATAATTCGAATTATTCATTATTTCCAATTTAAAAATATTAACCGGAAAATTCGAAGTATTAGAAAATTCTAAATTTAGGAACACTAAAAATTGTACAAATACATAAATTGGATAACAAATAGTATTTTCAAAGTAAAAAAATCATCGAATTCCTGTGTGTTATGTTGATACTGAGAAGAAATAAATTTCTATAATTTTCAAAGAGCTACCAACTACTTTTGATTTCATGATTCAAAGAAAGGAGAGGAAAATGGGTTTATTCTGATGCAATCGAGGCTGGAGTTAAACTTTGTTGTTGTTTTTGTTTTTTTTTCTTCCCTTTATTTACTCTTTTGGCAAATGTCTATTCTATTCTTCAATTCTAGATACTGAACCTTTTTATGAATTCGTTTCAAGATTTTTGACTTCAGTTCATTATATTTAGTATATTTAGTGTATGTTTAATAAAAGGGCTTGACGTAAAGCAAATTGTACGCCGAAACGTGATTCATTTGTCCATTTATACTGTTCAAGAAATCACACTAATTATATTTGTATAAATAATATTTGTACAAGATTTTTGCGTAGTTTTGGAGACTCATGGTTCGTAAATGTTTTTCTCAAATACAAAATGCGATTGCCAAAATCATGGAAAACGGCACTAGAAGTTATTATTCCTTCCCTATTACTTTCAACCATGGTTGTAAGCTGTAGATGTAAATAAACGAATATGAAACGATAATCATGGAAGATAAAATATAACACTGATGCTTAAGGTAGGCCTGACCAGGGTTTAGGGTGGTACGGTTCCTTTGGTTCCTTTAGTGAATCACTTACTCTCGTGAATCGTCCGCCACGGTTCACTTATGGTTCACTTCAAAAGTGGTGATAAATTAAAGTGAGTTATCTTCGGGTTGATTAGCTTTGATGGGTCAAAGCATAAATATATAAGAAATGACCAATTTCATATATTACGAAAAATTTCTTCTTCATCACGACACTTTTAAACCAACTTCACTTCACATTGAAAATTACACTTCACTACACTTGTTTTTGTCGAATTAAACTTGTTTCTAAGCTGATTTCATTGCTGTTTGAACTCAAATATTAGTACTTATGTTTTTAGATTTTAGTAATGTCACTTTCAGTTGTTCCCATAACAACAAATTTATTTACTGGCACTATTTAATGCGATTAGTGCGATTAGAAAAGTGGTATTTCGTGTTTTTTCGTATTTCAAGACATCTTTTAATAGATTTTGTGTGTCTACCGTGATGGAAGATGTAAATGCATGATTTATTTATGATTAACATATTATGTAGTATTTGCTTTAAAAAGTAGACGAGTTTGTTTTTAGTATTAAAATGGAGGATTTGAGAGGTGCAAGTCTCCCAAAAAAAACGTGTAAGTAGTATGTGTTTGTGAAATAGAATTGATTTTAAATATTTGTATTTATTTTATTAGCTTAACAAGTTATTTTTTATTACTAATTTTTTCAGTTCGTAAAAAGTAGGTATTTCTTTTTTCAGAAACAAGCTTGACGTTTTTTTCATGTTATGAGGGTGTAATTCGTGCCGAGATACTACACTAATTTTCAGTATTACTATGGTAGTGGTAATACTATTAAAATTGTATAATTTCAACGACTGTGTGTGTGGATTTTTTCTTTTAAAATTCCGTTTTCTTTAACATATTAAGTAGAGTTGGTTTAAAAAACAAACGAGTTGGTTTATTCGTATTAAAATGGGGGGTTTGGGGGGCGATAGCCCCCCAATAACAAAAGTTTAAGTAGTATGAGTTTGTGAAATGGAATTTATTTTAAATGTGAATTTATTTTTACAGCAATTGTGATGTTAAAAAATCTTTTTCAACGTTAATTTTTTTTGTTTAAATTTATGAGTTCCTGTTTATATTAATTTTTTTTCATCGTTCAATTGCATTGAAAAGTGAGTTATTAGTATTTACTTCCTATTGGTTTTTATAAATTTTAGTGTGTATTCTTTTTAAAAGTATGTTTTTCTGTTATAGAGATTAGGCTGTTTCAACAAATTTTTCTTCGCTTTTCTTCAATTTCCTTCATTATTTATCTTTCATTCTATTTAATAGTGAGTTATTAATATTATTTGATATTGCTTTTATTTTATATTGTATTATTTTTAAAAATACTTTTTTTTGTTTCAGGTTCTTAAAATTCTACGTTTATATTATTACTATTATTGTTTTTGTTTTTATATTTTTGTTTCATAACTTAAAATAAATGTATAAAAATTCCAACAAATACGTGAGTTATACTTTTCCCATTTATATTCTGTGGCTTATAGAGCAATGTAATAAGTAGCATTTGCTTAACTAAATAGACGAGTGGCATAAGTAACACAAAATGAGTGGCTTAAGTAGTAAAGAATGTTCAAGTAGCGCGCGCTTCTTAAATAGAATGTGTTTTCAAAGACATTTATTACGTTACCATGTTCAATGCGAATAGTAAACAAGGATTCGGTTCACTGAGTCGATTCCTCCCTAGTGAACCGGATCAGTGAACCAAAGGAACCGTGCCACCCTAAACCCTGGTCTTACCCTTAAGGTAAGATGGAAACCCACGTAATTTTTAAATGTAAGAGCAGCTTTACGCAAATTACAGAAGCATACTAATACTATTTTATTACAAGGAATCAGTTATAAATAATTTATTTACTTTTGTACATACGTATAATGAAAGCTGCCACCCTGTATTTCGTAAGGATTTTGTGGCTTAGAGCCTCGCGCATGTATTACACAACAACACAGGCTCATACACATATTCATACATACATGCAGGTGTGGGTGATATGACATCGTTCAATATGTTGTAGTCGTGAAATTTCGTTCTATGTATATTTGGATCTCTTCTAATTTAGCCCATATTTACTTTCTTCATATTTTGGAAGTTCATCGAGTAACAAAATAAAACTACGAACTAAAAGATGGACAGTTATTTTAATATGATTTAAACAAAAAATATAAATATATTAGAGGTTTTATTTCTTTTTAATTTTAATTTATATTGGTAATCTGCATCATCGGTGTTGTGTGAAATTATATATAATTTCATGGGTATAAAGTGCCTTAAGTATTATTTAAGTTGTCCATTTTCTTTGTAAGTATCCTTTGTAACATCTCACAAAGTGTTCTACGTGTTCGTGATTCACCATATTATTGCCAACAGGTGGTGTGAAAAGTAAATGCCAATCCCGGTCTGTGCAATTCTGTTTCTATCTATATATTTTTGTTTTCTAAAAAGCCTTTCATGGCTATCTCTTCCACTACCGTACAAAATAAAATATGAGAGAGCATATATTTCAATTTCTCGAGGTCTGAAATATATCTTGATATTTACTATTGGTCGGAAATGCTAGGATCTTAGGGCATTGGACTTCAGAGTGTTGGACAAAGACGAATGGACGATGTTTATTGAATAAAACCTTTGGACGAACATTTTTGAAATTGTGTATATCTTCAGGGAACATGAATGTCACTAACTTATACTCGTAACGTCCGATCTTACGATGCCCTTGCGGAAGTTTTCCATGGTCAACTCCCGATAGTCTACAAATGTTGTCAAGATTGATGCCACGAATGGGAGCCCGTGGCACGAGTGCCAGAACGAAATCGCCCCTCCACGCAGTTCATTACCCCGCCACCAGACACAACGCAATCCCTATTGTAAAACGGCGGGGATACTAATAGTTCCCTTTTCCGACGCTAGTTGCGCAGGGAAACTTGTGGCATGCTACGGGGCCACAACACGTGCTACTGCCACCAGTAGAAGACCTTGACACCACTGGTCTTCAATAACTAGCTCAACCAGGAAAGTTATGCTCAGTGTTCAATGTTTGCTAACAAGCGTCAGAAACAATAAAGTATCCAGAAAACTGAAAACCTTAAAAAAATACCGTGTCCGCAGTCAACAACTACTTTTTTCTTTGTGTGTAGTCAATATAAAACGCCAAAAAATGTTTTCTAGGACAGAATGTTTTAGAGAGGCGCTTGTAACGTAGGTGTTGATCGCATGACAAATATTCTGAGAATAGCGGGCACCGTGCCGGTCGCGCCACCTCTCTAAAGCTGGCTAGCCACCTATAGCGGACCACAATAATCTATATGCCATCAATTACTATTAATTGATTACTCTTAAATTATCATAATTTTAAATTAATTAGGCCAGACATATTCTAAAAAATCGAGGGTCAGCTAGCTTCAGTCTGAAGCTAGCTAGCCACGCAACAAAATAGAGCAAAAAAACTAGAAAAAATTAACAATAAAGAATTAATTAATTACTACTTAATTACTCCATTTTAACATCATTTCAACAACAAATTGTTTAAACAAATTGAAAATTAGCACCAAAACACACAAAAATGAAAAAAATCGTAAAACTTTTCCTTACCGGCGAAATACTAAATTACTTCTGGTGATTCCTTCACAACATATCTTTTTTTTAAAAAAATAATTTGTTTAAATTAGTTACTCCTGACAGTTGTTAAAAAATCGCAAAGAGCTTTGAACCAAATACTCCTGCTTACCGTCACAAATTTCAAAAATTCATAAAATATAATCTTAACGGCGGACCACAGCATTATTAACACTAATTTGTTTAATATACTTCATATTTATTAACTAAACGGCTCACGAATTAATTACTGCATTCAATTGTTTATACCGAGCCCCGAAGCATCACAAGCACATACTCACGTTCATCTTGCCTGTGTGTTCTGGTATGGTCAGCTCAAGTCTCCCAGGCAGCGCTCTCACGTTGAATGGGCATTGGAGAGGTGACGGCACTAATATCAATTAGTATAACTTCATTTAAAAAACACGCAAAATCACGCAACACGAAAGTAAAACATTATGCATAAAAATTTAATGTTTTAGAAATTGCGTTATATCAGATTTTGACGGCATTGGGGAGGTGGCGGCACTGATATCAATTAGTATAACTTCATTTAAAAAAGACGCAAAATCACGCAACACGAAAGTAAAACATTATGCATAAAAATTTAATGTTTTAGAAATTGCGTTATATCAGATTTTGACGGCATTGGGGAGGTGGCGGCACTTATATCAATTAGTATAACTTCATTTAAAAAAGACGCAAAATCACGCAACACGAAAGTAAAACATTATGCATAAAAATTTAATGTTTTAAAAATTGCGTTATATCAGATTTTGACAGTATTGGGGAGGTGGCGGCACTGATATCAATTAGTATAACTTCATTTAAAAAACACGCAAAATCACGCAACACGAAAGTAAAACATTATGCATAAAAATTTAATGTTTTAAAAATTGCGTTATATCAGATTTTGAGCTTATTTATTATAAAATGAATTTGTTTTCCAAGATGTAAAAATTACAATCTATGGCCCAATTTGCAACAGAAATCCTTTCGGATATGAAGGAAATTAGAGTTTAGTAATATTTTCTGAAAACGTTACAATATTTTCTTTTATCTTCCGTATTCATGTTTCATAATAGACAAGGATTTTGTATTGGTAATTAAGTAAATTGGCTCCGTTTCCAAAGTAATTAATGTTGTAGGTGTTGTCAATACGTTATTGTGAAACACTATAACCTTAAGTTGGTATACTTCAGGAAATAATTTCAAAGCTTCCCAAGATAATATAACATTTATTTCTTGAACTAGACACTTGTGGGAAAATTGCAACATTCGTACACTAAGAATTCTAAATTAATTTATTCGTGTGAAATGATTAAAAAAATGTTTGCCATTTACTATAGCTTCAATTCCAAACACTAATCTTTCACGCAATTATAACGAGAAGAGTCTAAAGTTACTACGAAGCAAGCCACAATCCCCTGAAAAAAATCCGGGCCATCTGTTAGTCGGCAGTTCTCCAAACGATGCAAGTCGAAGTGGGCAACTTTGAATCCCTCTAACTTACATCTTCAGTGTAACTATAATGGTCATAATACCCAGTTCTGGGTGACCCCTTTTAAGCATGTTCCCCATTAGAAAAACGTTTCTCGTTGCCGGCAAGAGCAAATGATACACTCTTTCAAATGATACTTACACCTTTCCACTTCAAAGGAAAAAACGACACTTTCAACATCGCCAATAAGCCACTTAAGAAAGCAAGCGTATCCGTTATTAACTGCACGATAAACGGATACAAATTCCTTACGTAAAGAAACGAAGATTTGAGGTTATTCATTTGTGTGCCCCAGCAAAAAGCAGGCGTGGGGATAAGAGGAATCATTTGATGGGCGGGACGAAAGTCGATCGGGCAGTAGCAGAAATGCGATTCCAACCGGGCAAATGCACGAAATTCTGTATAAACTTTTAACCAGTTCGTGCTATTCAAGTTTCAGTGTTAATAGTTCATTAATGGAAACTACACTAAATCAGAAGCATTACGAAACTAGTAGAAAATTATTAGTGGAAATTAATGAATGCGCTTACTGGACTATTCTGGTCATTTCGTTTGTGAATAATTTTCTATTACATTTCAAAGGTCAGTGCTTAAGTTCAAATACAGTCAAAGATTTTAAAAATATTTTGTGACAAAAATTGTATCTTACTTATTAATTAATAAATTGAACTTTTGACTGCAAATGCTGCGTTTTCTGTACTTGATTTTGAAATCAATGAGAAATAATTTGCATTTAAAATGGATCCTTTTTGCAATAAAATTACAAAAAATAACAATAATAAAGAAATCCTTTAAAGAATGCCTTTGGAAGAAACTCTTTTTACCTTTATACAATTTGAGTATCCGTAACTTACAACTTCAGGATAGAAGACAGTGAGTTAAACTCCGTGGTTCCCACTTCACTTCAATTTGCCACGTCTTTAATGGGGCAACAGAGATGAGACTTTTGAACTTCGCAATTCTAAGTGAAATTTCATACTGTTTCAGATAGCAAACTGTTCGAAATATTTCAAACAGTTCGAGATCTGAAAACCAAAAAACCACTAATCAATGTTTAATCAATTTTGCTGAATTACTATATTTAGAAGTGATTTTAAGAACGCATTTATTTAATTACAAAACATTAGCAACAGAAATCTGCCAAATTTAGCATTTGCAGCTTTAGACTAGATGACAGAAATTTATTATTGTATGAAATTTAATTATATTTCTATAATCTACTTATTTACAAAATCGACAGTTTCTTGAAAATTCTTCTTCTTATATTAATTCGGATTTTGTTAATATATTTGCTTTATCATTAATTCCTACCAAATTCATTTCTGAATCCCATAAACTTTAGGGTTTGTTAAATTTCTTTCGTTATATTATTTTAATCGAAAAACAAAGTGTTGATTGGATGATTTCTTCTCGAGATAATTGGAAATGTGAAAGAAAATTAAAAAAATCAGGTCACTGAGACAGATCAAGATTTATAGATTTTTCAGAGAGGAAAGTAAATATTTCGAGGAAGTACAGTTAAATTAAAGTAACACCATATCACTTACTTAATTTTATTGATACAGCAACTTTGTTATGAGGGCTTTGATAAATATATCGTGAATTTGTAAAGAAAAATCAATGAGACGTAAGGTGCATACATGAGGTATTAACAGTGTTAAATGGACTAAATAATTCTTTTTATGCTGGGAAAATGGATCAAATAAAATACTTCCTCTTTTCGTCTTTTGGCAATAAAACCTTCAGAAACATTTAAGTTCATTAGAGACAAAATCTGCAAACAAGCTCTCATTCACCCGCTCTCTCAGCTTCGCGATAATAGTCTTCATACATTTTCCTAGTAAGAACTGTATATTATTATTTCAAATGAACATCTTTTCAAGTTCAGCGTACTTAACTATTTTTTTGAAAGGGGAGCAAATATGTAACGCATTGCAAGAAGTTCACTCATTTTCCCTCTCCGAACTCGCTACTTCTAACTCCACGATCACCTCTGACCGGGAGGTCCTAGGTTCGAGTCCCGACGGCGGCAGGATTTTCGACACTAGCTTGTCAGCTAGGTCGAATTCAGTCGCTGTCTGGAGGAGAATTCCAGCGGCCGGCTGCTCTGATCGGTAGTTTTCCGTGTTTTTTCCGATCAACACCAGATGAATGCCGGAGCAGTACCGTAACAAACGGGCCACGGACCGCGCGCGATCTTTCCTTCCTCTTCCTTGTCCTATCCTCTCCTCTTACACACACGCTTACACTAACATGCACTACACTACCACACATGCCGGGAGACCGGTCGGGAGCTTACAACTTGTCCCGGCTGGGGCGGTGCCCCGCTGGTGGGAGATACCAGGTTGAGGGGAAGACCCCGCTAGTCGACGGTACGTCGGCGCCAGATCTCGCCATCCAGCGGGGAAAAGATAGCCATCTCTCGAGAAAAAACACGCACTACACGTACGGAACCAATTACCTAAGTAGTTGACTCGCCCGGAAACACCAATCAATCAATCCACGATCACCACTTCTTCAACCATCCAAATCGGTCCCTCTGTAGAAGTGCATTCAGGCCCACTGTGCACCGGTCCTAATCACCGGCGCAGAGAGCGAGCATTAGGAATCGTAAGGACGCTTCCGGGGAGCGGCATCATCGCGCGAAATGGGCGCGATCTGGAGAGGCAGTTACGAAGCAGCAGTCCCGGCCGCTCCGCTCCACGCGGGACTCCACGCGGATAGGCGCGATCGTAAAGCGGCGCTTTATTACGGGAGCAAAAACAGGGCAACGGCCGCCCCTGTTTGAGTAAATCGACTCTGATATAAACATGCCGAGATGCGCGCGAGTATTCCGGAGCTTAGTCTCTTATAATGAGCCGCCACCGCTAGATTTATGCAAAGCGGACTCTCCTCTTGGACTCTCTCTCTCTCTCTCTCTCTCTCTAGTAGAAATCGCAGTTTCAATGTAAATGGAAACTGGGTGAGGTCCGGGAGGTGAAGACCTGTCTCTTACGAATATAGCTCGTAGTGATACGGTGCTGTTAACATTATTCTGTAATGTTTGAAATTTGTTAATTTTCTACGTTATCAAATCCGGTTTGGGTGGCGTAGGATCATGCAACATCGGCCAAGAATGCATAGACCCAACATAGGACATAGCGATTACGCTACGACATGGGGCACGGTTGACACACAAACCACGTGTAAACTGTAATCGCTTATCTGCACTATGTAATCAGGGGGGGAATCATCATCAAAAACATTCAAAATCGTTATCACCTTGCTTTAAAAATATTTTTTGCTGGCAAAGAACACTAATTTCTAAATGATTTTTAGAAAAATAATGACACCATTAGAATTTTTGAGATATGAAATTACTGATGAATAATGATCTTTACAGTTAGAGGGGAAAAATACAAATTTACGATAAAATCATTTTAAATTGAAGGTAAATATAATGGACAAGAGTATGTACACATTATCAGCAATAATGTCGCATTCTCTGCCAATATTATCGATATATTTTGGAGGACAGTGAGAGTTGATGTATTATTTTTAGAGTCTTAAACGTTGTGACATAATGCCTGCAGAAAAAACAACAGGAAAATATAGTAAAACACAGCAGTAAGTTTCCTTTCAGCAATTCTCTGTCATAAAAAGGTGGAGAGCCCTGACAACCAGCAACCATAGATCCAAACTGATCGACGTTTTCTGAGCTCTGACATAAAATATGTACCACAAAATAGGACGCGCAAACGGAATTTACCCTTTTTATAAACTCCATCCCCTTTACGCATGCTGAGGTGTACAGGTATTTCAGAGTTAAGTCCCTCATAATGAGTCCCCCGCGCTAAGCATATGCAAAGTGCGCCCGCTAAACTCTCCCCGCGCTTTTAATGTGAATGTAAACTGCGGCTCGAAGCTGCTCGCTCCGAGATTATCGTGCATCGTCCACCCGACGCCCTGGAGAAACCTATTTTTTCTATTGCTAATAACACCTTTGCCTCCCCCATCAATAACGAGCTCTACAACTATTAAGTCTTCCTTATTTTATGGGCAAGATAAATTATATTTTAATTAATCAATTTAAAGGACCATCCCAGCGATAGCGACCGCGAGCAGCTGGAGAAGTTTCCAGAGAAATTGATTCATTAGCTTGCACGTGAAGGACTCTATTAAGGAATTAATTGGGTTTGCGGTGGTAAAAAGTAAAGCAAGCGGAGTGGCGAAGCCGCGTGCTTCCGCCCGGCAGCCCGGCCGGCGCGGCGTTGCGTGCATGACGGACGGCGGTTCGCGAGGTTAAATGCGGCAGCGGACCCCTCCAGACCCCTAGCTCTCCTTTCTTTTCTTCTTTTTTGCATTTATTCAAGCATTGGTCTTTGGCCCTCTGCAGCCGCGCAAGACAACACAGTAGATACATAATATTTACAAGATATCAAATGAAACATAGTGTATAGAATTCTGGTTTACTGTACAATGCAATATTGGGGTGATATAATTGATAAATGAGAAAAGACTCATCGGTTTGTGTTGGGGGGGGGTGGAAATTTCTCTAGGTAATATTTTTTAGCCTTTCGTCCGCTAACTCTATGATACCTGTGTTAAAAGCATGTCGAAATGATAGGATGTTCTACGTCGGACGTCACCATGTGCACAAGAAGGTCGCTGTGGGGAGTTAGACATCGTAACTAACTGATAATTATTTCGAGATATTGACGAGTGTATTTTACAAAAAATTAGCACTTATATTGATGCTATGAATAATTATATATAGCAGCACTTCTATTGATGAAATAATGCCGTCAATAACTGGAGAATTAATTTCACCCGAAAAGAAAAAGAAGGAAGATTGGAGATGGCTACTCGGAGCAGCCAGAGATGCAATTGTTCCGTGTTTTCTGAAGTACTGAGGACGGGAATTCCATTATTTTAAGCATAGACAGGAAAGTCAATGTAGAAAACTGGATTATTTGATAAATGTCAAGGTTCAATAATAATTATAAAAGTGATGAAGTACAAGAAATTACACTCACTTAAAAATACAAAAATATGTAAATTTTCCCCTTAAAAATGAAGATAAAACAAATTACGGGATTTTCTGCATTGAATTATTAAATACTCAACCAATGTTTTTCAGAATGTAATTTGTAGTAAATTAATTTTCAATTTCGGTTTGAACGTTTGAACCATATTTTGGCGTCGGGTGTGAAAAAAAAATGTAGTTATCACATTAGATCCGCATATGTTCTGTGAAAGTTCTCGTTTATTTAAATTACACGCTAATAAAAATTGTATTATGAAAATGAAATGCGGAGGGAACTCACAATTCTAATCTTCGTGGTTCTGGAATCACAGAGGTCTTGTCTAGTGCCCATGCAAATTGTTAGTTTGCTTCCAACAAGCCAGACTGTCAGTGGCAATGTGCCTCCATCATCCCGGTGTGGTATCGGGAACTACTAACAACTGCGTTGAAACACTCTCGCCAAGTGCTCCCTGCTATTAGCCCAGTTTATTTGTTGCGATTAACTCGCACACAACCCCACATCATACTGTTTGGTCGTCGTTACTTCTACTATTCAACAATCGCACCATGGCCATTGTGCGATAAACGAAACTGCTTTCCGCTCGCTGTCAATGGCTCGTACAGCAAGTAGAAGCATTGAAAGTGGCGCATTGCTACGAGAGGACTGCCATGTACACTGTTCTAATAACAGCTGCAGTAGTTGCGTTTACATCGTTTTATCTTGTTATATTGGTCAAGGATATGAACCCTCCGCTACCAGATTTAGTACTACCAAGGGCAAAGTACTCGATTAAGTGTAGAATATTTTTTCGACTTAGGAATTTCTTGACGCTATAAAGCTTTAAATGTATGCTAATATGCAGAAGAGGATCCAGGATTTTTCTCGGAGTGGAGGGCTACTAAGTTGATGTTTTTGTAAATAATTGTTTATTAACGTCGATTATAAAATTAGTTTTATTTGTTAATTTATAGATAACATTTATATTGCAATAAACTTATATTGAATGAATTTCGTATAGAAAATTAAGAAAAGCAATATATTTTAATATGTGCCGATCCGATGACCGAGATCGCTAAGCTAGTAGTCCCGTAACGGTCTTGGACCGAAGATTCATAGGTTCGAATACCGCCTCGAGCATAGTTGTGTGTGTTTCGTGATTGGGTGTGTTGTCTATATGTAATGTGCTTGTGCGTCCCTTGTGGTTGGCGTCAGGAAGGGTATCTGACCGTAAAACATTCGCCAAATCAGTATAAAAATGGAGTGTGTGAAAAATTAATAAAAATGAGCCCACACTCATTATCGCCGACCCCATAGTGACGGGAAAAGGCAAAAGAACAATATATTTTAATATGTACCATTGATTTCGTGGGGGAGGTGATGATTTTGGATTATTGAGTTTGCCAGTGCTAATATAATAATTTGTTTCGAGAAACACCATGATCAATTTACCAAACAATATCGAGTAGCATCCAAAGAAACCAACATAAATCGAAAAAATTAGAAAAAATAAATGCTATTATATTTTTGGTAGAATTATTATGAAAACTTAAATGATAATAACAAAATGAAACTGAATATTCATTAGACAAATATAATTTTTAATATCGCATTAAAAAGGAATTTAAATTCACAGGAATGGTAGTACTAACTGATTGAAGATGAGCGATTTTGCGACAAAGAATTGATATGAATACCCTTAATCTTAAAAGTTGACAATTTTTGTCTGAATTGTATTTAGTTGGAAACCACAATTGTTTTTGTCAGATTACCTGATGGTAGTTTTACAAAGTATATTAAACGAAAACTTTGATTACTCGTATTTAATAATAAATGCTGAGAATATGTGAATTGTTCCTCATTTAAAGAGTTTCGTGAACTGGATTTAAAGCCGTACATCGGAACAACGTAACCCAACCAAAAAACGATAATATTAAGACAAATTATCTGACGACCTCGATGGAAACAACAAGCATCTCGAGCTTATGTTATCTCGAGAAAAGACTATAGGTGGGAAAACCGTCCAGTAGGTTCATTCAACAGAGGTACCTACAAGCCCAGAAGACAGTATTTCTTCTATGTTACAAGTGCGTTCATGTTCGCTGTAAAGGCGCAGGCAAACGATCTGCAGAATGGCCACACGAGCCTTGCGGACTGACGTGAGGACACGGGGGTCGACGTGTGGCGCTGGGGGAAGGGGGAAGGAGGAGGGCGATGTAGGTAAGCAAGGAAGCGTCACTGAAACATCAGCGAAACGGCAAGGAAGCAGGAATGGAACTGCAAGAAGATGGCGTGAAGGGTAAGGAAGCGCCATGTAAAACGACAAGAATCCGGCAATGAGGCGATAAGGAAATGACAAGAATGCGACAAGGAAGTGGCAAGGAAGCAGAGAAGTAGCACTAATGCTGCAAGGCGATGGCAAGGAAGCGGCAAGAATACGGTAACTAGACTGCAGGGAGGCGGGAATGACATGACTTGGAAGCGGGAATGAAAGGGCATGTGAGCAGGAATAAAATTGCAAAGAAGCGGCAATGAAGCGATATAAAGGTGGCGTGGGGGATAAGGAATCGGCATGCTAAACGACAAGGAGAAATAAATGAGGCGGTAAGGAGACGGCAAGAATACGACAAGGAAGCGGCAAGAAAGCAGTAAGGAAACAGCATGGATACCGCCAGGCGGCAAAGAAGCGGCAAGAATGCGGCAAAGCGTCGGCAAGGAGGCGGGAATGAAACGGCATGGAAGCGGGAATGAAACAGAAAGTAAGCGGGAAGGTGGCTTGGGAGGGGCAAGGAAGCAACACGCTAAATGACAAGGAGCCGGCAACGAGGCGGTAAGGAGACGGCAAGGCAGAGGCAAGGACGCGGCAAGGTGGCGGCGGGGAGGCGGGTAGTAGGCGGCAAGAAGGCGGCGCAGGGGCAGCGCGGGGTTGGGGGCGGGGGCGTGTAGTCGGGTTAGAGGACGGGTTCTGCAGCCTCCCGCGCTTCAGGCGCCGTGTGGCGCGGCGGCGGCGGCGGCGGCGGCAGAGCGTCCCATTGTGGGACCGGTTCCTCGAGCGCGCGCCTCCGCGCCGCCGCCGCCGCCGCCGCCGCCGCCGCCGCGCACCTGGGCGCGCGCGAGGCGTCTCGCCTCAGGCGCCGGTGGATGTACCGACAGCTTGACGCATTTTCCTTAGACGACCGCGATGCACGAGCTGCACCCACTTGACTTAGGCGAATTTCTTTTCAAAAATGTTCTTGTCTAATACTTTGAAACTTGTTCATTCTCCTGTTTTAATGGGTATTTTCTTATTTGGCACCAATGGGGCGCCCGATGATACGTTTTTTTATTGTTGTATTCGACAATTTTTTTTTGTCTTATCTCCAGGGATGACACGACGACGACCTCAGTTGATTTTATCCGTTACTTGTGATGTTCCGTGACTGAACAAACATGGGAATTGACTAAAATGAGAATGAACGGAGAAAATAATTTTGTAAGACATTTAGCCACGTTGTACTAAATGTCGCAAACGTAACTGCGAATTGACGATTTTCCGCCTTTCGGAAGTTCCCTAAAACTCAGCCGGGATCGAACTTTTGTTTTAGAATTGATTGCACTAATTCCCAAGTATTTGGGGTCGGCTATGTTTTTTAATCAATGCTATTTTTCATGTTCAATATTTTCTTTGTATTGTACTCTTAAAATATTGTGCCGCGTTCTAAATACAAGACTGACTAAAATACTATTTTTGTTAATTGAGAAAATAATTTTTAATAGAACATCTTCAGAGACTCATAGAAGTAGTAATGTCATCAGCGTATGCTGCCAAGGTATTAAGTGTGTACATTGCTACTCTTGCAAGAAACTCTGAAAACATTTCATTAAAACATATTTTCTCATTAAATAGAAAACTATTTTTTCCTTTAACATCTTTGAGAATTCTTGTCTTCAATTTCTGTCGCTACAGGTATTTTACGTGCGCAAGAACTTGTCTTCTGGTGCCAGTAGAACGGCATAATGTAATTATGTTTGTAGACAAGAACATAGCATGCTAAACGGCGTTAGAAGGTCAGAGCTTAACTTTTATAATTTTGATTTTATGCAATCGGTTTACTTTGCATGATCAATTTTCCCTTAAATTCTCCGTTTTAAAGGACGGTGCCATTTTAGAAATTTTGCCCTCCTTACCTTTGGCAAGCTGGTCGTAATTCCCTATCTTTGAATGGGATTTCTTGAATCCTGTTTTCCAACATTTTTCGTTTCTCGAGAACTTTTCAGTCCCTGTCACTTCGAACTCTTCAAATATTAAACAACGTATATTTTTAATGTCTTTTTTAAAATCTATAAAATTATTATTAAATTAAAGTTAAACACGTCAGTGACTTTTATTACTTTAAATAATAAAAACAATGTGAAAATGGACAATGCAAAACAAAAATTCTATACCAAAAGTAGTTAATTATGAAGAGCTGAACGAATGAAATCTAAACGAAACCAATTTGAAGGCGATTATCTATATACGTTACAAATCGACAGTGAATGACATTCAAAGAGCAGATAGTCATAAGATTACATTCGTTGTATATATCAGGAAATGCATGCATTTGGATAATTTAAACATAATTTAATAAACGCAAAATAAATGCATAATTTAGTAGATGACTAGCTAAATCAGTTATGCTATTTCATGTTTTGGAGTTCATTGCAGGCAGAAGGGTAGGCCTTATTACCAAACACTCCCCATTACTGAAGACTTTATTTTAATTATTACTATTATTATTTTTCCTCTAAATCACGACTTAGGATGTTATGTGTCGGCTGAATATAAAATCTACTCCAGGTTGCAACCAGCTACCTGGTTTGGCGTTTATGCGCATATTGTATGCTATTATTATTATTATTATTATTATTATTATTATTATTACTATTAAAATTATTAATTTTTTTCCTTTTCTTGAAATTTTGCTGAAATATTGTTGTCACACAAATCACATAGAATATATTGCTGGAATCTTAAGAAATACTACAAAAACATTGTAAATAAGAGAGAAACATTATAAACATTCAAATGTCACTGAAAATTCTCGTGTAGAGTTGCTTTGTGAGCAAATAACAGTTCTAATAAGTGTATGCTAATCGAAGCAATCAGATCCAAGGAACTCTACAAAGCACATGTGACACGCATTGAAAAATGTGAAAGAGAGAGACAGCAAAGAAGTGAAGTCTAAGAGAGACATGACACTCAGAACATTCCGATTGGAATCGCATGGGTTGCACTGAGTTACGATCTAAAGTTAATAGAGAACATAAGCAGGGTGTAATAAAGAATTAAACAACACTGGATACAACACCCCTTCTTAAATTCATTTAAATAAACATAATGCCCCACAATAAAAACGCGAGGACCTCCATACGTCTCGAAGACAATCTGAAACTCGGACAATAAGTCAGACGCAAGCAATAACATCCGGAATTCCAAAGATAGAGCCGAAGAGATAGGCTACATCCGGCTTGAATCGAACGCTCTACACCTCAAGGCTGCAGCGGCACCTTGAGAATATGCCAAGTCCCGGGAGGCTCTCTCATAAGGAAGACCGTGCGCATAAACGCCAAAACAGGAAACATAAGAACTAAACGCAGCACTTGACGAGGTGCGCGCGCCGGGTGTGCGCTGTCCTCGCGTACGTGGGGTCGTCTCCCGAAGCGACGCGACTTATTTTCTCCCGCGGATGACGACAGGGGCGCGTGGCTGCCAAAGCTTACTTTCACTTTCTTCCAAAATCCCCTGTGACTCGAACGTTCAGCCTCAGTAAAACGTAGTCAAAATATTCGAATTCGTTCTCGTCTTGCAAAATGCATTTGCCGGCGCAAAAGAAAAGTGACATATCTCAAAAGTAGTCATTTTGCAAGAGAAACGTTTTAACAGGAGTAGAGTTGTTTATTATTAGTTTAAAGACGAAGAGTTTGACTTAATACACCGGTCATTTTGTGAACTAGCTTAATGAGTATTTAGTAAAAATGTACTTTTTTGTAAAAACAATTCTTCGCTTAATTAACAATTGACGAATTTTGTGTTAGTTGGCAACTAGTTGACCATAGTTGGTTTTAATTTTTGGAGGAATTATTGATGTGTAATCTTTTTTGTTTCCTCAAATGAGATTTTTAAAGTATTTTTGTTCTTCCATACTTTCAATTTGTCTCTACTGATTCAGAAGAAACTTCTCTTGGGCCAATATTTATCTTTATAAATCATACAACAATAATTACAAAAACAACTTAAAATCAATTTCAAGAAATTATTTTATTTTAAAATCTTTCTATTTAAAAGACTAAGGGATTTCGGTAATAAAGGGATTAAAGCTTTGTACTCCAAATTTCATGAGCTTTGGTTGAAATGAAAGGTAGTGGACCCCAATTGTGTTGTCGTTTGCTATTATTAACCGGTTTTAGAGTATAATCACAAAATTTCAATAATATCGTAAAATTAATAAAATTATTGTTTATCTTCCGTCATTTGTTCATTAAATTGTTTGTTTGTGTGAGTTGTAATCGATCTACCAAAGGCAGTCGTTTCGTGCCACGAGTAAAGCATGTGTGACAACAATGCATTGTGATTGCAAAGTGTAGACGGGAGTTTTTTGTTCAAAGTTTAAGTGTTTTTAAATGGAAAGATTATTGAATGTATATAAACGCAATGTTCGACAATCGTTTGAAACACGTTTCCGTTTACAAAAAAAAATCACTTATTATACGTAATTGTAGATGATGCATTAGGCCTTTATATTGCGGTAGATAGCAGGATTTCCTATTATAGTCTAATAGCGCACTTGTATCCACATATTGATGAGAAATATTGCAATTACATTTTCAGAAATATGTTAACTCTGTGCTCACAGTGAATAGTGATTGAATTGTTCCAGAATTTGCAAACCTCTCTCATTCCATTAGCAATGGAAAACAAGTACTGAACAAAATACTGAAATGGGGAATTGCGACCAAGAATGCATCAGGCCTAACTAATACAGAATTTTGGAATATTAGGGAAACGTTATCAAATATTACCATAGTAACCATTTTGAAAGACATGTATACGCGTTATTAAGAGGATTGTATGGCCTATTGTGGGGAAAGGAACAGGAAGTACCACATTGGTGGCGCTCAAGCCTCGAAAGCAAACGGAACGTGAAAAAAAGGTAAAAAACATTTTGAAATGTCATCTTAATAGTAATGTAAGTAACAGTAATCAGTATATAGTCGCAGAGTCAAAGGCATTGTCTCTTGGAAGAGAGCAACAATACATTCAAGAAGGTGAGTTCATCGTACAGGTATTTTTAGAAAACTGAAAGATTTACGCTAATTTTAGAGAATTCGAAATATTTATATTCAAGTGTTACAAATGAATATAGATATTTATCCATGAATGAATTAAACCGAACAATGATGATAGAGTCACTAAGGGAGTCAATTCCGGTTATGCCACTACGTGATGCTCCAAGTTATGTACTTCAGAGGATATGATTACACAACTAGGTGGAGATTTTAGTGATTCAAGGGGATGGAAGTAGCATCAGTTGAAGTTGGAAGAGTTTAAAATAAAAAAAGAAAGACGATCAATATTCATATTTTAAGAAATATACTGAAAATTTGTAATACATTTTGTATACTATGTGTTTATGATGCGTCAAATTAACTTAAGGTAGTTGCCTGCGTTATGGCCAATTATTTATCAAGAAATTGAGAATTTTTTAATATTTGGTCTCTAAAAGCATAAAGAAATCAAATGTACAAGTTAAAACAAAAAACAAATTCAAGATTTTTTGTTCATGTAGACAGTTACCTTAATTAAGATTAAAATATTCCCAATAAATGCATTTACTGAAATATATCTTTTGTACAACGTCATAAAAATTCATATTAACCTCAGTTTTCCCAGTCACTTCTTCTAAAGTTGCAGCAAGTATAAAGCAACAGCACCGAATAAACAGTGTGCCTTCATTCTTGCGCGCTTACAATTCTGATTTCAGTGACATTGCAACTATCACTGCATCGTACATGTAGGAGGTCGATAGTCGTTTTCAGTAACGAATGTATCACAAGCGTGTACGCAGGTTTGAAAAGAAGTTCAGAAATTAAACTTTGTGTATGACATGGGTTTGTAACTAAGATTAGTTCAAATGGAAGAATTATGACACTCGAACTCTCACGCATCGGATCTACCTTTCCATCCTCGTGATTGAAAATTTATATAAACCCTTCCGTCAAACAAGAATTAATTTTGTTGTTACATATTTTTAAAGCAAAATTTAAAGAACATCTTAAATTTAAAAGTGCAATAGGTAACAATGTGTATGCTCTATGTATACCTCGTAATAATGCTAGTTTGAAGTATATAGCCAGATTACAATCAAGCAACATTTTAACCCTTCAAAAACAAACAAAAAACTAAGAGTTTCTCACGTTCTTCACACCAATGGTTAAAGAAAATTAGAAGACATCAGACACATTTAATGAAATTTTTTACACAGTGTAATTATTATAATGTCTATTACTAATTCCATCAACTTTATGCATGTATATTTCTGCTCATTATCCCCATTTATCCAAAAACAACTTTTATTCATGCATAATGCTACACGTAACAAATTACGGTTTTGGAATATATGTAGAAATACGTTTTCTGGTGAGCATTTTACATGCATTCACAAGAAGTTTATGTAAATACTTGGAGCAAGTAATGTGTACAGCACGATTGCTGCGCAATGAAATTCAATGAGCCATGTACGAATCAGCGAGCTATTTATAATAAAGGGTCAATTTTTCTTACACACAGTACTTATTCATCAAGAGCATTCACGTATGCAAATATTCATACATCCATGCATGTATGCATGCACCTGCATTCAATAAGTCTAACGAATCTTCTTCCTGGCAAGTTCCCAATCAGGTTAGATTCCAAGGATTAAGGGTAGTCAGTAGTACAGAAGATATTGACTTGAACCAAAAGCACGAAACTTACAAAAGGAAAACTCCCAATAATATTTAAAATGTAGCTTTACACAAAAGATTCTGTTAATTTTCTTCTTCTTTGAAAATGCATTTTGAGGCGTCATGTAAGGATCCTCAAAAATCAAAATGTCCTTGTGAAACTCACAAAATCTCGTGTTCTTTCAGATAGATCGATGAGTATCAATTTTGGAGAAAATGAGCAGAACGCTTTAGGCGCTAGTGTTGACCGCAGACGGACAGACAGACGTTTTGCCTTCAATCGATTTTTCGGTATCAAGGTTCAACATTAAATGGGTCCTGACTACACAACTTTTTTATGAAGTTATTTGCTTTATATATAACACTATTTATACCCTTTTTCGTTGCTAGGGCCCCTCAATAAGAATTTTTCTGTCGGAAATTCGCCATTTAATGGCGCACGATTACAATACTTTCTCTTCATACGAAGTAAGGACGAGGAAGAAAAAAAGTATTAATCCTTGAATAAGACACGAACAAAACAGAGAACTATTATTAATCATAATAACACAGAATAATGTTAAATAATATTGGAAGTGTAGCTATCCAGCTTAATATATCCAATGTGAATTAATTAACAATGGTAATACCCGCATTAGATGGGGAAACTCATCCTCTAGTAATTCTAGTAGTGAACTTCGTTTTCAACCAAAGATGTAGATACATACACTTAAAATATCTTAAAATATCAGAGATTTTTGGGTTTAACAACTGAACAATTCGATTATGAAATTTTTTGTCTTTTTTCGCTGTGTGAAAACCGTCAGGGGGTGCAGCTGCAATAAAATGGCTTATTCTGATATTCAATATTATTCTAAGGGAAAATTATTTTCATGTTTGTGAGATGCATCAAACTTCTGTTTCGTGATACATATTTCTACAGGTAGAACAAAAACCTTCAAAATCCTTAGAGAATATGCACATTCAACATAATAACTCGTTAAATATAGTATGAATAATATCAACTGTCTATTGCTATTTTAATACATCGCTCTTAGAGCAACACAACGAGAGAGAACAGTAACACCTACGAAAGTGATTTGTGATAAACTGCACTCGAAAGAACAATGCCCCAGCGGAGAACCCTTACGGGCTGCTGGTGGTCTTCGGATCACAGAACCACTGGACCAAATGCTAGCCGTGTCCAGCAACCTTGCCCGACCCAGGTGACCATTGTATCCGCCCGCATAATACGGGGAGTAATTTATGCATCTGTCACCGTACGGCAGCGTGACGCAAGGCCGAGGTCCCACCACCGTAGGCTGCTGCCAAACGTCACGATATTTCACGTGTGCTTCGGCGAGATAGCTCGATATCAAATGTCACGAGTTTTAATCGATTCAAGGAGCAAATTAATTCCGGAGTTCTCTTTTTAAGCTCAACCGGTTTTCGGCGTCCCATCATAGCCGTTTCGCTACCGCCGCAGCCGGGATTCGAACGTAAAGGTTTAGAACGGTTTCGGGTACGTGAGGCTAGTACATTTATTTGGCAGAAACAATACGAAGTGATTGAAAATAAAAGTATTGATGTGATGTCTATTGGAGCAATCATTTTTTTATCTCATTCTACTTCTAGTCCCAAATGAAAAATGCATACTTTTTAAAACGTTTAAGTAAAAAAATGTTCTACAACATTTCCTGTTTTAAACGTTTATTTTGGGGAACTATTATCACTAATTATGCTTTCACGTTGCTCTGATAGTTGATGGAACTGGGAGAAATTATCAGTTCTTAAACTTACTTTATCAAGGAGTATTCAAATAAATGTTATAATAAATGATGGAGAGTACATTCTTGATGAATGACTTTGTTTCTTTCAAAACAACGAAGAAGGAAAAATTGCAGAAACTCTATCACCCCAACACATTTTACTAAAGTTGTGACGAGTGAAAAATGAGTTCCTGGTTAGCAAATATAAATATGTAACAGTTGGACATCCAGCTCTTCAATGCTTGTTTGAACTTTATATGAAGAATCATTTCTCAAGCTTTTATTAAGATTCTCAGCAACATCCTACGTAACGACCTTAGCCTCTTGTTAGACGGGCAGCACACGCATCTGGAATGGAGGATAACTATTCAAAGCTGTCACTTAGTCAACGCATCTGCTGCTGAGGGTGGAGGTGAGTGTGTGGAGGAGCGTTTGCAATTCGGTCGGCAGCTTCACGACGCGGGAGAGTTTAACGCAATACGAAAAGGAGGCAAAGAATAAAAAAAAATTATGACCATTTCGCAATTCCCAACCAAACGACAAAACTTGTTTAAGTTTGTAAGTGATGGTAAAGCTATTGTAAAAGTCGGGTCACTGATAGAACAAAGGGCAAAGTGCGGAATTGGTAATGAAAATTTATATTTCAGCTAGCTATATGTCATTCCAAATCAATAGGGTTTAATACGCAAAATAGTGTCTCAATGCATACAATAGTAATCCCATGCTATTGAGATGTAGCGATAAATTGCGTGTGATTCTAGTGATGTGATCATCGTGCGCTTTTGAATATGCACGTGAACATTTTTTAGTCTAGTCTACGCTTCTTCATACGGCCATTGGTCAGGACATAAGGGTACACGAGGAAGAAAATGAAGTTTGTAAAATGGCGTTTTTATTGCTTTTCTTATCCCGTAACATGGTAACATCTTTGATTTCTCACAACTTTGATTTCTTTACGGCTGCGGAACATGTTCCCGAGCGTAACTGAGTCCAAAAATGTGGCAGGGTGATGACAATGATGTATACAGCTAAATAATGGCTATTCAAGTTTATTCAGGCAATTATGGTAGAGAGAGGCCAGTCAATTTTGAATTCAATATTTTCTCCAACAGATGGAATATACAAGTGTCTAAACGTCTAATCACTAATAAGAAAGCTAGTTGCAAGCCATACCTGTTTTTGCTTCTGCTTCTAGGAGTTGCATGCGAAATGGAAAGGATGCGCAATTAACTATTCTCGGCTGTCACCAACTCAACGCTTCATTTGCAGAGGGTGTGAGGCAGCATTGAGGCGCACGTGCACGGCGCATCCAGGTGCCGCGAAGATAGCGTAATAGTGAGCAAAATACCAAGAGGCGGGTGCTTAGATCAAAACGAAAGGGGGAGCCAGCTACACCTCTGTGCCCTTCTAAAAGTTACTCAGTCAGCAGGTACAAAAACACACCAAAAAAAATTAGTTTGTAAATAAGAGTGGACTAAAGGTTTGCCGGCTGCAGTTTTCTTCCCTTCTAATAGCTCATTTTATCATTCGCGAATTATTTGGCTTTAAGAATTGTACGTTAATTACAAATAAGAAAAGAAATAAATGTAATTTTTTAAAGTTTTACCTTTTGAATTGTAATAGGAGAAAGATTAAGGCTGAAGCATTATATTATATTTTACCGAATCATTATGTTCATGTTGACTAGCCATTTCATTTCTGAAACGTACTGCCTTAATTAAAAACTACACATCATTAATTTATTTTAAATTATATGTACGTTAGATTAACTGAAATTTGAGAATAAAATATAAGAATTCACACAAGTATTTTCCATTGAAAGCTAATCAAAAATCAATAATAATTTCTGGATTGATCATCATAAAAATTCATGATGAACATGAGTATTATTTTAAAACAAATATTGCTAATCTATTGCAAGAAGCTCATTCAGTTCAAAATGAAGTCGTTTAAATAAACTATATTACATTTACAGAAAATATGAAAGATTATTTGTATGATTCCCTAGCCGTAACAGACACGATGTGTTCACCTACATGATCAAAGGCAAAATGAACGATGAAAATAAACTTTTTACATAATTAACATATGATCGTCATTTTTTCGTTGCTAGGGTTTACAGTTCACATTCTTAGCTTTTCAGAAGCAATATATTTGTAAATAAAATAAAATGTTCCAAAAGATGTAAATAATGATATTAACAGCACCTTACTAAAACTCATTTTCTTTTTTAATGCATTACAATAGCAATAATCTTATATGGACAATTAAATAGCCATTTCTAAAATGAAGGAATTATACGTGCAGTAAGGGTGCGATAAAATTGTTAAACTTTTATGTAAGAAATGAAAGTATGTCATTTGGTTTAGCTTTTGTTTATGAAATGAAAATATGTCATCATTTGGTTTCCAACCCCTTCTGTTCCCGTCTGGGTCCTCTTTTCCATTAAACATTTTTATTTACAACTGCCATAGTTTAGTAGTAAATATATGAAACGCAACCCCATGGAGAATTAAATAACGTTAATAATGCAATTAATAATTACAAATGGTTTTATGTTGAAAGTTTTGTGTTTGTTTCATGTTGCCGGTTGGTTTGGAGATCTTCTTTCTCAAATTTATCAATTCACTAAACTGTTGATTTAAAAAGAGGAAAGAACACGAAATGATTACAATAACTATGGATAGAAAATATTTTATTATGTAGAACTATGGGTGAGGGGGCTTTCCAAATTTACCGGTCCCCTGCTCCCTCTGGATGCACCTTTAAGGACAGAAAAGATATTGAACTGTGAGAGTTTATGTTACGAAACAACATAACTTGTAATAACTAAAAAAGTGCTTCATAAGACCATTTTCACTTTTAACGAAAAGTCGAGATTTTCTTCAAACAACTTGTAAAAATCAAGAAGGATATAAACAAGTAATTTGAAGACATTTTTGAAAAATAAATTTCGAGTGAATAATGATTTTGCCTGTGTTATTTCCCTATTACATTTTATTGACCGAAAGAAAAACAGGTCGTAATTGGCATTTAGTCAGTCATTTTTACTTTCCCGTATACGTACGTATACACGGAGTGATATACGTAGTATAGGGAAAGTTATGTAATGCTGCGCGAAAAAATGGCCAATTTTCGGCGGAAAAAAATTAATTGCCGGGCCGTGAAAACGAATAAGTGGATAAAACCAATTGCTAAATTAAGAAAAAAAATCCTCTATCACGTGGTGTGGTCAAAATTCATGATTTGTTGCTTCTTTATACTTAAAAATCGATTGACGGCATTCCGTCCGTCTGTCCGTCTGTGGTCAACGCTAGCGCCTAAACCGTTCGGTCGATTTTCTTCAAAATTGATATTCCCCAGTCGATCTGATTCTAGTCGAAGCTTTGTGATTTTGAAAAAGATTCTTTAAAATTTGGGGGTACTTTATATGAAGCCCCCGGGGATTTTCAACATTTTCTCAAAAACGGCTCCAAATTTTTTCTTTAAATTTCTTGTATGAATAGAGGAAAATACACTTTTTAACATGGCATAGGTCCGATTTTCACGTACAGCTCTGAATTTTCGAAAATTGTGAAAGTTAGAATTTTTTTCGGCGTCTTTCTCCAACTACAAAATTGAAGATAGAGATTTTTTCTTCAAATAAAATTTGTTTTGCATATTGAGTTCTTTAATAAAGGTCATGTAAATGTTTTTCACAATTTTGGTAGTTGTCGTGCAATATTGCGTGCAATATGTGCAATTTTAAAAAATTACAAAAACAAAATTTTCTCAAAAACGGCTCCAAATTTTTTCTTTAAACTTTTGGTAGGGATAGTGGTAAATGTACTCTATCAATGACATAAAAGCCATTTTGGTCTATCGGTTGGTTTTTTCAAAAATTACCAAAATGTAAATATATTTACTTGTCTCTCACGCCATTAATATTTACATTATCGGCGATTGTTTTACATTATTATATTTACGAGTATATATGCTTTAAATAATGTCAAGTAAAGTTTCTCGAAAACACTACCGTTTTCTGTGAAAAGTAGCTCAAATTTCGGCATTTTCAGAAATGCTCAAACGTCATTTTCTCGTATATGGCTACAATTTTTTTTTTTGAAACTTTTGTAACGGATAGTGCTAATTACACTCATTAGTATCACATCTTTAATATGCACATTATCCGCAATTTGTAAAGATGATTATATTTGTGAGTGTAAGTGCTTCAAATAACTTCAAATAAAGTATTTTGAAAAATTTTCTGTGAAAATGAGCTTGAAATTTCGCATTTTTAGTAGTGCTAAAACGCCATTTTCTCTTAAACGGCAAATAATTTTTAAAAGAAAATTGACATTTACGGCTAGGTTTTTGTGTTCTTTAATATTCTAAAATTAATGTTTCTGTTCTACCAATAGGAAACCGAAAAATTAAGAAAATGACAAAAAAATGTACTTTTGGCGATGATAGATGGTAGCCGGCAAGAAAGAGTATGTGGCAATTCCGAATAGCTAGCGAAGACCCAGGAAAATAGAAAACTAATACGGGAAAGTCTGTGCCATTCTGTAGCACCACTAGTTTTGTCACGTGGTCACGACTAAATGCGGTGTTGGGTTTTCTTTGAATGTTGTACTCGTATGAACTTTCTTCTAGTCTTAAAAGCGACGTATGTGTAAGGATCATTTGAGGCGGGGGACGATGAGATCAACAAACTACTAGCTCACACAGGTTAATGATTTGTATTAACAGGATGTAGGACTAGGTCGTTTTAGAAAACGTTATTTTTTTAGTGTAACCACTGTGCATATCATGTTCATCTGCAAAGTCTAAAAGTATGTCAGTTAAGGTTTTTGAGACAGATTCATCTTTCCACTGCCGGAAGATATCTAGTCCAACGCATACGGCTACCAAGCCGGAATTTATTTAAAGTTTTAAAAAATGGTTTACCTTTTCAGCATTACTGCCTTTCAGGGATCAATTACATAATGACTTTTGCTTGTCCACTTGTTAAAGTCGTCTGAGTTACATACATCAACAACCCGTCACTATGAGAACATTTTACTCACATATCTTCCTTGCTGTTTTGCAATTATATTAGCCTCATTTATCTCTCTATTAAACGATATTGATATCAATGGTACTCTCATATCAACGGATTATTTTTTCGATATTTGTTATATCTTGCATAAAATTAATGAGAAGTACTTGTTTTCAAACTTTTAGAAAGTATTAATCATTAGAAATTTATCGCAAGTTTTTCTAATTATCTTGCCTCCTTGGGTTTCCTTCTATAGTGCCATCTCAGTTCATCCCATGAAAATAGTAAGAGTCATAATTCAAATGCTACTATCAATTAAGATGCTAGCAGCAAACCTGAAACAAGCCACAACCAGTTTGCTCTCAGAACACGTTCGTATCTAGGAATAGGAATCTGCCTATTCAAAGCATCGCCCTGTCGACGCTTCTCCCGCAGAAACGTGGGTGGGCGTGGGGGCGCACTTGCACGACCCATGGGAGCAACGCGACGCGCGGCGAATGCGACGCGATGCGGAAGCTGTGCAAGCAATGGTTGACATTGATTTAAGCCGTTTTTATTTTTGCGAAACCACAACGTAAATATCCCATAGAAAAATATTCTCCAGAAAATAGTGACAAATATTTTACCGAAACATTCACTTTCCCTCTGCAAATATTTGTATATGTAAATAACAATTAGTATGATTCGGAAGTTGTCTTCAAACGTACTATATCAATTCCTTAGTGGTTCTTCTTCTCCTTCTTGTTCTTCTCCTCCTCCTTCGATGTGCTGTTCTAGGGAAGAGATAACTATTAACCATTGGCGAAAAGTTCCATGATTATTGTTGCTTAATCCCTTTGTTAGTAGTTTTCTTCCCATGAGAAATGTATATTAGAACCTGCTGTTGCATTGTATTTAATCGTTCTCTGCATTTAAATCTGTTTTCTATAATTTCCCTGTTATATTTTTAAATGTTTTCGAAGAAACTTCATTTCTGCTGACTAAATTGTAATTGACAATCCAATTCTCTCTGTGATATGAAATATTACGATTTTTACTTCTTACTGAACTTCATTTTAGTCAGTTTTCTCTATTTTTGGTTAAAATGGTGATGAATTGTGTCTTATGAGGAGCAACATTATTCATTAACTCAGCAGCCACATTACTGTGAGATTAATTTGGATTCAACCAACATAATGTTACAATTCCATTCTTTACTTCACAGGGAAATTATTATTCACGTAGGATTGGAAAACCCTCAAACAAATATAAAATAACAGCTAAAGTCATGATTCTAGCTTCATCATTACAGTGATACTACTACAAACAATAATGGTACGACCAAGTTGTTGGAGATCTTACATGATTCCACATACAGCTGATCGTTTTATTTTAGTGCTAAAATGCCAGCGGCAAATCCCAAACAAACAGCGATCAGCGTTTGCTCCTAGCGCACGTTCCGAGGAGGGAGCCCAACTATTCAAAGCCGTCTCCCAGCCGCCACATCGCGCGCCTCTGCGTGGGCGAGCGGCGCGGGGACGCCCGCGGCAGCCGTCGCTCAGCGGCGCGGCGTTCGCATTCCCGAAAGGACTTCCCGCCGCCGGAGGGCGCGGCCGTCGCCCGGAGCAACTGCGTTCCCGGAAGGCGCTGCATTAAACATGGGGGCGCGCCCGCCGCCATCACCGACGACGCGGCGGCGCCGGCGGCGGCGGAACGCGCTCGATTCCCGGAAGCACCGTGGGACGCTGCAGGCAAGCCTCGCGCACGGGCACGCGTGTGCCCTGCCAGCGCCCACGCGCACGACGCACGCCGGGGGGCGACGCGTATCTGCACGCTCATCAGGGGATGGCCGAGAGAGGAGTAATTGAAGAATGGGACCGGGTGGGGTGCCTCAGGGCATTGCCTGGTGACACTGCAATGCCTCTGACCTGGAGGTCTAAAGTTCAAGTCCTGAGTTCGAGAACCCTAGGTTCGAGGTGCAGGATTTTCGACACCAGCTAGATAGCGAGGTCGAATTCAGTCGCTGTCTGCAGGAGAATTCTGGTGGGCGACTGCTGTGATCGGTAGTTTTCCGTGGTTTCTCCGATCAACAGCAAACGAATGCCAGAGCAGTACCCTAACAAACGGGTCAAGGACTGCGCGCTATTTTCTCTTACCCTTCCTTGTCCTATTCTCATCTCTTTATTTCACAAACACTAACATACACTACACTGCCACACGTGCCTAGAGACCTGGCGTGAGGTTAGAGTTTGTCCCGGCTGGAGCGGTGTCTCGCTGGTGGGAGATACTTGGTAAGGGAAAACAGCTAGCGGACAGTAGGTCGATGCCAGATATCATTACGGGACAAATGACCGTAGCCGTTGACGCGCACGGAATCACTATCAATAAATTAATCAAACAATCTGAAGAATGGCGGGGTAGATCTCCGGACCTGAAAAGAGAACGATTTGTGGCGAGGAATTTTTCTGGTGCACTTACAGTGCTGTGTGGAATGGCAGTAAGGTAGGAGATGAGGCTCAATGGTTTAGATCATCTCGAATATACGAGGACAGTGAAGAAATAATTAAACACTTTTAACACTTAGTTACTCTGAGAGTTCTTGGTTCTCAATACAAAGTGATCTGTCGTTCACTAGGATAATGTTGTTTGATTGTATAGATCGCAGAACTACCAGACTAGATGGAACCGATCCGCCAACTTGATATTCTTGTGATATAGCCGCGGACGCTGTACAGAACGAATTAAGGCTGAATGTCACTTTGAACATGGTGTGTGGTCCATGCCATCGCCACAGCACGCGCCATGGCGAAACGCACACGATTCACGGAAGCGCCGTGGGACGCTTCGGCGGCGGCGGCGGCAGGCTCGCGCTCGCGCTCGCGCACGCATTATCGCTGCCAGCGCCCCCGCAGCCCGCGCTCGCACACGCGCCGGACACCGCGTTAAGATGCGTATCTGCACGCTCATCAGGAGATGGCTGGCCTGCTATCTATCGATCGTGGGGACGCGTAGAACTCTGAGTCTGGAATGGGAACGACTGGCGGTTAGGCTTTCCTGAAGCACTCTCGCGGCACGCCCTGGAATGATAGTAGACGAAGCTCACTAGTTCACGGAATCTTGGATCTATTACGAATGGAAAAGAACGACGAAGTTGTCACGAATTGACGAATCTGATCTCTATCGATCATTGGCTTAATGCGCCGGGCATTAGCCTGGGAATGCTACATTATAATGTAAAGAATGTGTTCAGTGCTCCCGCGCTGAAAAATGGATTCGATCGGAGGGGAGAAAATCTAATAGGGTAGCCGCGATTGCCGTACAAAGGAAACGAACATTTTAATGTCAGAATGTCACTTCGGCTAGCCAACACGACCTGCTGCAATGGCACAACGTATTCGATTCCTGAAAGCCCAACTGGATAGGGCGCACGTGTATCGATTCACCCTATCAGTACGCCCATGGGCCACTCACGCCGCTCGCTCCCCATCGCAAAGTGCTGCGATGCGTATCTTCCCACCCTCATCAGGATATTATGACTGCATTTCGGGGCACAGCTTAGAGCTAATTGATAGTGTTGGGTGGTGATTTAGTGTTTTGGCCCTGAGATGATCGACCGTTACAAATCTCTGATAGTGCATTCACGGTCACGTCAGATTTTTTTATCAATCTCACTTTGAAAAGATACCATTTTTTTAGCTGAGACAATAAACGATTAAAATTTGAAGTCACGACAATAAACAATATTGACCTTCAAACTCACGACGATAAGCGACTAATGTTCCGTCACAACGGTAAATGACTAACTTTCAAAGTCATGACCATAAATAACTAATATTTCTAATCGCTACAATAAACAACTATTGTTCAAATTCGCAATGCTAATAAACTAATATTAAAATCCGAGACGAAAAGCAACTCATATTCAAATCCGTGACGGTAAACAAATATGTTCAAATTTGCGACCATAAGCAACTAATGCTTATATTCACGAAGGTACCCAACTAATGTTTAAATTTGCGAAGACAAGCGACTAATTCTCAGAATGTAAGAAGCATTGTAGAGGTCACTCCATATTGAGAATGCGTTTGTTGTTGATTGCAAGAAACTAGCTAAAAATATTTTAAACCACCATAAGCAACTAATATTTAAATCCGTGAAGATATGCAACTAATGTTTACATTCGCGAAGACAAGCGACTCATGTTCAAAAAGTAAGAAACTTTGTAGAGATCATTCCAGATTGAGAATGCGTTTGTTGTTGATTGCAAAACAACTAGCTAAGATTCTCTTAAACCACTATAAGCAACTAATGTTTAAATCCGCAAAGATACGCAACTAATGTTTACATTCACGAAGACAAGCGACTAATGTTCAGAAAGTAAGAAACTTAGTAGAGATAATGCCAGATTGAGAACGCGTTTGTTGTTGGTTGGAAGAAACTAGCTAAGAATCTCTAAACCACGAGGTTCAATCACTTGTGTTAGGAAAGCAGAACACACTCGCCCCCACGCCGGGATGCGCTCGATTCACGGAAGCGCCGTGAGACGTTGCGGCAGGCGTGCATCCACTGCACACGCACTCGCTTTCGCCCTCGCCTTCGCCCTCCCACCGCGCACGTCGCCCGCCGCGGGGCGATGCTATCTTCACGCTCATCAGCAGATTGCAGTGGCGTCGCCGGTTGGTTAGAATCTATTAATTGTAAGGACGCCGCGCTCTGGGAACGATAGTTGGCTAGAGATTCTTTTGGTGGACTTGCAGTGCGGTGTAGAATGATAGAAAGGAATCTTACTAATCTTACTTCTTACGAAACTATTGTTCAGAGTTGCTACGGAAATCCATATTTTATTATTTTCCACATGAGAAAGCATTACTTATGAAATTTTCCATTCTAATGTTGAATGAAACTGCTCAAGATGGGGTCGGCGGTATCTATTAATAGCGAGGACGCTGCGCTCTGGGAACGATAGTTGGCTAGTTTCTTTGGTGGGCTCGCAGTGCGGTGTAGTATGTTAGAAAAGGTTCATACTTGAATTTCACTTAATGGATAACTATTGTTCTCAGTTACTATGAAAATCTGAATTCTGTTATATTCCACATGTGACAGCACTACGTTTCAACATGGGATGGGTGATATTGCTCAAAATAAAGATTGTGATGAAGTCGTCAGTATATTGTTGAGTTTCGGGAAAATAATCGTATGGACGCAGCTGGACTTGCAAATGGTGGTCCTAGAAAATCTTCTAGTGCATTCGTAGTGCAAGGTGGAATTGAATTACCTTAAATTTAATTTTTGTAGTGAATCTTACAAATCTTTCAATAATGAAATATTTTTAGGCAAATCGACATTCATGTTCTGATACATTTTAGAACTTATGAACGTAATGGTATTACTTATCAAGAGATTACGACTTTGACGTGTTGAATAAGCCGTGCGGCGGTGTGCACTTAGGAATGAAAATTATTGGTGACAGATGTTTGTGAAGCATTCGCGGTGCAGTCACGATCAATAGAAAAAATAATCTTGAAGCTTGATTTGAAGAAAAAATATTCTTCAATAGTAGCAAACGTCACGATGCATGGCAAATATTTCGGTTTTCAGCATGTGGTGAATGTAAAACCTATGTACATAAGTTGATTTTGATTGTGTTGAGGGAAACTTGTTTGCTTAGACTATTTTGATGCAGTTCTCTGGGCCAAGGACTGTAAACGATTGGAGACCGAGATTTTCCGACGTACTCTACAAATGTCAAAGATCGTCAATACAACCTAATTTCATTTACAATATACGTTAATCATGTAATTAATGTACTATCCCATTATCAGACAACACAATAAACATACTTATGCACATCAATATACATTTGAACCAAAGCCAGAAACACAATAGAACCTCCGGACTATAGCTTTCTACCGAGGCACGCTTCTAAAAAAATCAAACAAAACGCTGTGCATCAACTTACGTTCAATGGTCATCAAGTATTGTACAAGACACCTCAAGTACTGAAGGACTTGCTACATCCGTGAAGTATAATGCAACATAAATTTCCTATCGGCAGTCCCGTAAAAATGTCCGAGGAGCGAGATGAAAATTGAACGATAAATCCACCTGCCAGTAATCCGCTCAAAGGCCGCGCCGCCGGGGAGGCCTCCACACCGCCGCACAGTGGTTGATTTCCTTCATCTAGAGGTATTAAAATATTATCAAGAGAACGGTAAGGCCGACGATGTTGCAAATCAGAATTATTCCTTGTGTCATTTTCCATTATATTTTAATGTAGTAATCGATTTTTTTAATGTAATCGATTTTATCGAAATGAGGCAATTCGGGCAAAAATGTTTTTCACCATTTTGTTTCACATGAGTTAGGATTATAATCATGCAAAGAACATTCTTGGCAATTGTTGGCAACTCAAAATAATTCAGTTTAAATTTCTGATCACTTAAGAAACTTCTCTCAAATACACGGTGATTCTTTTGCATAAAAAATACAACCAAAAATGTAAAATTTTCTATTAATAATTAGAGCGTTTTAATGAACATACCTTCCGGATTCTCGCTTATATAGAACATTTAAGGTACACCAAGCGCATCAAAGCAAGACTGAGGCACGGCTGTGTGTGCGGCTCGGAAGCGGTCACCGAACAGACCTCCCCCCCCCGTTCAATTCTTCTAAGAAATGAATGTTGCACTTATGGCGACTGATACAGTCTGGGCAAGTCTACATCCGTCCACGTGGACTTTCATTAGTTTTGAGCATATGCATTTTTGATTTAAATACCGCTAGATTCTGGAAATCAACCACTGTGCGCCGCTCCCTGCGGCTGCGCCTTCTGAGTGACGTTATTCCCACCAGCCTTGCGCTCCGCACCTGCCTGCGCCCTCTATGGCGGAATTATACTTATTACTACATCTATTGGCGCGTCCATTGCACACGGTTTACAGCAGTCACGTTACTAGCCACACTTCCGTGAAAGGAGAGGAAGGAGAAAAGGATTAGATGTTGGTGGAAAATGAATAAAACGACGGGGGGGGGGGAATTCAGGAAGGATATGAAAAGAACGGAAGAAGTGACGAATGGTGACATTGAAAATCAGAAGGACCATATCGATAATGTACGAGAAAAGAATGAAGAAGGGGAAAATTGGCTGTTGGGGGTTGAAAGTTGAGATAGAGTGTTGATGGTACTATTCCTAAAGGGATTACCTCTTTGATGGACCTATACGAGGTTTGATAGTGGCTTGTGAGTCAATGGAGGTTAAGGGATCAATGTGAGTAGATATATTGATGGATCTGTGTGGCTGATGAGGGATGATAGGTTGATAGCCTGAGATAATAGGTTGAGGATTGAAGAGTTTACTGTGTAATTGATGTGTAATTGGTTGATAGATTAAAGAGTTTGATGGGACAGGGGACGTCGAGAGAATGTCGTCTTTGGAAGGCCGTTTCGGAGGGGATTGCAGGGGCTGTAGTGGAATATGGTAATGATGAAGCTGTGGAGAACGAGAGTGAAGTAAAGAGAGAGAAAGTAGGGCAGGAGGACGTGAAGGAGAAGAGGGAGAGGAGAAGAGAAAAGAAGCGGAGAAGAACGAGGGAGAGGAAGGAGTGGAAGAGAAGGACAAGAAAGAGGAGAAAGAAGTGGAAGAGGGTGCGAGGGAGAGGAAGAGGATTAAGGAATGCAAAAGGAGTTTGAGGGAGAAAGGAAGGAATGAGTGGAAGAGGAGGAAGAGGAAGAGAAGGAAGGAGTGGAGAGAGGAAGAGGGGGGAGAGGAAAAGGAGGACGAGTGATAAGAAGACGAAGACGGGAGAGGAAGAGAAAGTGGAGGACGAGGGAGAGGAAAATAAGCCTGAGAGGAAGAGGAGGTGGGAAAGGAAGAGAAGGGAAAAGAGGAAGAGGAGGAAGTGAAAAGAAGAAGATGAGGGAGAAGTAAGTGAATCCTAGGAAGAGGCAAGTGTGAAGGATGGAGTGGAGGAAGTGGAGAAGGCAGATGAGGAGGAAGTGAAGGAGAACAAAGTAGAGGAAGAAATGTCGGAGGAACATGCACGGACTGTGTCGGAGTAGCTCAGGTAGCTCCTGTTGTCGGGGTGACGCTCGTAAAACTGCGGCGCCGCGCTCCCAAGCGCAACCCCGGACAGGAGTACGCGCTTCGGTGCGCAGGTGCAAGGCGGCAGCGGCGGGCGCACTAAAGGCGCACTCGACGCAGCAGCACCCGCGGCACTCAAGATAAAGATGTTATTGAACGCGGACTTGAAATGAAAACACGAAATAGGATAGAAGAGAAAGGAGTTAGGTGGAATTGAAAAATGTTCCTAATAAAGAAGCAGAATGAGAATAAAACATTAAGAATGAGTGTGGGTGGGAAAAAATGTTGAAATAATTCAAAAAAATAAATATGTAACAACGGAAATATACAGGATGGGTGAAATGAAAATATGTATTGTAGTTAATAAAAATGTTATGAAAAGAACATTAAAAAACGATTAAATGGAAGAGCTCTAAGACGACTTGCGAGGACGAAGTTCATATTGATCGTTAATATTTCAACAAAAGAGATTATATGAGGTCGAGAAGTGAGGAACTCAACTGAACCAGAGTCTAGCAGTGAACTGTCGCAGCAACGCGGCAAGACATTTATCAGCCGCCACTGAAGCCGTATTCATGTCTAAGATTTCATCCGTTGACGGGCCCATTGTGGCCAATGACAACTCGATTATTGACATTCCTCTCAATCATCGGAGGTTCTATCCGATGCCATGACATTAAGATATATTCGGCTGCCTACATCCCAACATACACGCAGTTGTATGCAATTCTGGAATTAACAGCACCATTAATACGTTTTTCTTTCTCGCAAGAAGTTATGATTGAGATGATTATTATTGTAAAGAAGAGATATTCAAAATTGAGACGTTTATTTTAGTACGCAATCTTGGGAGAACGGTGACTAATCAAACTAATTCGTTTGATATTTCAAAACTGAAGTTTCAGTTCTTCAGTTAAATTCATCTCTATTTAAAAAAGATCATATTCATTTCAAGCAAAAAGAACATGATATTATTTTCTTGGAAGATATTACAAAACGTTAATCAACAACATTTACCGCACAGGAACTGAATTGTAAAGACTGATTAAGACATAAATGAATGACCAACAAGTAGATTGCACGGACTTAACGATATCTGGAAAACACCTAAATATCGCGATTATAAGTACGACATTGTTGAAAATTATCCTTTAGAGGGAAGATATTTTTTTTCAAAGCAGCTTCCAAATGGTACTCAAAGCGTTATTACAACTCGAACTATAAAATCACGATGAGACTGATATACCTTGCATGGAAATACATCAGTAAAAAATTATGACAGTTGCCGAACGACGGTGAACATTCACATAATACAGACGTTACATTGTTAAAAGGCCATTCGAACTGCTAGGGGGACGTCGTAAATCGAATCTCGTTACAAAATTCCATTCAAGGTATGGGCGGTCTCGCAAGCGTATAGATCATTGAAATTTCTTTTATTTCATTCCACGATGTCGTTTTAATTCACTGGCCCATTGCAGGTGTCGGAGTCTTGTTCCGTTCGCAAGGTTAGACGCCAACGTGGTAATCACCGCGATGAAGAGCATAAAAGTTTGTACAGATATGTCGAGAAGTTTACTTTTTGAAATGACTGACGCACAATGGTTCACTCTCCAAAAGTGCAAGGACAAAAAAGGCCCTCCTTCAAGATAATTGGATACTGAAAAGAAATTTCGCGAATATGAGAATTAGAAACAAAAAATATCCAGAAAAACCTTCATTATGTTAGAGAATTTCGAAACAACCAAACAGTTCATCAGAAACGAGAAAAATATCATTAATTGTTAGCGTACTTATTTTACTACGAATTTTCTTCGTTTCAGATACCTGTTTATTGCGTCCAACATGCAATGGTTCTTATTTGTAAATATTTGCTTACCACGTTTTAAAACCACATCAGTGTTAGTTATATCATTTTTACCTTGACTAGTGACATAGTTTTAACTTACGTGCAAAATGTTGGAATCACTTCTTGTTTAGTACTTACAAAATGATGTATTTCTTGTTTAGTTTATTCCTCATATTCCCCGCTGACAAGCAACCACAGGGCATGAAAAACATATTGCCGATTATTTATATTAAGATATTTCAGATTATTAGATCAAGATCTAGAGTATTAGAATTAGGATTGTTTTCCTAACACACACACGAGCGGACGCCAACAAAAAACAACAAACGAAAAATGGAGCTATTTGCCCTTTTATGTGAGTGACTGCAGCCACTTGCGCATACGGCAGGGCAGGGCAGGGCAGGGCAGGGCGTGGTCCGGCGGCCACAGGTTTTACCGCTGGGCGCAGTCGTAAAGCAGCCGCGACGAGCACGGGCGCGCCCGCCTACGTGCTCTGCCGCCGCCGCCGCCGCCGCCGCCGCCGAAACTTCCGCGAGGTCCGGCTGTGGACGTGCAAATGGAGCTAATCTGCGCCAAGAACAGCAGTAATTCTCGGGCCGCCAGGCGTGGGTCGCTCCCTCCCTCTCTCTCGCTCGCGCGTGCATGAGTTCGTGTGTGTGTGTGTGTGTGTGTGTGTGTATGTGAAAGTGTGTGTGTGTGTGTGTGTGTGTGTGTGAATGAGAGTGCATGAGCGGGAGAGTGCGAGTTAGAGTTCGGATGCGAGCGTGTGCGAGCGAACGTGTACGAGCGGGCGTGTGCGTGCGGGTGTGCGCGTGCGGGCATATGCGGGTGGGCGAGTGCGTGCTAACGTGTGCGTCCGAGCGAGTGCGTGCGAGCGTGTGCGCGTGGGCGTGTGTGTGTGTGTGTGTGTGTGTGGGCGCGGATGCGAGTGCAGATGCGTGCTTGGGTGCAGTGGGCGTGTGCGTGCGGGCATATTCGGGCGTGTGTGCGTGCAACCGTGCGCGTGCAGGCGTATGCACGCGAATGTGTGCGCGCGGACCTGTGAGTGTGGGCGATTGTGTGCGGGCGAAAGCGTGCGAGCGTGTGCGCGCGGGCGTGTGCGCGCTGTTGTGTGCATGCGGATGTGTGCATATGCACGTACGTGCGTGCCTTTGATTACGTGCGCGGGCATATGCAAACATGTGTGGGCGTGTGCGTGTGTGTTCGTGTGTTTGTGGGGGCGTGTCCTCGTGCGGGCGTGTGCGGGAGTGTGCGTCAGCGGGTGCTCATTCATTATTCTCGTAATGACTGACAGAATATTTTAGTAATCTAAATTTCATGCGTTTGAAATATGTAACTCATAATTGCTCATTTTAACGTTTTTCTATACAACTAATATTCCATTAACCTATCAAAACTTTTTTGTTATTTCTTTCCTAACAGAAACAAGAGAGTATATTTCTTTTGTTTAAAATGAACTCACTAGAGTTGATGGAAAAGATTTTTTAATTGTCAAACTATGCTGTGAAGGCGAAATTAGGGAAATAAATTTTAATTGCTCTTTCTCTCAATGACGTGGTCTAACAATAAGTATTATCCAAAGTATTTGACGTTAGGTAGTATCGCTGGAGCATGAGTTACTAATATACCCAGCAATGTCTCGGCTGTGATATTCGTTGAGTCAAGGTACATGAAATTAAAATTATTGCTTTCGCCCCTCGATAAATTTCCTCCCGCAAATAATTATACTAGTACATCTTACTACTAAGTCGTTTATCAAACTGTAAGTAATATATCTCCGAGACATACGCTTCGTTAAACAGTTGACTCCGAAGCGCTAAACTGTGAACTTGAGGGAAATTAGTTATTATTTTCAGGAAGATAATCAGAATTTCGAATTTCCACAAAGAAACGCGTCTTTCTTGGAATGTTTGCAAATTGTACCCGTATACAATGTTGTTGTTTTTCCGCCTTCTGTAGTTTCTTGCGAAGGAAAACCTTCTAGCGACCACGCCCCTTCGCTGTATAACATTCTCTGATATAACTTGATTGCGCAAACGCTAGTCATTAACTCCATGTTCTCTTATCGATTCGTAGTATAGACTTAATAATTTTCACCAAATAATCAGTGACTGTGAATACCTAAAGCAATTAATGGCTCAAGATTTATGCATTATACTGTATTATAACTACACTCAGAAGGGAGAAATGATTGATGGAACATCCTGAACCATCCAATCATCATGACTTATAAACCCCTTTTTCCGGCGTCTTCGTAAATATGACTCCAACTGCTGCAAAACATAAAATTTACATTTTGCAACCACTGAAAAATTTTGTAGTATATTACAATGCATTACGTTACATTACATTACGTTACGTTACGTTACATTACATTATATTACAATCCACTCCACTACATTACATTACATAGGCACATATTATGGCCATAAAAACATATCGAAGTCCTTTTTCCTCCATTAGCTGAACCAATATTTCTTATGTAATTTTTCTAAGAAACGTTATTTTCCAGCAGTTAAATAACGATTTATGTTCTTCTGTAACGTCTAAAAAGTTTTGCTTATAGCGAGTGGAAGCTCTAAGAATAGCTCTAAGCGAAGCTGAAAAAACACGGCAATATTTCTTTTTTTTTTCGGGTACATACGAAGAAATATGCAAATTAGTAAATTACTGCAATTGGGAGAAACGTTACGATTAGTACACTGGATCACACGCAGACTTGCGTTAGTAGCCAATTTTAGGCTGTCAGATTAATAGCCCACTAGCTGACTTTCAGAATAGCAGTGTGCGTGATATCCGTACATGATTTTAATGACTTTCCGAGTCTACAACAGCGCTTTGAGAATGGAAGTGCGCACTAACTTCTAGGCTGTAACGAAATTCATTACTTGTAGAGAACACTCTACGGAAATCTACGCTTCTAAGGCTAAAACGTTAAAAGAATTATTTATTGATAACTTTATGAGGATCACGCTGAGAGAGAGAGAGGCAGTGATAGAGATAGAGTATTTGAGAGAGATAAACAAATAGAGAGACTGAGATAAAGAGAAAGATATGTAGGTAGATAGAAAGAGAGAGAGAGAGACGTTAATGAATTCTTAAATTTTGAAGGAAAACTTGGACTGCTCAGTGACAATTTAGCTATTTCGGGTATTCTAGCTATAAGGAATTTTTTAGGTTCATCCATGAGGGGAGCCACTGCATTATCCAGAGCCGTAAGGTTTAGAAAACGTATTTGAAACAAGAAACTAGTTCTTCAAGTAAATGTTCAATGCCTAGTGTAATTTCCACTTAAACAGGAGAAAAAACTGAGCTTTATCTAAAATATACCGCCAGCCGGGATTGAACATGGGAGGCATGGGTTTTGAAAGAATAGCCACCAAGGAAGACTACTTTTAAATGTTTCACATGTGAGCAATAGAAAGTACAGACGTAGTTTTGGCATAATTTATGTATAATGGCATGTAAAGATTTTTAGCCGAATCCCGCAATTCGGCGAAAAACAATGTGCCACAAAACAACTATGAATGGTGTATGTCTGCGCTTTCTATCGGCGAGAATATCATAAACCCCACGCAACGTCCCGCGAACACACGGGAACGATAGTCATACTGCAATATCTCGGCGTAAACACCATTTCCTCTACAGATTTGTTGATCTTGAGATTTTAGTCCCGACCATTTAAGATACTAGCTTTACAACTGGGTCGAAATCATGCACTGGAAAATTCTAGGGGTCGGTTGCTCTGATGGGCAGTTTCTCCGATCAACACCAGGAGAATGCCTGAGTAATGTGCTAAAAACAAGTCGCGGATTGTGCGTGATCATTGCTTAACCTCCCCTTTCACACACACACATACACACCATTATTATACGCACTTTGGTACACTGACACATATATTAAGAAATCATTCGATATATTATAGCTTGCTTCAGCGGGGCATTATCCCGCAAGAGAAAATATCTAGAGAGAAATCTGGCGTTCCAGCCAAACTTCGCCACCTTGCGATATATTCACCACACTCACGAGACGAATCTCTAAGTAGTTTACGAGGTCGTAATAAATACTCTCTCACCCTCTCACTTTTTTACTCTATTGCTCTTTCACCCTCTCACTCATAGGAAAGGACCGGGAGAGTTGGCTCAGAACATCAATTCATGTCACTGCACTGCTTCTGACCTGGAGGCCCTAGGTTCGAATCTCGGCGGCAAGATTTTCGACATTAATTTGACTCCGGCCGCGGAAGCCTACGCTCTCACAAGATTTTCGACACTAACTTGTCAGTTAGGTCGAATTCAGTTGCTGTCTGGAGGACAATTCTACTGGCTGGCTGTTCTAATCGGTAGTTTTCCATGGTTTCTCCGATCAACACCAGGCGAAAATCGTAGCAGTACCCTAACAAATGGGCCACGGACCGCCCGCGATCTTTCCTTCCTCTTCCTTGTCCTATCCTCACACTTACACTAACATGCACTATACTACCATATATTCCGGGAGACCAGTCGGGAGCTTAGAGCTGGACTCGGCTGGGGCGGTGCCCTGCTGGTGGGAGACACCTGGTTGGAGAAAACCCCGCTAACCGACGTTAGGGTGGCGGCGGATCTCGCCATGCAGAAAGGGAAGACCACTACCACCTCCCGAAAAAAAACAGGCACTACACTTACGAGACTAATGACTAGTAGTTGACGCGCCCGGAATCACTAAGAATCAATCATCACAGGAAGGACAGGCGAAATTGGAGCGTCGCGCGGCTTTCAGCTTCATGTCACCCTGGGGCATCCCAGGCAAGTGATTTTTTAATTCCCTCCCGAGAGCGGGCGCCGCGACGTGCAGTGGGTGCGGGACGGAGGGAGCGCGCAGGCTCCGGCCGTGGGCGAGCGGGGCATGGCGAACGCCGTTAGGCGCGGCTCGTTTGGCGCGGGGGCGGGTGATTATGTGCGGGCTAGTAGGGGAGGACTCTGCACTTGTGCAGCGGCTGGGGCAATGACCTTGGCTTGCGCGCAATTGAAAGAAAAGCGGTGTACAGTGAAGATAGAAGCGAAAGAGCCTCGACGTTGTACGTCTGCAGAAACACACATGGTCGAAGATTCAGCGAACTTACTATACTGAAGAAAGAGGTTAATAAATATGGGGGGGGCAATGGACATTTCAAGAGTCACTAAGACTTGAGGAAAAGGAAATACAAGAGAGCTCAGAGAAGGAATGGATTTCTATTCATCAATGAATGGAAGGAGAGAAGAAGGAAGAAAGGGGGCGAGGAGAGAGCAAAAAGAGGATGAGGAAAAAGAGGAAAAAGAAGAGAAGAAAAAAGAGGAACAGGGGGAAGAAGAAGAAACTATTTATTAACCAAAGTGCTCTGCGGTACCCAAGCGGCGGAATTCGAAGAAAATACTACTGCTATTATACAGTTGAGTTAAAATTCCTGTCAGCAGTAACGTAGAAATGAATCACTTCCTTAGTATAAGAATGACATGTGCATAACTAACGCCAATGGCTTATCGGAACTAGGTAAAAATATTATTTTAATGGACTGAGTATTGTTATAGTTCATTTTAAAACATTGGACATTCTAATGACTCCGTACATTTTGGTTACAGCTAACGCTGCGTGTATACAGTTATCATCAGTGTTCTTGACCCTAGGGAGCTCTGACTTAAGCCTCCATTCCATAACTCCCCTGTTACTCGTAAGCCCATTGCGACCAAGCACTGTCTCCGCCACAAGTGGCTTGTAAGCCCGTGGCATTGCCAGCACATTGTTACCGGAAGGGAAGTTTGTTCGCGGTCAGGTAACGGTCACATTGAAGTCTATATGCCTATTACCGAGATACGTCCCCTCGCACGCAGGCAATTACATAAATTCCTCACACACTTATTGTAGAGCAGAGAAGGGACTCGGAAGAAATTGCGTATTGCAAGTGTACATGCTGGTTGGGTCAGGCCCCACCATGCCACAACACTTAAGCAAACATCCATGTCCCAGGCGGAACTCAAATTCAAAGACCCCCGCCGCTCGTGGATGTTGCCACCATCAGTAAGCTATGGGAATGGGCACAAGGGTTAATTTGAAAATATGAGTCCACTTCCTCACCAATACGTAGAGCCAGTGCTGGAGATCAATTGTTTGTTTTCGTTTGTATTTTTCAATTAACTCTCACCTCCCCATTCACAGGTATTCCTTAAGCATTATGTTTCGTGATTATTTAACGGATAAATTTCAATAAAGACGAAGTTTTGTGATGCAGACTATAGTTATTCGACCAACTGTCCGCGCTAGATAAAACATCAAGGCGAACAAAAGGGCAATGCGAGCAGCAAGAACGTTGCACCGAGCATTCTTCTTTCTTGAGGCATAAAATTCGCCACGCGCTAGCCGCCAGTCTCAGCCCTAGGCAATGGCCGTGCAGCCCCGCTGCGGAGATTGAGACATGAAGTCGTGAGCTGAATGTCAGTTATCTTTCCGTCTCTAGCCGAGAGCTTATCTGTTGTTCAGGTATCTTCGAGGAAATTTTTTTTAAAATTTATTATCCAATAAGATCAGCAGCTGGTTGCTGCTCTACATTATTTAGTTGATATGTTTACATATAACACACTCTTTTACAAAGAACTTAACTAATTACATAACAAGGGATACAACATGGATTACAAGTTAATACACTTTGATAGATTACAATTAATTTACAATACTGAAGAGGTATAAATGCTTCTCACAATGGGCAGTGAAACACTAGTTCTTACAATTACTTATATTAACTACATGGGGATTGGTCTTGTGGATGGGAGGTGTGTATTTCCTCATGCCAGCTAATCTATATTCAGTCTTTTTATCAGGGGGGGAAGGAAAACATCTTTGGGAAATTTAGATTTAATTCTAGGGTTTGTTGGGCCATTTCTGTTGAGATTGAAAATGTTTGTGCTTGGGCATTGGCTTAGTTTGCTTAAAAAATTATTGGAGAGTTTTGATAGAAATTCAGATGGTAGGGGTATTTTTAATTCATGATGAATTTGCTCATTTGTAATGTACCAAGGCGCTTTGAAAGCCAGACGGAGGAATTTGTTCTGAATTGTTTGTAGTTTTGTAAGTGATGACTTGGAGGCTCCTCCCCAGATTACACATGCATATGACATAGAAGGTCTTACAATTGACTTAAATATTGACAGGGCAGTTACTGTTTTCAGATGAGACTTCTTGTTGATGAGTGGATATAGTTTGCCAATTTTTTGTTTAGTAGATTTTTCTATTTTCATTATGTGTTCTTTCCAGGTTAACTTAGTATCAAAATGTAAGCCAAGATATTTGATTGCTTTAGATTTGTCAGTCCAGGGTATTGGAGTATTTTGAATATTTAGTGGTGGTAAGACAGGTATTTTCCTTAGTGTAAAGATTTTGCAAACTGTTTTAGATGCGTTTAGAGCTATTCTCCATTTCTGTGTCCAAGTTACAAATTTTGAAAGATCTTCTTGTAAGAGTTTTGCTCCTCGTTCGCAGGAGCTGGAGGAAATGAACAAGGTGGTGTCGTCAGCGAAAGTAGCCATTTGCGAGTTTGCTGGTGAGGGGAAATCTGCTGTGTAGATGTTGTATAGCAAAGGGGAGAGCGATGATCCTTGCGGTACTCCTGCAGAAATATTTTCAATATGAGAAGCTGTGTTGTTTAACCACACTGAAAACGTTCGTGCTTGGATGAAGCTTTGAATGATTTTATAGAGAAATGAAGGTGTACCCAATATCTTTAGTTTATAAAGTAAACCTGCATGCCATACTCGGTCGAAGGCTTGTGAGACGTCTAGAAAAACTGCGAGAGTGTATCTTTTATTTTCGAAGGAGTTCGCTATATGGTTTGTTAGTCTGAGAAGTTGGTGGGTTGAGAAATGTTTTTCTTTGAATCCGAATTGAATGTTAGGGATTGCATTAATTTTATTTAGGTATTTAGTTAATCTGTTTAATATGAGTTTTTCAAAAATTTTGCTGATTGAAGGAATTAGACTAATGGGTCTGTAATTTGAAATTTGTTTATGATCCTTTCCTGGTTTGGGAATTGGAATAATTTCGGCATGCTTCCATTGCTGTGGGAAGTAACCTAACCTTAAACATGCGTTAAAAATAGCTGTTAAAACACTAATAGCTTGTTGTGGGAGTTCTTTTATAATAAAGTTAGGTATTTGGTTGTGGCCTGAAGATTTCTTTGGACGTAAGCATTTAATTTGATTATTAATTTCCTTCGGTGAAATAAATTTTGTAGGTAGCTCTGCTGTGAACCAATCTTTGTTGATTTCGTTTTCAACTTTATCTGTAAAAGCCGTGTCGTGAGATATGTTCGGGCTGAATGCCGCGGCGAAGTGCTTTGCAAATGCACGGGTTTTTTCGCTGTCAGTTATAGCTTCACTATTTCCTGATTTTATTGCTGGAATGTTAATTTTTTCCTTAGTTAAATGCCTAATTATTGACCATTGGTCATGTGAAGCTGGGGTAATTTGACTAATAGATTTCTGAAATGTTGTAAATCTAATTTTTTCGAGTTGTTTGTTTATATGATGACCTAGGTTAGTTATTTGGTTTTTTTAAGTGAGGGAGCCTGAGCCTCTGCCATTTGCGTCTTAGTTGGCGTTTGGTGGCAATCATTTTCAAAAGCCTATTTGGGATAGTAGGGTTCTTGAAACCTGGTCATGGGACTGTTGTTTGCGATTCTTTAATTGCATTGTGGATGAGCGAGGTAAACTGTTCTATTTCAGTTTCTATTCTGATGTTATTAGTCATGTTTTTTGGTACTGACAGTTGGTGGGACAAGTAATCACGAAATTTTGCCAATTTATTGTTCCTGTGACAATGCGTAGTCTATGTGTAACGGGAAGTATATTTACGTTGAAAGTTATTATTACCGGTGTGTGGTCAGAGTTTAATTCTGGCTGCGGGCTTTGTATTAACGGAAGGTTGATATTTTTTGTTAACGTTAGATCCAGAATGTCTGGTTTAACATTGATATGTGATGGATAAAAGGTGGGTGATGTAGGTGCATTTACTGTACAGGCCTTTTCTGATGCGATTTGAAAGAGCTTTTGCCTTGAGGCGAAGTGGTATTGCAACCCCACAGTTTATTTTTAGCGTTAAAGTCGCCACTAATTATGATTTAACTATTGAGAGAAAGTAGCTGTTTTAGAAGGTCGGTTGGAAATGGTCTGTTAGGGGGCCTATACGCAGCAATTATGTGCACATCAAGTTGATTTGACTGCGTTAATTTGATTCCTATTGTTTCCAAGTTTTCAGAAGGAGTATTTAAGCTGCAATGCGCAATTCTTTTGTGGATTACAATTGCTACTCCACCGGCAGCTTTATCGCATAGCCGGTCATTTCTGTAAGCTATGTATCCCGGAATTTTTAAATTGCACTTTGAAGAGGGGCGGAGGTGAGTTTCGGTTAGGCAAGCAATATCGATCTTTTTTGAACGTAAGAAATGCGAGAAATAGTCGAACTGTTTTCAATTCCATTGCAATTCCAATTGAGTAGAGTTAAACCGCTTAATTTATTTTGAGCCATTAGGTAATAATGAAGAAATTATTGTATTGATTAAAGATTGTAGCTGCGGAACTAATATTGCCATGACTTGGGAGATAATATTATTAACTATTTGAGAGGTGAACTCTATGGGATTGTTAATATTTTTTGATGAAGCCACCTGCGCATAAAGAGGGGTATTTGCTTGAGGCCTTCTTGGATTGTTGATAATTGGCAATGAAGGAAAGTTAGTGTTATCCAGAACTGGCGGAGGCCCGGACCTTGTAGCTTGGGTTACAGGTGGTCGCGGTTGTTGGAAGTTTGCACTGTTCGGGGCCACATGACTTGAGTTTTGTCCTTTGTAGCGTAATTTTGGACATTGTTTGAAGCTGGCTCGGTGCCAACCTTGACAGTTTATACACCTGGGAGGGGCATTTATTGGCAATGGGCAAGACCCGTAATGATGGTTGCCAAGACAACGTACACATCGTGATTCGCGTCCACAATTGTTTTTAGAGTGACCGTAGCGTTGACAGTTTTTGCATTGTACTGGGAACGCTGACTTCCTTTTTTCTTCGACTTTAACTATTGCATTAAAAAGGATGTTTAGTTTATATATGGTTTTTGCTATGTCGCTGTTTAAAAGTTCAACCGCGCACAGAATAGTGGGGGAATGGAATTTGTATATTCTATTGATTTTCTGCACCGGATAGTTCAGACGATGGAGTTCGTCAAGTACTTCACTATCAGAATAGCACGTTGGTATCCCACGTATTATTACTGTTAGCGGCCTGTTGGTTGGGTCTCTGAACGAATGAAAGTCTAGATGTTCTTCTTTACAGAATTTGACAAGATTTCTGAAGTCTTCAATTGTTGTAGGCTGAACTCTAACAGTTGATTCAATAATAATTCTATTATTAGTTGGGTCTTTTTTCTTGTTTTGATATTGTTTTGTAGAGAACTTAGATTTCATAAACTTTTTCAAATCACCCACTAATAGAGTATGATTATGTGCATTATGAATGAAAACTGGTGGAGTTTTTTCAATTAAATTTTCCGTGACTATTTCATTTGAATCAACACTATCGTCTAAGTCGCTAAGTGGTGCATATCTATTTTTTGTTGGTAAATCCACAATCAATTTGCCGCTGCCACTAGTTAGCCTGTTGTTTGGTACTGACCTTTTGGAGTTCTCACGGTCCTCTGAGAAATCGCCTTCACGCTTTTTCCCTGTTGTTGATGCACTTTGATTGGTACTCTGGCAGATTTCCAGTAATTCGTGGCAACTGTTTGGAGACTGTTGTGGCGGGGGCGAAGTTTCTTGTGAGGGTTGTTGCTGTTGAATTCCCTGCTGGTGAAGTTGAGGTTGTGAGCTTTCCAGTTGACCTCGGTGGTATTCAAACGCCTGTTGATGGGCTGGTATTTCACTGCTGTAAACAGCTTCCATTGCACCTCGCACTAATTCCCCAGTATGGGAATACTGATTAGTAAACATTTTAGTTTTACTGAAAGCTATTGAGCACTTCCTACTTTAAATATAACTGTAAAAATAGTTTAAGTTCTGAACACACTGGAGCGCGGCGGCCCTCGCAGGTCGAGAGCACGCCGCAGACTAGTACGCCTTGAGCTTATCTACACGGAGCGGAGCGCTGCTGGCACGACCGTTCGCGACGGAGGCTCTAAGCGAAGTGTTCGAGGAAAATGACTAGAAGAAGTTGTTCCATCAACAATCTCTTCACTGCGCTGTTGTCCTGCAATATTCCAAGATTTCACAAACGATTATTATAATACAAATTAATATTAGTTTGACATTTTTTCATAATTGTGTACTGCTAATATTACTTAGAAGATTTATGATAAGATAATTTCTTTTAGGGATATCCTAATGTATCTAAATATTTCCATTCACTTTTTTTGCTATAAAATCGTAATAATAGAAAGTCTCTTTAGAACAAGGGGCTATCCCACATTGACCTAGTTCTGAGATTTAGAAAGTTTTACTAGAACTTTCACAAAATAACTCAGTACACTTTTAAACACAATGCACTTCCATATAAGCCTATACTATATTTAAATATTATGTTATAATAAAATAATAATATTTGAAGTTATATTTAATTACCCAATTTCACAAAAAATGTGGGATACCCCCTTGTTCTACTGAGCCCTCCAATTGATAGCACGGATGGCGCCGTCAACGTTTCTATTCAGATCCAAAGTCGTGAGTTCGAACCTTGGGTAAGGGATGAATAGTGATTGTGCCAAAGAGTGATTGTGTCGAGGAAAGCATTGAGAAATTTCCATATATCTTGTGAGAGATGCTTTAAGATCACTCTAAGATTACAGTCAATCTTTCACTTGGCAAGTTCCCTCTTCTCCTCAATCGCTATTCATCTCATTCACCACAGTACTCCCAAGTGAGGCGCTCCCAAGGACTGCTCTAAAGTCAGTCATCTTCCGAAGGAAACAATTTCATGAAATCATTGGAATGATTCATAAGTGATTAGGAGTGGCGCAAAGCTGTAACCCATCTCGCTCAAAAACCAAATATTAAGTACATGACGTGTGTAATCTTTACGTCAAGAGAATTAAGTTGTTAGATCTGACTCCCGTAACAAAATATACCACCTACATTTCTCCAAATGTAAACGGCTAAGCTGTAGTAATCTCGCTACAATTAAGTACAAAATCTCTTTAGGCTAGGCTCCCGTGAAGAGAGAAGCAGAGTCACCTCTACGCTGACAGAAGGCCCGTGTCCTTCAGGGATCAAACGGGCTTATACATAGAGATACAGCCTCTTGGTCACTCTTCTAAACTTTTGGAACATACTGTATCTTCGACCATGCCGGAACTGCGTTACAGTTGTCTCCTTTCGGAAAAGAACGATTTACGCGGTTCCGTGTTGTGGTCGGGATATTTGAGTTAGCGCGTTCTCCCGAGAGTTGCTTTTACTGCGGCGTTCACAGGTCATTTAAGGCCTTACATGCTCTTTTTGGGGTGCGAATGGCTTGACGACCGCCTTTGGGAGTTACTGCACACTTTACGACCACGCCACGTCGCCGTCTCTTCGGCAGCGGCCACACACGCCGGCACCCCCGCCCACGCCGCTGCGGAAACAGGGCTGCCACCCATTGTTCTACTACACAGCAGACTGTCTAGGCCGCTATTTAAAAATAGAGGTGCTAAAACAGCACGTTTTTTCTCTCTGAATTTTCACGCAAAATTATGCAAAAAGTACTCAAATTTTCATGTGTTGATGACCAACAAATGTTCATGACCTTATTTCAAAATCTATCTTTAAGGAACAGATTTCATTAAGGGAGAAAATCTCTATCTTCATTATTTTAGTTGTAGGAAGACTGAAAAAATTTTTGAACTTTTCCAATTTTCGAAAAATAAACATTTTTAACGAACATGAGACATGCACCATTCTCTTAAATGTCATTAACACTAGGCAACAACATTGAATCCAAAACGATGGCGCCATTTTTTTGAACATTTGAAAAATGTCCCATTGGCTTCAAGTAAACTACCCTCCAAATTTAAAATATCGGTTTCAAATTATGGGGACAGCAATATTAGCCAGATCGATTAGAGAATTTCAATTTTGGAGAAAATTGGCTGCAAACGTTGTTCACAGACGGAGAAAGACACGTTTTGCCGTCATTCGGATTTTTTCAAAATGTAGCAACTGGATTTATCCACTTTTTCGTTACCAGGACCCTCTAATTAGCGTTTTTCTGCAGAAAAATTCGCCGTTTTCAACGCAGCATTACATAACTTTCTTTCTACTCGGTAGGGAGAAAGATAAAGGCCCACTACAATTAAAGGGGTCAGCGGAATAGTGGTTTAAATAAATTTTAAGGAAACAGAGAATACTCAAGTTAAAATTTCGTAGTTTGGTAAGAAAGAGTTTTGAAGAGAAAACATAGCGACTTTGTGCTGACCTGGTTTCACTCGAGGCGCAACGATTTTGAAAAATATTCTTCAAAGTTTGGGGGTACTTTACATGAAACCCCCCGGACATTTTCAAAATTTTCTCAAAAATGGCTATAAATTTTTTCTTTAAATTTCTGGTAAGGGTAGAATAAAATACACTTATAAAGGTTGCGTAGGTCCCATTTTCAAGGTTAACTCTGAATTTTCGAAAGTTGCAAATATTTTTTCGGCGTCTTCCTAGAACTACAAAATTGAAAATAGAGATTTTTCCTTCAAATAAAATTTGTTGTCCAAAATTAGTTCTTTCATTAAGGTCATATACATTTTTTTGAAACTAGTAGTTTTCTGGCAATATTGCACGCAATATTTGCAATTTAAAAAAATACGAAAACATTCAAAAAGGCTCGAAATTTTTTCTTTACACTTTTTGGAGAGATAGTACTAAATGTGTTCTATGAGATGACATTAACGCCATATTGTTCTATTCTTTTGTTTTTTCAAAAGTTACAAAAATGTAATTTTTTTGACTTGTCGTAAATATTTATATCTGCGGCGATTTATACATTAGTGTCAAAAATATAATAATGTACTTATACATTATCATATTTATGAGTACATGCGCTTTAAATAATGTCAAATAAAGTTTCTCGAAAACTGGTTTTCTGTGAACACTAGCTCGAACTTCCGCATTTTCAGAAACGCTCAAATGCCATTTTCTCAAAAGTGGCTCGAAATTTTTCTTCAAACTTGTCGAATGGATAGTACTAATTACACTCTTTAATATGATGGGGTATTTTGGGATTTTGCAAAAATTACACAAATGTAATTTTTTTTAAAGATTTCTCACACATTTCCAGCAATTTTTAAACACTATTGTATTTGTAAGTTAAAATGCTTTAAAGGACCTCAAATTCAAAGGACTTCAAAGGACTTCAAAAAAACCTTCAAATTTCGCTTTAAAAAATAGCAGCGCTTAAACGCCATTTTCTTAAAAACGGCTCCAAATTTGTCAAAGAAATTTGCCATGAGGTCGAGGTTTTAGTGTCCTTTTATATACTAAAATTAATAATTCGTTCTACCACTAGGAAAGCGAGAAATTAAGAAAATGTCGAAAAAAAAAAAAATACTTTGGGCGCCGATAGATGGCAGTTGGCACGAGTATGTGGCAATTCCACATAGCTAGCCCAGACCGAAGGAAATAGAAAACGAATACGGGAATGTCTGTGCTGTTCTGTAGCACCACTAGTTTATTATGGGAATGTTAGACCTCTATTGCTCTCAGCCTTTCAATTAGAGGTAGGGAGATTTAAAAATTCTTACAATTATATTACAGATGAATTTTTCTTTCAGAGTTGTATGGTACTAAACATCTCCATGTTAATAAAACTACTGATAATTGTAAATAAATACACAGAAGTTAAATGATAAAATGAAATAATAGGTGATCGAGCCGTTATTAACACAATAATTTATTGTACTTCTAGTTTTAGATGACATGAAATAATTAACATCAGGGATATATTGAGCTTGTGACGAATTGTTTTACTGACAAAGCATGTAGCCTGAGTAACAATCACGATTGTCATGTCACGATTATTGATTATTGTAATTCATGTGAATCAGTTAAAAATTGTTTAAGTAGTTATGTAATTAAACACACTGATAAGAAATTGTCACTTAAACTGATTTTCTCTTTCTTTCTTTCTCTCTTTCTTTCTTTCTTTCTCTCTCTCTTTCTTTCTTTCTTTCTCTCTCTCTTTCTTTCTCGCTTTCCTTCTTTCTCCCTTTCTTTCTTTCTCGCTTTCTTTCTTTCTCGCTTTCTTTCTTTCTCGCTTACTTTCTTTCTCGCTTTCTTTCTTTCTCCCTTTCTTTCTTTCTCCCTTTCTTTCTTTCTCCCTTTCTTTCTTTCTCCCTTTCTTTCTTTCTCTCTTTCTTTCTTTCTCCCTTTCTTTCTTTCTCCCTTTCTTTCTTTCTCCCTTTCTTTCTTTCTCCCTTTCTTTCTTTCTCCCTTTCTTTCTTTCTCCCTTTCTTTCTTTCTCCCTTTCTTTCTTTCTCCCTTTCTTTCTTTCTCCCTTTCTTTCTTTCTCCCTTTCTTTCTTTCTCCCTTTCTTTCTTCCTTCCTTTCTTTCTTCCTCCCTTTCTTTCTTCCTCCCTTTCTTTCTCCCTTTATTTCTTTCTCCCTTTCTTTCTTTCTTTCTTTTTTAATTTCTCGCCTTACGAATACTTCGTAAGAAGAAAAAGTTGTTATCGTGCGCCGGAAAACGGCTAATTTTCGCCATAAAAACTCTTATACTGATGTCTGATAACGAAAAAGTGGATAAAAACGGTTGCTAAATTTAGAAAAATTGCTCTATCATAACAAATGAAAGAAATAAGATGACGACTTCGACGAATTTGTTCCCCCCCCCCAAAAAAGTTGAATAAAATAAGCATTGAATAACGATGCAAAGTGATATCCAAAATGTTTCCTGCACTAGTTACAAGATGGTTCATGAAATGTACATGAGACCATTCATTCACAACAAAAGCAAGGAAAGAAAACTAGCAATCTTGGATCACTCTTAGTAATACATGGCACTTTATATACAAATATGCTTACTATATTTTGAGAATGCGGATAAAGGAAGATGGCTGAGTTAAAGATATTGTCTTTAATCAAGGTCCAATGCGATAGCGAGGTTCGATTTATCCCACCTAAATAAGCGTTCTTGAAAATAATGCCTCGCATAATCGCGAGCGGTAACTGCCAGAAACGACTCGTTGGCGATGCCTCGCGGATAATCGCGTCGGTCAACCGATCGTATCGAAAGACCAACAGTCCGTTACATTCCATCGCCCATCGATTCCCGGATCGGACGTTCCGCGTCGGATGCTTGTCCTCGGCACACGGCCGCCCGCTCAACTTGACATTCAGGTGAAGGCAGTGCACAGACTGGATGCATCGAGTCTGCAAACACCTATCTCAAGGCACTGCATCGCTGATAAGCGGAAAACGGAGAAGTCTACTTCAATACATCTCAGCCTGTGGATTTTTGAGAGTTCCTATTGTTTCCTCAATTCCTACGTAATGTAAAATTTCTGATACATCAGTCGTGACATATACCGAAGAAACTTGCATATATTTCAGATTCGTCTGGTATGACACTAATTTCCAAACTTCCAATGGAAAATATTCCATGAAGGCTTCTAGAATACCTTTCGGGTCGTTGCAATCTTCGTGGAGCTCCCCCATCATCAAGAATATGTCCTTTGTCAATCATACTTTTCGTTTTCCACAGCATATCATTCCTGCGCTCAGGAGAAATCTTCTCTTGTAGTAGAGTCTTGAATGTTGTTTTCTGATTCAGAATCAGAACTAGTTTTTGCAGACAAGGGTTCCTTATCAGCAAATAATTCATCATCATTACTTGAGTCCAATGATTCAACATCATTTTGATTCAGAAATTCGAATAACTGTTCTTTAGTCATCGGGGTTCCAACGGAAAAAATGTTTCGTAAAGATATAGTCCCATAACGTCAAATTAACGTAATGACCCAAGGTGCACATTTGTGCACCAACAAAAACAAATGCATACAGAGCATGCAAAAATGCTTTCCGAGGATAGTAAGCTATTCTATCAACTTTATAAAACAGATACAAAACAGAAAATACGTCATCTAAAGATACAATACGCTAACAAAAATACTTTCTTTCACGCCGCTGAGAACGGGCCGCCATCTTCTACAATGCCTAACTTTCTTCTCGCATAATTCAATACACAAGTGCACAGAAACACCACGCTTGGTGAAATTAAAAAGCTTGAAGGTTAATAAACACAAATCGTCTAAGTAAAGAGAAAAAATCGAAGGTCACACTGAAATACGTACTTAGAAATAGAGGTGCACATATGTGCACCTGTGGACTGAAGAGGTTAACGTAAAAGAAAAGTTTAAGTACTGCCGTAAAAACGACTTCTTTGATTATGAAAGGATTAATTTTTAACATTTTACAAAATTATTTTCATTTTTGCTTCAGAGCTCAAATGTAAAATGCTCAAGAGTCACGCGTGAATCTAAAAGGTCATTCTCAGAAAAGAACTGCAAAATTACTGCCATAATTGAGCCATATGATAGATTTCATATCAAGGAAATCAATATTGCGTCAAACATCTTAGTTACAAGCAGCGTTGCAATGACTTTTTAGGTGAATATACGTTCATTTTCTCGCAGGTAACTTTGGGATTTGAGGTTTAATGTTGTGTATTTGCAAGTAAAACATAATTTAGTTAGTAAGCATTGTTCGTCATTTTAGACATACTATTCAGACGTACATAAATGCAAATGTGGAAAATGCCAATTTTCATAGTTCGTAGCTAGTTTAAACGATTTTTAATTAAATTTTACATTGGGATAGTTATTAAGCCATTTTAGTAGTACTACAACTGAAAATGTTCATAATAAACATTGAAGTAAATTAAGAGAGAAAATTTTAGTGATAAACATCTTTCAAGCCTTTCTTGACACCAACCATTTGTCCCAATCCTCAACCATTCTTGACCCAATCTTTTCAAAAGACACGATTAAAAACTGAATCAACTCGTTTAACATTCACCACAGTACATTATTTCGCCAACTCAGGAGGAACACCTCGCCAACCAAAATTAGAACCATCAAGTAACCAATCGCGGGAAGCCGACAGCGACGCTACGCGCCGGCCCCCGTTATGGGAAGCGGAGACTTCAACGCCCGGTGAGAACAGAAGCCTTTTTGCCCTGCCTGCCGCCGCCGCGCCGCCATGGCGAAACGCGCCGCTGCCGGGGCGCGCGGCAGCCGCATACCGCGCGCCGCGGACCGCGAATGCTCTTGGCAGTTCTCACGGCCGCGTCGCGTCGCATCGCCCGCGCCGCGCCGCGCCGCCGAGAGGGAAAGGTGTTTACAATGCGGCAGGTTCCGCCGCGCTCCGCTGCGCCACGCCGCCGGCGCAGCCTCCGCCGCACGGCTACAGAGCGTGGCTGAGGGTTGGGAATTAACGGGGAAGATAGGGTAAGAATGTGGATGGCAAGGAAATGTAGAATGAAAATGGGGAGGGAATGGGAATTATGAAAATGGACAAAAGAACGGTAATAAGTATGAGAATGAGAATGAAAATGTGGATGAGAATGAAAATGAGAATGTTAAGAGGTATTTGGATGAGAATGACTATACGCAGGAGAACACAAATGGGAGTGAAATAGGAATAGGTTCCAAGAACAGGAATGGCGTTAGGGTTAAGGACAAGAGTGGAGATGGTATAAAAAATAGAGGATGGGAACGGGGATGTATAATGGAATAGGAATGAGGAAGCATACGTGAATGAAAATGAGAATGGGGATGGGCTGAAGATGAGAATGGAAAATGGGATGGATATGAAAATGTGAAAAAGACATGGATTATAATAAGAATACGATTCTGAATGAAAATTTCCATGCAATTGCTCAATTAAGAGCGTAAACAAGATATGCACATAGCAACGCAAGACTTATTAAATACGATCAACCGTTATTTTTATGAATATACGTTTTGAATCAGCACTATCATCTTAACCAATATTTTGTGAAGTAATTCTACAGACCTTCACAAACATATTCCGATATATTTTCCATTCTGCCATAAAATATTAGTTCCCGTCAGAAACATTTTATACAAGAGTCGCGAAATTGAGATAAAAAATTACACCAAGCTTTAAGTCCTCTTGCGCTCTTGGTAAGCTTCTTAGAAAGTGAATTTAAAAAAAAATTCTCACTGCCGCCAGAGTGCATAATATCACTGAGAAAACTAGAAATGAACATAAAAAAAACCTTGCTACTTATGTCGTGTCCCGCGAATCATTCCAATTTTCCCCGAGAAACTTACACATGTACTTTACCAAATCGGGAAATATCGAACACGCTCCCTTCAAGAAAAGAAGCTGCAAAACTGCTGTGGCGTGCCGTCTCATCCATCTACCTCAAGCAAACACAGAGGAAAAACTAGAAAATACGTGAAGTAACAGTTAAAAGACTCGCGTCGTTTCGTTTCCACTTGCTGTCTCCGGGTACAGAGGTGTCTTCGCAAATCCGTGACGACGTACACCTGTCGACCCTACGACTGCGGTAGTGTCGCGGATAGCATGATTTGGCATAGCGAGGCGTGACGTGACGTGGGGTGGCGTGGCGTGGCGAAACGTGGCGAGACGTGGTGTGGCATGGCGGGACGTAGCGTGGCGTGGCGTGGCGACACGTGACGTGTCGTGACTTACCATGGCGTGACATGGGGTGGTGAGACGTGGCATGGGGTGGCCCTGACAGCGAGGATGTGGCGGTGGTGGTGCGTTTGATGGGGGCAGCGGTGGCGGAGACGGGACGTAGGTTTAGCGGCGGTAGCGGCGGCGGTGGAGGTGGCGGTGGTGGCATGGCGGTGGCAGCGGTGGAGAGACGGTGGTGAGACGGTGGCGATGGTAGTGAGAGGGTGGCACTGGTGGTAAGGTGGGGGGTAATGTCGGCCAGCCGGTGGTGATGGTTGCCATGCGATGGTGGCGGTGGTGGTGGCGGTAGCGGTGGCGGCAGTTATGATGATGATGGTGGTGGTGGTGGTGGTAGTGGTGGTGGCGGTGATGGTGTTGGCGGTTGTGGTGGAGAGACGGTGGCGATGGTAACAATGTGGTGCAGTGGCGGTGGCGGTCTCAGTGGTGAGGCGGTGGCGGTGGCGGTGGCGCGTGCGAAAGGAAGCACAGAGGGGCCGGCGGAAGGGCCACTGGTTCTGAACCCGGCGCACGTCTTCCGTCCCGGCGGCGTCCGCCATGAGGCGAACCGGCGCTCGCGCCCCTGGCATGGAAATGGCACCCATCACTCGCGGAGGTCGCAGACTGCGCAAAGGGGATGAAATGTGAATGACACACTTTGGACGATGGACAGGTGAGGCAGAATATTGAAATAGTTTTAAAGAATACAGTATACATTTCCGAAAAGACATCGAAATGTGAAAGAAAATGGCAGCTAAATGTTCAAATAACAGATTACGTTATGAGTAAGATATAAGAGGCTTAATGGCGACAGGAAGTCAGAAAATGAGAGAACTTAGGGAGTTACATGATTGAGAAAATATTCATATTTCCCAGTTATTTAAGGAGGGATTTCTTGAAAATAATAGGGGGTTAGGGCAGTGATAGAAAATATCAAGGCAGAAGTTATGGTTCAGAGAAATCTTATTTTAAGGGAGATATCAGAATGTTTCGGCGAAATGAATGCTACTGTAATTAAATGTTTCAAGTGGCAGGTAACGTCAACGCCAGAAAAGGAAGCACAGTAGCCGATATCGGTAAAATGACGTGATTGATTTTATAATATCATTAGAAAATATACGAAAATTTTTTGAATTCAAATAAACAGTAAATACTTTGAAACAGTAACGAAAAAATACAATAAAATTATTTCTGTAATACTAAATTATGAGATACATTTTACGAATAACAACTAATCCATAGATACTCTTCAAGGTGCCTCTGAAGAACTACAACAATATTTCTTCGAACTTTTAACAGGGTAAAGTTTCATCTAGTAAAACATTTCTTTTGAAATATAGTGAACTACAACTTCCAAAAAGATAATACCATGAACACCGTTATCATTTCTTTGTGACTCTTTACCAGTGAGTGGACTACATGTTTTACAGAAAGAGTCAAACATATGAATCTACATTTATAGTAGAATCCAATTTCCCGATCGTTAACCCGTAACTGGTGATGTGGTGGCTGTTAGCCCAGCCTTTGAAAAATATCGAACCTACGCAAAGCGAATGCGCAAAGGAACCTATGCTTCCGAGAGCCACATGCTCTCATTAAGTTGGTTGTTTCGCGAACCCGGCGATGGTCACATTATAGACGGTGAGCAGACACTTGTTATTTTATTTTTCTGGCGCCTGGGGTGTAATCAATCCCCACCTCACCGATTACGTACGTATCCTGTGTTGATCTTTATTTTATATTTTACAGAACTATGGATTCTTTGAGGGTTATTATTAGGGGAGACGCCCCAGGATTCGGGGAATGGGTACAGGTCAATTTAGAAGCGGAAGAGAGCGAATTCAGTGGTGAAGAGGGGGAAAACGTGGAGACCGTATATGCGGAAATTGCAGTGAATGAGGGACTGTTGAAAGTGACTTAAAAGTGACTTAAAATTGAATGTTGTAATAGTCATAAGATGTGATTAATTGTTCCTTCTTAATCAGATTCTGATTCTCAAAAGCCAATTATACAGTTAGTCTGTGTATTGGTACAAAATAAAGTTGGAAGAGTGCTTTTGAGTCACTCATGTTGACATTAATGTTTTTTAAAATTTTGATATGTAATTGTTCTTCTTGTTTCATTATTTTTGTATTAATCCTAATGATAATTCACAAAATGTCTTGCTCATATCACCAAAACAGACTTTTTTTGTTGTTTTTACACTTTTAATCAGGTTTTTGTGTTGGGGTATGTGTAATCCCATCATCACCAGTTACGTGACAAAAATGACCTCACCAGTTATACCGGTTAACCCAACCGGTTAATTACCCAAACGTCCAATTATTCTAACCGATTTACAGAATTTAGAGAAAAGTTTCATGAACAATTTAATTTCTTAATCTTCTGAATAGTGTAAATCTTTAAGAATTTAATGGTTTTCAGTGTCTTACATTTATTACACCTAATTTTATTACTTCAAGAAAAGTTTTTTCTACTGTTTGGCGTTTTTTACTCTATTTATGAGCTTCATTCTACCATTCGTGCTTCCGCTCAACGTATTTAGTCCAAGGGTCGTACCGGGAGAGGTAGCTCAGGGTATCAACTGATGTCACTTCAGTGCTCCTGACCGCAAGGTCGTGGGTTCGAATCCCAATGGTTGCAGGATTTTTGACACAGCAAGATTACTAGGTCAAATTAAGTCGCTGTATGAAGGAGAATTGTAGTGATCGGTTGCTCTAATCGGTAGTTTTTCGTGTTTTTTCGATCAACCCCAGACGAATGCCGGAGAATATACCAAACGAACCGCGCGCCACGAACTGCGCGCGATCTTTCCTTTTTCTTCCATGTTCTATCCTCACCCCTTACATACGTACACGTACACTTATATGCACTACACAACCACACATGTGGGGAGACCGGTCGGGAATTGAGAGCTTGTGCCGGCTGGGATGGTGCCTTGTTGGTGGGAGGTACCTGTTTGGGGAAAACCCCGCTAGCCGATGGTATATCGGCGCCGGATCTCACCATTCAGCGAGGGAAAATCACCGCCACCTCCCGAAAAAATCACTACATCTTAACAGTTGAGACTAATCACCTTAACAGTTTACGCGCTCGGAATCACTAAATTAATCAATCAAAAACCTCAATGGTCGTGTTGTTCGTCCATTTCCAGTTTTACTGCAATACTTTACAGAACAAACCTTCAGTCATTTTCGACATAATCATAAACGTGTCAGGATGGAGAGGCAGAAAGAAACAATCGGGGTGGAGAGGGAGAAAGAAATAACACGAGACGTGGCAGTGTGGAGAGGGAGAAAGAAACAACACCAAACGTGCCGACGAGTTGAACAGAGAAAAGCCCCCGAGGGCGGATGGCCGGAGAGAGTGACGGACAGCGCGGTGGGGGGCGAGGAGCGAGGGGGCGGAGCGCTGGCGGGCAGCTAGTCAAGTGGCCGGTCCGTGGACGCTGCCTTGACCTCGATGCGAACCCGCGGTCCGTTGTCGAAACCCGTCGCGGTCCGACTGGTCTCCGCAAGCACTCGTCGACGACGTAATGGGTCCGTTGCTTGCGCAAAGTGCGATTAGCGAGGATGGAGTACTCGCGGCTCGAGACTCTGAAGATTTAGCACCGCGCGGGACATCACGGACTCGCCAGCACGAGAGGCGGTGTCCGAATTCTAGATACGGGCCGAGATTGGACAAGACATTCACGATTGCGTACAATGGACATTCTCTTAATCCATCAACCATGGGAGAGACTATGTTAACATTAGTTGTCTCTAATTTGAAGGAAAATATACTCGTAGATAACATTATTTCCATGCTATGTGAGAATCGATATAAGTACTTACCTACGCTAGACATAAAAAAATTCATTTTGCTATGCAATGAAATATATTTTCAAATGACAATATTCCCAAGCAAATGAATTGTTTTTTTCTCATTTCAATGATTTTAGTTGTTTCCGTTTGATAGTTACGCACGAGCAAATATAATGCACCAGTGGCGTAGCGTCAGGGGACGCTGAGATGCTGAGCATCCCCGTATATAAGAACCTTAAATACTGTATTGATAATCTTACAAGTGGTCTGTTGAGCGAAACACGTATTGTATTAATTTTAAATTGATTTCCTATGATTGAATTCGGCGGGCTGTTGAAGCTGGCCTCTGATTGGTTGGAAGCTAAAATACTTCAGCGTCTGCCGCCAGATTGCGACGAGCAATGACGCATGCGCAGATGGCGAGGTTCCCCTCTCCCCTCTTCACCCCTGGCCCAGAGAAACCCGACTGCTTTACGCTAGCGTCTACTGCGGAAAGAAGCTCGTTTGTGCACGAGAGCGCAGCACACTTCAGGCGTTCAGTAAATTATCTTTCTCTCTCTCACTCGGGAGTCCCCACTTGGTCATGGGTACAAACTGTAGAAATAGTGCCTGACTACTATTTCTTAATTAATATCCAAGAAATTGTATTATCTCTTAAATAGATTACATATTATTTAAGTCTGCAATGTATAAATTAACAAATGGTCTTATTGCCATTCGCGTATAAGAATTAAAGCTGAGCCATTGTATAATTTGCTTTCAAGACATCGGCAGCCCTGACTGCTGTGAGGATTTAGTGGGAAGCGCCTACAGTGTAGGCGAACGCAACACAAGGCAGATACACTGGGACTACTTCCACAATCTCGATTGCTTACGACGGTGTAGGCCCTACACCGTCGTAAGCAATCGAGATTGTGGAAGTAGTCCCAGTGTATCTGCCTTGTGTTGCGTTCGCCTGTTAGATGAAGTAGTTGATAGTGACATTCTGTGTGTTATTGTTGAGCATCCCCAAACGTGTGAGTCACGCTACGCCACTGTAATGCACTATATTCAAAGCCTCATGTTCTTGAGGAAATGATTTCATCTTTTGTGTTGCAAGTATTGTAAAAATTTGAGCATACTGGATTGGTTGTCTCTACCTAATGAATTTTAATATTTACTTCAGTGTAATCTTTACACTCGCTCTTAATTCTATAGTACTTGATAATTGGTTATCATTCCATTTTGTTACGTGTAATAGAAATGATTAGGGCTACAACATAAAATACATAGATTTTTCTGAAGTTGCACGATATATTAAAGAAAGCATTATGTGGTTTGGAATAAATTAAAACATACTTTCAATTTTAGAGGGAAGAAAGGTACACAGTTACGACGAAAATAAACGTAAGACGAGGGGAGAGGTAGAGGTTAGTGAAATATTAACGTATCACAGTATTACGTAATATTTATTAAATATCAGACTGAAAATGAATATCAAAGTGCTTTTTCATTTGAGAAAGTGTATTAAAAGTATAAAAAATCATCCTAATTTTAATTAAGTTATTATGTATTAAATGCGTTTGAAATGAAACGTTCATTTCAGAGGGCATTTGTGAGTGATAGGATTGTTATAAATGGGTATAAAAATACATTTTCGGAAGGTACTGGTATTTTTATGACCCATTGACTTATATTTGAGACTATACTACATTACATATATTTTTTTGTGGAGAAAAAACTTTCAATTTTTAATTTTATCTGCAATCTATTCTAAATTTTATGGATCTTGAAACTTGTGAGCAGTTTGAAATAGCTTAATATTAGTGTGTTAATATTATGCTAATTTTCATATATTTTAGTAGAATTGTCACAAAAATGTATCAAGACCCATGTCTTGTAGCAACGTATCATGAAAACAGATTATAATGAAACAATTTTTTGTAAGAAGTATTTGTTGTGTTGGTTTTGATCTCGTATTATAAATTTCCATAAAACACACCAACCCTAAAAATGTAGTCTTGAAGGTACTCTAAATTAGAGCCCATAGTGTGTTGCCCATGCAAGGTGATAGTCAAATATATTATTCAGGGAGTGTCGTCGTTTGTAGCCATTTTATACAATCGTCTTAAACCAAAATGTTCAATTACATGTATCTTCAGTGTCTCCGTGCGGAATATTGTATTTTCCACATTAATACTTCAATTTTCAGTTATGTAACTTCTTGCCGTATCAATTGTATAAATGTTACTTCAACGAAATGTATAAACTATTTCATTAAATGTAATGAAATCGATTACATTTAACTGATACAGAATAGTTTTGAGCTAAATAAACATTTCCAAACTAATCACAAACAACTTCAACTGCGCATTCAAAACTTTACACGCCCAACGTCTGTTGACCCACGAAACACGAACGAAACAAGCGGAAAAAATCGAAGATTCAATTCACCCAGGTCACCCGGGTTCCATGAAGAGAGCAATTTGAATTCGCTTGAACTCTATGGAAGCATTTCCTCACCGCGAACTCCCGAACAGATCACTTAGATCGCGCCCCGGCGGCGGTGGCAGTGGCGACGGCGGTGTGGACGGGGGCGGCGGCGGCGGCGGCGAAAGGCAGCACCGCGCGTCCCGTTTTCGTAATCGCCGCCGCCGCCGCCGTCGTCGTCACTGCACGTCGCTTGCGCGATCCGACCAATCGCATAGGCGGGCGGCCCTACTTATCCCGCGTTTTATTATTTTCGAAAGGCGCGTTCCCGCCTCCCGGCGAGGCTGCAGGCTCCGCCGCCGCCGCCTCTGTCGATGGTCCCTGCCCCCCGCGCTACCACTTGACGCGTCCTTCTGGCGCAACAGCCACTTCGGTTGGCGAAGAAGTGCCCAAACAGCGGCTTTATGAGCAGAGTGCTCATCATCCAATGCACAGTCTTCGGCTGTGGGAAAATTGGTTTGCAGAGGAAAGTGAAAAGTTGCATGCTAATTTTGCAATTCTAAATTGATTTCCAGGAATTTTACGTCGTGAAATAAAAGTGTCATAGGTGTTGGTGCTGGCGATGTGTAAATGAAAAATTTTAAGTTCGCGTTTCGATAATATTCTTTGGTATGACGTAAATGAGTTAAGACGGAGCGAAATAAAGGGATATTTCTCTAGTTTTTCTAAGCCGACAGTTATGTAGATAATTGGTAAAAAAATTGAACAATTTTAAACGTTAAAAAGAATGGAAGCTTTGTTTTTGCCTTTAGATTGATATTTTTATTCCATAAATTACCTGCACTTACGCTCTTTAAAGGTATAATTTTGTAGTCAGCTACGCGAACAAAACAATTGCAGTGTAAATAATATCTTTCATCAGTGTCAATGAGACTAATGAGATAGCCAGCATTCTTCTAAAAAGCTGCAGCATTTGCTTTATTTATTTTGTGGTTTTCTTGAAGCATTTAATCAAGGTAGAAGAAAAAAGTCCTCAAAACAAAAATAAGAAATGTTAAATGACATTTAAGTTTGAAAATTTGACAAAACTAAATTAAATAAGAGAGAAAAGATCCGAGAAAACATTAATTTTGCACTTATTTCTTTCACTTTCCAATACAATACCTCATTTGAAATCTAATGATAAAGGATGAAAGTATTTCCTTTTACATAAAATCTATGTATACCACTGGGTCAACAAATATTAATTTCAATAATTAACAACATAGAGAGAAATTACAGCAAAACCAGGTTTTCCTTCAACATTAGAAAGCTAATTTACTAACCAAAGAACTGAATAAAGTAAGAGAATCTACGCATTATTGAATTGAACACGGTTTCTAAAGTTACTGTTATTAATGAAAAATGTTAATGAATCAAGTAAACCACTATTTCTTTCTGTGATTCATAATTGAAATGACTTTAACATGAGATTAAAATTCAATTGAAAATGAACTTCAATTAATGTGCACTTCCTCATTACACATCCCATGGCAATATTAGCATACGAGTCCATTGACTTCGCCACGCGGCAGCACACGGTAGCGCAGTTGCGGGGGACGCAGCCCGAGGAGAGATCGCGATGCAGGAGCAGCGAGGTCCGTTAGAGGCGCTGGGAACCCACGACCCTGCGACAGCTTAACGCGATTTCGTGCTCGCCCCATGAACAAATACGAACACGGCCGGCCTAAGTAACTCGTCCGCGCAGGAATGCCGATAAGGCGAACAAAAAGCGCACGCGATCCGCTGCGAAACAGAGCGCCCCCGCCACGCCGCGCCGCGCAGTGCCGCCGCTTCATTAATAAGATAAGGCGACGCGCGCGCCGGGCGACACTGGTAGACGCCGCGACTCGGAGGTACGCTCAGGGGAATACCCAGACGCGGTGGGCTCTCATGCGTCACCTAGGAATGGTAGGATTGTCAAGGCATGGGTGAATTGATTGATTAATTTATCAGAGCACATCAATTGTAGTGGTCTTTACCCTCGTTAATGTAGTGAACGTTTTGTCGCGGGAGGTGGGCGTGTTCCATCCCAGCTGGTTGGTGAGATCGGCCGCCGACCTCCAGGTCAAGGTGCGAGGTATTTCCTCCTCCAGGTATCTCCTCCGCTCCAACCGAGGCAAGCTCTAGGCCAGTGGTTGCCAACTCTATGCTCTGTGACGTCACAGAAATCTGCTCTCTTGCTCCGAAACGACCGCGTAAAGGTAGAGCCCGTCGCGGCAGCATGCGCTCAGTGTTTCAATGTTGTTACGGAAGTGCGGGAAAAGGGTAGCTTGGAAAATCGATAATTACGATTTTTAACTGGTAATTATTATTTAGAATGTTTATTATTTAATAATATGAAGAATTATATAAAATAAAATACATTAGTACATAACGGAAAACAATATCCTACTCTTCATCATAACCACTACTGTAATTTCCCTTCCATTCTTCTATTAGATAATAGTTTTGGAAAAGACTGTTTTCACCTACTAGGACAATAATATTTTATACAATAATATATAATATAACGAATTAGTTCGTTCTGAAACAATAATTAATGTTTACAAATAGATACCCCTTAGGGGTCATGTAAGAGAATTTTGACCCCAGGTTTCATTATTTTTTATAAACAATTTTGTTTGAGAATGTTGTAAATCCTCGTGATTTTCACTATCTTTTCCATAATCTTCAATCTGCAAATTCCTTTACATATTCCATGATTGCGACCTATATCAATTCTCAGAATTTATTTTAATCTCGCAGATTTCTCTGGGTCGCAAAACTAGATAATGCATCTATAAGTTGGGCGTTTTAACATACTGCAGATCTTTCGAACACTCTAAAGACTTCGCCATTGTTCCAGTATCTACAAAAAGACACCTTTCTTCCCTAACAGAAAGAAAATTGTACGAGTGTAGATGGTTTCTCTCTCATGTAATTTTAAATACCGGCAAAGGCCCACAGTCAAGGTTTTCGGTACCGGCGACCGCCGTCTGTCCCTCGTTCCCTCCCCCATTCGCTCGCACTGCTTCTCTGAGTGCCTTATCTCGGAGGAGAAAAAAAGCTCCGACGTCATTCCTTGTCCAGTTGGCAATCACTGCTCTAGGCTCTCGACAGGTCTCCCAACATGTGTTGAAGTGTAGTGCATATAAGTGTGACTGAGATTGTGTGTGTGTGTGTGTGAAAGAGAGAGAGAGAGAGAGACACATAAAGAAACAGAGAGAGAGAACAAAGAAGGGTAAGGAAATATCACGCGCAGTCTATGTTCCGTTTGTTAAGGTACAGCTCCGGCATTCGCCTGGTGTTGATCGGAGAAACCACGGAAAACTACCGATCAGAGCAGCCAGCAGCTAGAAATCTCCTCCTAAAAGCAGTTGAATTTGAAGTAGTAAGGCAGCTAGAGTCGAAAATCCGTCGGATCTCAAACCTAGGATCTCCCGGTAAGAGTCTCTGCAGAGAGCGGCAATACTGTACGTCTGCCAAACTACTTTTTTGGAATCAATTACCAAAATTGGGCCCAATTTTGTTCCGTACTGGTTGGTGAGCGAATATTGGTTCTAGGGGTGTAAACTACGTAGGTGATTAGTCCGTTAAGGGTTGTGAATGTTCTGTATCTAGGGGTCCGTCTTTGCTGAAAGCTCTAAGCTCCCGACTGATTTTCCGACTTATAATTGTTTGTATATTTGTTTGTGTGTGTTGTGTGTGTGTGTTTGTGTGTGTGTGTGCGTGCGTGAGGAGAGAATAGATATTGGATCAGAAGGGAAAGATCGCACACGGTCCTCTGTGTGAGTACCTTTCTGGCTTTCGCCGAAGAAACTACCGACCAGAGCAGCGGGCCGCCAGAATTCACCTCCAAAGAGATACTCAATTCTACCCAAGAAGTAAGTGTTGGAAATACGCGAACGCCGGGCCTGGTACCTTAGGACCTCCCGACCAGTAATGCTACAGAGGCAGGTATGTTGCCACGCAGCTATTAGCTACTGCAGATGGTACTTGGTTGCGGTTTGATGCAAATCAACCACCATTTGCTCTGCATCGGTCTCTCTCCCTTCATAATCACAAACATATCTATACTAATATATAAATCTATACTAATATATAAAGGCGAAAGTACGCTGGCTTACAACCTGATATTCTCTTGAATCTACTGAACCAATACCAATAAAACCTTTGTGCTAGCTTCCTTTAAAGGTCTAGAGTACTATAGGCTACGATTTACAACCATAAATCTTAAAATATTTACAAAATAATTACTTTTTCGGACATTTTTCGCCTGGCTTTACATCACAGATTCAATAATGGATCAATGTCAATAGTTTAGCTGCGCGCCACCAGAGGATGACTTCTGAGATCTACCGATTTCATCAATGTCCAGAATTATTACGAAATTCATTGGGGTTTGAATAATGCTATGTGAAGTCCATGAGTGAACGTTGGTGATATGTTAGTTTTTTGGTGGAACATTTGAACGAAATCCGTATTAAAAGTAGTAAAGAACGTCCATGTACATGCATTGTCCTTAGATCGCTTTGTATACAAATTGTGGCAAGAAAACATGAGATTTTTAAAGTATTTAGAGAGTTAAAAGTACAAAATATACAGTACAAAATATGCAGCAATGTACATTTTAGCCAATACGAAAGATCAATTTAGCTAAGTGAACAGTTGATCTAAGGTTTTTTTAAAAAAAGTCTGTTTTACCTTTTTGACGTACTAGTTACTCGAAATTTATTATTAAAACACTTCAGTCATTTCTCCTATCAACAAACACATTTATAGTATCTAAAATGCCAAACAGCATTTAAGCATGAAAATACCAATTTTTTAATTTTTTTATTATTTCCTTGAGGTGGATGACTGAAATGGTTTGATGGCGAGAAAACGGGAGGACCCCGCGAAACCCCACCGAGAACGCGCTGGACTACAGCAAATTTCGCATGGATTGGTCGAGGTCTAACCCCAGTTGAATGATCAGTGGAAGGTTTAAGCGCTATCGTATTACAATAGTGGATTGTTCATCATTGCAGACACGTTCTGGCTCATATACTCAGTTCATTGGTATTCATAACACCAATTACGTAGCCAAACTATTCAGAGCAACATATCTAACATGTTGCAAAACGCGGATAATATACTTTTTAGTCTCCCTAATGTTAGTGAATGTCATATTGTGAAATATTAAAATGTGGAATTACAACTACGACATTAAGCTGATTGAACATAGAATGAAGCAAACTTGGTTGCATTTAGATTACCATAGTGGGCTTGATAGAAGTTCACGTTCAAATTAAAAGTTTCTAAAGACCACTCGGAATACAATGTAACATCCAAAACATTTAGAACTCGGGATTCTATCCGCTGCTACTTCGTATTGCAGAGAAAATAACATTTTGAAACGAGGAAGGGATTGTATGAAGTCAAGATGATAGTAAAGATGGTCACAAAAACATCTCCATTCACGCGAAGCGTTTCAGCTCAACTCCGATGGCGCAATTCTTGAAAACCGGGCACACTCACTAAATGCTCCCCGCGAGAGCAAGCTAATGCGAATTTAATGCAAGGAAATCCTCAGATACAGGGGATTACAGCTCTTCCATCCAGATGCACTACGTCAGTTGAACATGAGATCATGACATCCTCGTTACTCTGGCCGTTCCAAACTCAAGTTTTCCTTGAGTATAAAGTAATTTATATGCACTGTATTCTAATAATAGAAATCATCAGAATTAAAAACCAATTATATTCATTAAGTAAAAAATTGCACTGAAGAATGAAATAAGTTCCAATCCCACCGATTATTTTCAAGGAAAATACTAGACTCAAAGTCGTGTAGAATAATATTAAAGGATTTACCATATGAAACGACATTCTGAGTACTGTCTTAATGGAAATCAGCTTTCAGACTTGTCAACTCACATACTAGTTATTGGAGCTGACAAATCAGGAAGATGTGCTGATGTTTCATTTCACAATTGACTGATCTTTAAAAATAAAGATCAACAGTGTTCGATATACTCAGGTAGCGTTAAACTTTTAACTATAGTTATGCTAATATATTTTTCATATATGAATTAATGTTTAATATGTTAATATTAATAATTGTGATAATAATGCGATATGTATTGCATAAAAAGAAGATCGTGCCTCAAAAATATTTTGCATAAACATGACTAAATTGACTGACAACGAAATTCGGGGCCATTGTGTATGCGTGTACAGTCTCACAAAAATAAAGTATTACAAATATGAGACTTCATTTGAAAAAGCGATGCCCCATATGCCCGTCGTCTAACTTACGCCTGTTAGAGCGCTACGAAGGAATCACTCGTTTACCCAATGCTACCACTCCAGCGGCAACGACTGTACAAGTTGCTGCTCGCAAATCCGACGCTACATCGGCGGACAATACGAGGAGAACGACCTGAGAAGCGCGTGGAAAATTAAGACGTGGGCCGTTGTCCGTTGCCGGAGGCAGCGCACGCCGTCCGTTGAGAGACACACTGGACCGGAATGTCCCCGAACGACACGAAGAGCAACATTAAATAAATAAATTTATATCATATTCAAGCATTCCCAGTAACAACTCAAACATATTTTTCAAAAATTATCAGTCCTTCTCTTTCATTATTTACACAAACCAAGAGCTAGCCTCACATGGTGCATTGAATGCAAGGGCAAATTGCCGTAAAAGAAGATATTTTAAATTTAGCATTTTGGAAGGTATGTAGTATTTGTTTTGAAAATGTGTTTCATTTATTGATATGGAAATGACTGGCAACTGTCCATCAAAATATTAGTTACAATTCTGGAAAGTACACGTGCAATAGTTTTGAATAATGTTATGAAATGTTAGATCTGTGGAAGACAACTGTATTTTCTATTTACCTAAAATATGATTCTGAGATAGCGAACTTTTTTAATGTACTTGAATATGCATACAAAAATTAACTATCGCTTTTGAAGTAACATGAATAGAGTTTTGAAAAAAAATTAGAAATCTTGAGAAAAAGCATAAAAAATAGGAGATACTTATTTAATTTTTATTTAATTGTGGAAGGTATTTATATTATTATTATGTCGTCTGGAATCCGTGTGGAAACAGAAAACATGCACCGCGCGCTTTCGTTGTAAAGGGACCCACTGTGAAACGGGGCGGGGGGCACCGGGGCACGGGAAGGAGGACGCGAGGGGGCCAGGGGGCGCGCGGGTCGCGAGCTGCAGACTTACGCCGCCAGGGGACGACAAGGTCGCGGCGGAGGCGGCGCGGTCCTCACGTTCTAATTAAATTAAACCGAACACGCGCCTCGGCCGCCGCAGCCGCCGCCGCAACCGAGATCGGGGCCGCGATACAGAGGGCCGTGCCTAACATACAGGGTGCCGGTGAAAGTGAGGGGCTGCCCCGGTCCGAGACTTCGCCCGGGTCTTCTGGCAGAGCAATTTATGGCATATGCACCTGGCTAATTATAATTTGATATGTAGATGATAACCATACATGTGTGTGATAGGTGTGGTGGAAAGTCGTTATCTACGATAACGTTCGGCTAGTGTGAATGGAACTACCTTTTGTTCTGTCTGGGGCGGAGGTGCTGAGTTGGTATTGGTGAACTGTTCAGAGAAAATAAGGCTGTTTTAAATGAACAGGCTACAATTAATATAACGAGAACTATTGCATCATGGAAAGTAATGATCGCTTGAATTGTGTGAATGCAAAAGGGAGAATACATTCAAATGTTCGGTATAGTCTACTCAAAAGTGACCGAGAATGATGGAAAATACCATTTTTGGTCGTTTTTTTGCCATTGTGAAAGCGCCATATATTACACTTTATTGTCGTGAAATCCGTTGTTTTCTACCTGCAATATTTTCGGAGATACAATAAAATGTTTTTTAAGATACCGTAGCTGCACGCCCCTTTGGCCCCCCTTGAAACATGATTTTGGGAATGAAAGCATGTGAAATTTAAAAAAATCAAACTAGCTATTCAACTGAAAATATCAGAGAACAAAAGCAGGAGATGGTATTTGTGAGGAAGAAAACGAAAGAGGGAAGACGAAGGTGTAACGTGTGCTGCAGGGGCACTATAGGTATACAAATGTAATTACTTCTCCTGAAAAGTTCATTTTTCTTGCGTTATTGAAATGATTCTTTCTGCATTTTATAACTTATCTTTGAGATTATTGTGGGAACCACATATAGTATTCCACTATACAATACTTCAAGAGATGCATTCAAAAGGAAGTAACAGAAAATAAATCAAAAACAATTTTTTTCAATTTGAAAATTTTTTAACCCTTTACAAATGTACTCTATAAAACATTGAGGTTTACATAATGAAGCAGTTATTTCTTTCTTGGAAATATTATTAGGAAAATATATTAAATATTAATCAAAATATTGTGTCACTAGTGAAACACTCTAAAAACTCGTGTAACTAAAAATACAATCTTTAAAAAAGCGTGATGTTAATTTAGGTTTCCAACATGTATATATCTACGTTGAAGTCATAGAATGAGCAAAATTTAGATTATTAGGAAATTTTTGCTTTGAGTAGACATATCCCTTAACGAGTAAATTTAGAATGCATCATAAAAATGTCTAATTTTTATTTCTTCCGATCACATAATTTATTTTATGCAATTAATTTATGTTGAACCCTACTGATATTTTTCTCCTTTATGAAAACTACCCAACGCCGATCCTTCAAAGTGTATTCAATGATAATGATTTATGAAATTTTTATTGGAATAACAAAAAATTGATATTTGCCCTAAGAGCAATACGTGAAGAATGGGGGTGACATATTGAATTTGAAAATGTATGTACTGTATCAATGTATTATATAAAAATAAAATACAACAAATTTTGGAGCTTTTAAAAGGAATAGGTAGGGGACAAGTGAAATTTTTAACCTGCTCTCTTGAGCATAGAGAGGCATAAATGTGGGACAAACATCGCATTCGTGTACACTTCCTCGTTATCAAATAAAAAACGCGACATACATACGCAATAGTTATTTTAAAATACAAATTAAATGGTAAATATTGTTTAAAATCTACCCTAATCCCAAAACAGTTCTATCGCAGTGTTATTCTCGAGTCTAAAACGCTAGTAATTCTTCAGAAAACAGTACGACTTTGTTATATTGTTATGATATTTGCTATATTGCTGTACTGTATTGTTATTATGTACATTGCAATGTTCTTAAAACCCTTTTATTGAAACTTGCAGAGATTCAGCACAACTGCCAAAAGTATTCTGTTGTACATATTGCCAAACTCAATAGTTCCCGAAAGTATAGTACATATCGAGAGACCCATTGTAAGTAGTTGTAAGAAGATTACGCTTTCACACAAAAGATGTGAGCAATTTGCTTGTACAAATTGCTTCTATAGCTGCAAAACAGAGGTTATTGTTTGAGAGAGTGTTCGTAAAATTGTGTTAGTTTTGTTCTTCTTTAAAAAGTAAATTCTATCAGTCATATTTCTCGAAAATTAAGAGATGCTGTAATTCTAAGAAGAGAGAAATAAAAAGAGATTCAAACAGATAGAACAAAAGGGTTTGCTGGGAACAGGAAACCGTGAAGACTAGAAAAGTTGCGAACTCACGGCATAAATGCTGCTGAGCTACATGCTACACGAATGTTATGCAGAACTGCATTACAAACAAAATATCAACTTTGAACGTGTCCAGCAAGTCTCCATCTCGTGGACCGGCAAAGGGGGAGGAGAAGACGGAGCGTTGGAAAGATTCGATTTCCCTGCATCTCATGAGAAAAGGTTCGTCTGTGTCCTCGTTCATACTTGGATGAAACTGTCAGCAGGCTATTTCATTAATTTCTTCCGAAATTGTTTGTCAACAATTCCTGATGTTCCCGTAGAGGTAACTTAATTCAGAGGATTTACACGGAAGTTCTTGTTCATAAACTAAGATACAACTTTGTATCAGTGCATTTGATAATAAATTCAACTTAATTTGATTCTTGCCTGCATGGAAGTTCGGCCGTGTTAATCAGAAAGCATTGGACGCAGTGTGTCCGCGACCGATTTCTAGTGTATGTGATTAAAATCTATCTCAATCGTCCTTGTTCGCCCGAAAAGAAATTCGGCAGATTGTACCCTAACAACGTACCCTAACACAGCGGTACCAAGGACAGTTGATAGGTTGCTACGTAAGTGAGCATTTATGGTCTTCTAAGGTCAATAGTTCCCGAAAGTATAGTACATGTGCAATATAAATTCCGGGAGATGATAGTCTTCCTACCCCGCTGGAACATAACAACCGACGCCGACCTACATGCTAGCTTGCGAGAGTTTTCCTTTTCCAGATATTTCCCCCAGAGAGGGACCGCGACAGTCGACACACGTTCTCAACTGGTCTCCCGATGTGTTTAGTAGTGTTGACTACGTCGCGTATTGCGCTGCCCCGAAGAGAATGGTGCAAGGCATCCTGTATTGAGCATCTCCTCAGGGCAGTTCTCAGTGCGCAGGCGCAGAGATTTATGCGGGCGCGCCGCAAAAGAACCTCGCGGTCCTGGAAGGCCGGAGGCGGCGGCGGCCGCTCGGAGAAAACTGCTGCTCCCCTATGATTTACAGCGATAATCGCCGCTAATTTCGTGCCCCCTTTCCCAGAGGTGATTTATACCCCCCGAAAATTAATCCTCCTAATTAGCTCAATGCAACGTGATACCCGCGAACAACGATGGATATCCCACGGCACGGGCGCGCTTGCGACATTGACAAGAATGTGGGCAAAAACCTGGGAAACAGATGGAGTCGGCGGAGAAAAGGATTTTGATAGAAGGTCGGTGAGCAGTAATTATATACTGAGTTGTTTGTATCTGGTCTAGAAGCGTCTAGTGTGTAATCGACCACTTCTTCTATAAATAAATATAATTGAGCTCTATAAGTGATAGCTATTGACAACTATGATTTTCAACATATTATGGACAATTATACGTAATTTTACCAAAATATGTATTAATGTATAACACTAACAGCTACATGCAACATAACTTAAGGGCTTAAAGAAATTACTACGATGACTTTGCACTTAAGAAAGCTGAAAGGTTGACAAGTTTTTATAAATAAAATACCATATTTGTTTACGTATTCATCGCAAGAGTATCTAGATTAATCTTGTTTACGTCAATGTATGTTTGCTCGTTTTCATGCACCAAATGTCAGGACTAAATAATGATCTGGAAGACTGTTTACAGTTGTCAGTTCAGGGTATATACTCCATTGGTTAACAAGATTACTTGTACATATAAATCAAGGAATTTACTAATTCTTAGAATGTGAAGGTAAAGGAAAAAATGCAGCAACCAACTTACCTAATTTTACAAATTCCTCAAGGCTCCTCGCATTTCATTTTACTTTTCACTCAATTTAAACACGGAAAAATCTCTTCGAAATTGCTTCCACAGGTCATTTTCCTATTACGTTGTTTCAATAGCACAGAAATCAATAATTTTTATTAGCTTCAATTGTACAATCATTGGGGTATTTTCACGTCATATTTACAATCCCGCGTTTAATTTATTGGGTCAGAGTTTGCATGTACCCTTCAGTACTTTGAGATGACAGCTCTGGAGAATCGAGAACATGAATGGATTGGAAAGGATCCGGAAACCGTGCGGGGAGACGCCGAACCCTCGGCATTTCAAAGCATAAATATTGATGAAGGGAAGGCAGTGGAGGCGTAACGAATGCCCCGAATAAATAAGGGGATTACGTAGGCGCAAGGGCAGCTCCAATCCCACATATTTCAAAAGTTGTGTAAGGGTGAGCGGACAGCCGCTTCACGACGCCGAATGATAAACGAGTGCGCAAAGAGATTTTGCGTTGCTGAAGGCACAATCGACTCTTATTATACGGCCACGTCAAACTGAAAAAGTTGTCTGGCCCAGATTATCAGCATCTCTCCTTCGGAGAAAAATCACACGTATGAGGAGACTGTCTTTAAGAACAAGTAAATTTTTAAGAGATTAATGGACATCAATAATTTCATTAGCGCCTTTCAAGTGATTTACTAAATTTGTCAATATTTACTAATTCAATTAACTGCCATTATTAGTCAAAACTGAGCAGGTTCCCTCGCAACTCAATTTTTCACGCAAAGATTCGCTCATATGAATTAATTGTAATGAGATGATTTTGAAGAACATCAGTATTTAAGTGACCTAAATAACCTTTTAATGCCAAACAATAATTGAAATGTATAGTAACCCCTGAATATGGAACTTCTAAGTATTTTTGTCATTTCTTTACGTCTTTCTATACAAATACCGAGTGTCATGTAGTGCACGTATTTCACAAAGCAACCAGCTATTTGTGTAATAATGACATATTTCGTGTCCCCGAAAAAGATTTTTATAATTATTTTTATTTAAAAATCTCTTATTTAGACTTCCCTCATTAAGTGATTCAATCTCTCCAGAATGTGCAGGAAGTGTGGAAAATTGATCTATCCCATGAATATAATTAACGTCAATTATTTGTCAAATGTGAGCAATTTGTCTGAGAACACAAAGATAATTTTGTGAGTTATTCGTAAACTGAATTATTAACAAGACGCACACATATTTAGATAAAAAAGAAAAGAATTTTCTGTCAAAATACATCATTATTGGCTAGATTTCCAAAGGAATTTAATTACAAAACACTTTAGTTTAGAAATGAAACCTCTCTAAACAATAGGAAGACTGTTATACCTTTACACAACAATAGATAATTTTCTTTCAGTTCAACACTTTCATGAAGAGTGAATTTCTGTTATCGCCCCACACATTCTTTAAATTATGAAACAGCTCATTTCTCCTCCTTTTTGCGGTCCAAAACGTTTCTATCAGCAGAATTTCCCCGTCGGAAGAGTCATTCCCTTGAGCAAACGCAGGAATCCAGGTACACACGGAGTAAATCCCGGCGCTGCAGCCACCACTCAGCGCCGGGCCGTGTTTGCAAGCGCGGGAGCCCGAGGTGTCCACGCGGCCGCGCTCTGGCCGCGCTCGCGCCGCCGCGAGGGGTGAGGCGAATTATGACATCAAAAGCGGAATGTACGACATGTTAACGACGCCACGGGTGCCCGCCCCGTTTACAAAGAAGTCCCTGTCGGCGCCGGCCAAAGTGGCAGGTGCAGCGGCGACCGGGACGGGGACGGTGGCTAAGTGGGCACCGACGCTGGAAGCGGTACATGCAACGGGGACGGCAGATTCACTCCAGTAGACACAGGCAAAGAAGCGAAATAGAGAGGAGAAAAAAGTGAGATATGAGATGGGTGATGAATCATGGCAATGGAACTCAGTGGAAACAACGTAGAAGGGAAAGAAGAGTGGTACGCTAAACGAGGTGAGAAACAGTTAATATGTCGCGTCAAATGTTCCCTTGAGTACATTGTAATACGTGTACATTCTTGCACATCCGCGGCGGGGGGATGACCGAAGGTTTTTAAGCTATTTTTAAACCTACATTATACATTATTCTAACTTTTCAAGCCCTATCATTCATGGACTCTCCGTCGCATCAGAGTTGGGAAAAGAACCGCAAATTAGAAACTTGGAGAAGACCACTTCCTTCAGGCGAAGAAGCAGGCATGAAGAGCCAAAAAATAATCGTTAAAGCAAAAAAGAAAACTGAACCAATTACTTCAAACAACTTAGGTATAATGGCAAGAATGGCTGTGAAGATGGCAAAGGAGGAGAAGTAAACAATGTTGAAGGTGAGGAAACCCCAAATAATTTTATAGACAGACAATTGCCTAAATTTTACAAGCGATGAGTTTCTTATTCATTCCGTTGCCACATTGGCAGTCTGACACAGCCTCTTGTCGATGTATGACGATAATTTCATATTATGAGCTTCCGTGTTTGCCTGATGATGGGGACAACCAATCCCCGAAACTGTTGCAAATCATGATGAGACACGTAAAATAGAGAAAGTTTATGCAATTGTCTGTCTATAAAATTATTTGGGGACTCCTCACCTTCAATATTTTTAAAATATTCAAAAAAGACTGGTTGATTTCAATTTTTTAAGAGATGATTTAAAGTTGGTTGAGTCGTCTCAGCGTCGGTGGCGGCGGCGGCGGCGGCGGCGGCGACGCTGTCCGCGGAGGTGCAAGCGTTGCAGGCGACGAGGTGGCGACGCGGGGGCAAAAAGGGGGCTGCCCGCCGAGGTGGCGCAGGAGGCCGTGAGGCAACGACAAAGCGGGCATCGCAAGGGCCGCGGCGCAACCTGCGGCGTCCGCTGCCTTGCGCCGGGATTGTTGCGTGGTTGGGGGCCGCTTCTCCTGCCGCTCGGCCACCGGTTGCGCGCAAAACAGCCTCCGCCACTTCAGCCGCCGCGCCGCGCCGCGCCGCGCCGCGCCGCGCCGTTTCGCCTGCTGCCGCCTTCGCCAATGACTGCCACTGCTGCTGTCACTCCCTTTGTCGCAGTCCGCGCCTCCGCCCGCGCCCGTGCTTCCACCTCCGCCCCTTCCTTCCCCTTCTCTACTGACTTCACTGTCGCCTCTAGCTCCGCCACAGTCAGTGCTGACAGGTGTTCTTTCTCTTTCACCATCAACGTTTTTCCCAGTAACTCCATTTCATGTCTCATCTGACATCAATGATAATTCCACCATCGCAGACATTCACACATCATTTTCAGAACTGTTATCAAAAGTCATTGACAATGCCTGTGTCATCACCTCCTCCATCCCCAACTCCTTCTGCCTCGCAATCGCTTATTCCTTCGCCCTCGCCGTCGCTTCTGTCATTGTCAACGCCAATGTCACAGCCATCGCCTTCTCCATGCTCAACGCTTTCTGCCTCGCCATAGCCTCTGTCATTGCGAACGCCTTCTCCATCTCCTCTCACCTCTGCCATCACCTCAAGCTTCGCTTCGGATACCGCCTCCGCTCTCTAGTGAAAACTCCACGGACCCACAACCGGCTTAATCATCAACATTACCACTTTTAACAATTCCTTCAACCACAATCCCAGTCTCTTCCTCTCCCACACTACATCACTACTGCCTCCATCATCCCTTATTACTTCACCACCCCCTCACATCGCCGCCTCACCACCGTCACCGCCTCAACCACGTGCGTCGACGGTTAGTCGGCGGCGGGCCCCGATTTACGGCCCGGCCCGGCCCGCGGCCAGGCGAAAAACCCGCCCCTGGACTCGAAGCCGGTGCTGATGTGGCCGGCGGGCGGAGGGCGGCGGGCAGAGAGCGGCCGGCGCGCGTCACGCCGATCTGGAACTCTCCACCGGGCGAAATTAGCGCAATTTTATCATTACACGCCTTTGATTTACGACCTGCCGCAGCTCACGAGCAACTACTAAACGGTGCTGGTGTGGATGTAAACGAAGCATACGCGAATGTAAGGCGGCGGAAGTGGCTAGTTCTCTTCACCGTTGATGAAATTTTAAGAAAGCGCTGAGCTAATGTCTTACTGATCATTAAATCAAAATTGGTTAAAGAACTGTCTTCAATTTGAGATATTAATGAACATTAGAAAATTGAATTTCAAACAATTTTTGAAATTTCGTCATTTTTTACTTCCAAAAATTGTATCGTTTTGGTATCATTATCACAAAAAAGTTTTGTTGCTTAAAATACCATACCCCAAATATTTTATGCGTCGCTTAAAAGAAATGAATGCATTTTCTTTCTATTAATAATGTCAGCAAAATAGGTAAGGGCAATGCAACACAATTAAATGCGCCTTCCTGTGCAAAACAATTAAGACGAAACAAAAACACATAAAACAACTACTGGAAACAAACACTATTTATTTTGAGTCAAAACTGATATTTAGTTATAAAAGAATTTGTGGCAAAAAATAATTATTTTCATACCCCCATTTGAATCTATTAAATGTGATTATATTTTCGTATTAAGTCTTTATTTCCGTAATTATTACATGTGATATTATTTATTTACATAATAGAGGATACCTATTATTTGCAGTGTAGGAAAAAATAGGGTAGGGAAAATCATCTTACCCTAAACCTTCCGTTACAAAATAGTAATATTGATATAATTGGAATCCAGAACAAACACGGTTAATAAATAGTCCTGGAAAATAATTAATTATTTCTGTTGGCAACACTGTAAAGAAACCGGGATGTGACTAATTTATGCGAAAATTAAATCATTCCCAGGTAGTCAACGCGTGATGGACAGTCTATTGCACGAACATTCCACATGGTTCATACTTCGATATCACAAATTTAATCTTCAACTAAATGTGAAAGAACGTCGACAAAGAGAATGCAGTAGGGACCTATTTGTAAAATAGAGAAAGCGAATGAGGAGGAAGACAATTGTAGTTTTTCTGGGCAAACGGCGCGCGGTCTGTGTGGTCCGCGCAACCCCGGCGGTCACGTCGCTGCGTCCGCTGCCAGTAACACTTGGAAACGAGGGAATTTGCCTCCTTAGGCAGCGGCACGTCGAGGGTGAGGAAATGTAGGTTCCTGCCTGCAATGGAAACCAGCAGGGAGCGCCGTGGAAATATTAAGTGGCTGAGAGCTCTGCGATTTTTTCTTCTGTCATTCTAACACACGGTAAACTAAAGGGGACATTTGTTCGATTGACCTTTACGTACTTGCATTTCGATGTTGCGTGAATTTAAATACGGGATTTACGGTGATGCTGAAACCAAGAAATTCATTAATCCTAGGAAAGCGGAATATTGAGACAGACGTAAAATGTTTGGTCTGAAATTGTCGGTTGACTTTTTTTTCCAATTTCCAAAATAAATTACCTCTCTCACTTTTAGTTAAGATGCTTTTCCATTACGGATATTTAAATCGCAATTTTCAGTGTTTTGAATTTTCAGAAATCTTTAGAAAAGCTGGGATGTAATCCTATTGTAATATCAACATCAATGTATTTGAAGAGAACCAGTGATCTTTATTAAGATATAATCTAAATAAACACGTACAAATTAAAAAGTGTAATGACATTAAAATCACGAGTAATGAAACCGAATTTCAACGTTTCTATTTCTTCACTCATTTAAATATAATTGAATTTTGTTCGAATTAAACTCTAGTGACACCGAATTAAAATCTTAAAACACAATTTTTGACAAAATTCAATTTAATTTACATTACTTTCTTTCAATCAAAATAAAAATTGGCAGATGTTTAAAATAATTTAAAGTAAGCAAAATTTTCGTGCTTAACCCCAGATGTATTGAAACAAACTTTTTTGCAAACATAATAATTCAAAGCACCCGCCTGCTTTTGGGATTACTGAAATAGAATGCGAATAAAAGAAAATTTCGACAAATGTTAAACTCGTGATAAGGAAAAGCCAATTCTAGTAAACGGCTTAAAATATTTCCCATTTCTGCAATATGGTCGTCCCTCCGCCGGCTGAGGGCTCGGAGCATCAGCTGATGTCACTGCAGTGTCTTTAACTAGGAGGTCTTAGAGATCAACTACCGACGGTGGCAAACGGTTTTCAAAACTAGCTAGATAGTAGGAATTCAGCCACTGTCTGGAGGAGAATTCTAACGACCAGCTGCTCTGATCAGTTTTCCGTGGTTTCTCCAATCTATACCAGCCGAATGCCGGAAAATTGTCCTAATAAACAGTCCACGGACCGCGCGTGATCTTTCCTTTCACTTCCTTATGCTATCCTCAACCGTTATTTACACACAGTTATAATTGCATGCATTACCACTTATTTCGGGAACCTAGAGCTTGTCCCGATGGGGTGGTGCCCCCACTGTTGTTAGTTACCTGGATGGGGGAATTCCCCAAAACCAACGTTTAGATTGGAGTCGGAACTCGTCATCCAGCAGGGGAAGAACAGTCACCTCCCATGATAACTTGGACTACACTTATAACCGTATTAGTTGACGCGCCCGGAAACATGAAAAAATCAATCAATAGGAAATCGTTTAAGAAATATCCCATTTCTGCAATATGGGTGTCCCTCAAGGCTCGCTCCAGTGACCTAGTGCAGTCATAAAGGATGGCTGGGCGCGCAGCACACGCGCAGATAAAAGAACCGGTCAGGTGCCCGTTCCTCGGCGAGAGGTGTCGGGTGGAGGCTAGGCTTTTTGTCGCCGCCGCTTGCTTAATTGGGAGTCTGCGGAGCGTGGACACGAGAACCTCGTGTGTCCATGGTGCCCACTCGCTTCCTCCCAGCACTTAAAGGGGGAGGGTCGAGATAAATCGAAAAGTCTGGTAAATGTGACTATGGAGGTGTGAAAATACAGGTTCCGCGAGTTTAGTTTTCTAGGTTAGCAGCTTCGATACGGAAAGTGAGGTGACCACTTGTGTATATTGTCTTAAGCGAGCAATAAAGAGACGATTTAGCTAACGCGACGTGTACAGACGGTAAGTGGTTAGTAATTCCGGTAATACTGATGTGAAAGATAAGAACGATTTGCGTAACGCTAAATTACGAGTGAGGCAGGAAGCAGAGGAGGTAGTTTTCAAGGAAGGCCACTATTTTATTTCTGTAGTAAAAAAGGGAAAGCTTTCAGATTTGGTGGATCTCCAGCCTATGACGTGCAAATACAAAGGTTCGTCAAGAAAAATAATCGAAAGAAAAAAAATTAAATATCATATTTGAATTTTTTTAAATTTGTATGAGTAGTATTCAGAATGATGCTGATGAGTGTTAACATTGCATAAAAAGAAAAATAACTGAAGTTAAAAGAATGTTTGTTCCACTATACATCAAGAAAATAAAGTTCATGCAACACTCCAACCGTGACAAAATGTCTGTTTTCAAAATATAATAATTCATGTAAACATTTATTTTAAACTAAATTCGTGAGTACAGTAATTTATTTAAACTGAATAAACGAAGACAAAGGAAAGTACAGCAATATTCTGCAAGGCACGCTTTAGAATGTATAGAAATTATTTCGTAAAGGCAAACCTTTTTTTTTCTGACAATACCATTTATTACAAACATAAATTGCCGTTCCATGCGCCAAGGGTGAAGATTTTTAAGCCATTTCAAAACCTACATTCTACATTATTCCAATTTTTCACTTCCTGGAATTCAGTTCGAATTGTCTCTCCATCGCATCAGAGTCGTGGAAAAGAGACAGTAAATGAACATTTCAAATTGAATTCAAACCTGAAACTATTTCTCCATGATCATGATAGAAGTTCAAAAGCTGACTGAGCATGAAAGAAAATTATCAAGGAGAAGTATAATATACTAAAGTAGGTAATTGATTTGAGAGAAAGAAGGGAAGAAGTTAATATGTTATAATAGTGCATAGAAAAGACTTTCATAGAAGATGTTCTGCTTAGATGAATGTTATAACTAGCTAGTAGCCGTAGAATTAACAGTAACTCCAATTCGTTATAACTCTTAATTCTACCCCAAAAGTTGAATAATTCGGTGACAAATTATTATTTTCAGATGGAATAATTACATTTAGACAACAAGCATTGTTGTTATTCATTGACTGATACAATCCAACGTACAAAAAGGCGGCGCATTATGTGCCTAATGTTAATTTTTGAAAATCGCATGCAGTAAATTTTTCACTTTTGACAAAGTAATTGAGTAAGGCGTCCCGACACAATTTTCAAAATAATTTCATGTTTTTTTTAAATTTTTTGTGGTGTTTGATCAGAACATGACAAGTCCAAAATCGTATTCAGATGCATCTATGGCTATTCGATAATATTGCATTTTAAAAACGATTGGAAACTAACTTGCTAACTTTCAAATAAGTTCTTTGGAAAACAAAATTTAAGAAAAAGAATTGTGAACTTTTTTCCATTACGTTTAAAAGTGTAAGGTGTGGAATACAGTTAGTACATCTGAAAGTGATTTTAGAGTTATGTTATGACTGAAAACCACAGATTTATGGCCAAAAATGAAAACTCACAATCTCAAATATTCATTTCACTCTCCCGCATACTGATTTTTAAGTACATGCAGTGTATGAAGACTAAGTTTGTGTTGACTTACTGTCCCGTTCATTTACTTCAGTCAAGACGTTTCAGGAGAATTCGCTACATAACAGCTCTGAATGTTCCCACGTCAGTTGAGAAAATGTAAAACGTCACTAGAGTAAATTCGTCACAGTCTCCAGCTTATTTCCAGAACAGGCTTTCCAGAGAGTTCATTATCGATAATATAAATGACTCTGTGTATCAACGTACTCACAGGATCACCAAGTATCTTGGTTTTTGTGGGAAAGGAGTGCAGCCCATGATTGGATGCGCCATCATATGGCCGATATAATACTCATATAATGTTTTTATCTATAAAGATAACTTATTCAATTTCTCAACAAATGAAGCACTGATACCTTGGAGTGATCACCAGAAATCTCTAAATATAGGACAACGCTACCCCCTTAATCTCGTCTTTCCTTGGGAAACCTTGTTCTCTGACAACTTCAACAACTTTGCAGGCCATAGGAAAATGACGCTACTGGAATTTTGGATGTTTGGTGGATTATCAACGAAAGGCAAAAATTATAGAAAATAGGTTTTTCAGCTCTCCTGAAAAACGAAAATTCATGAGCTAGTACACCACATGTGATGTTGTGGTGTAATCGATGATATATGCCTACATCGTACAGGTGTCATAAACGTGCGTCGCAAATTGTAATATCCATGACGGCAAATTGTTCTCCTAAGTGAAAAGTGAAGATACAAGGACCGTGCAGGACATTAATAGTACATTATGAAACGATGATGTAATGATGGGTATTAATACACGAGTGTGAAATTACGATACGAGCCAGTATCGTAAACTTCACACGAGTGCATTAATACCCATTACATCGAGTTTCATACGGTACTTTTTCTACGACTTTTATAATTTGAACTTTCACATTGAATAGTTTCTTGGCGGTTTTTTCAGCCAAGGCCACCTAGCAGACAGCTACCTAAATCTACCCTCGCATGCTGCCTTAGATGGCTGTGGTTACCTATCTGCCTGCGACGGATTACTGCGCTAGTCAAATAGGATCAAAGTGAAATAACGATTCAATTTATTTTAAATAATATTCCACGAAACAGTACTAATAATAAGAAATTAAAACTATTGAGCATAATATAACATCAAATGCAATTTTAATGTACACAATCGAACGAAAAATTTGCTAAAACGATTCTCAATGATTAATTAAATGTCAATACTTGGTTTGTAAACTTCTCTGTGATTGGTCGAGAACCTGTATCGTAATGAAAACTGTATCGAAATTGCTATCATTATGCAACTGGCTGCAGCCGTCAAATGACAGCATTATTCAATGGGAGTAGAAAAAATGCCATAAGGGTGTGATTTTGTATTCCAGCTCCAGGTCGTGCGCGGCGAGCGTGTGTGGTCCGCGTCCGCCTCGCGCGCCCTGCACTTCACGCAGCCTCCCGCGCAGGGAATCGCCGGCGGCGGCGCTGCAAATCTTTGGTGTGTCGAAAGCCCCATGTAAGGCTTCAGCTATTTCCAATGAGCCATTGTGAAAGGCGCTCGCCGGCGGACGTGGAATGCGAACTCCGCGCTCACGTGACTGCTGCGTCGGAGGCCGCGCCGCCGCGATGATAGTGGAAGAGGAGGCGGAGACGGTGGTGGAGACTCAAGTGGAAGGGATGGAGATGGAGACGGAAAAGTCGAGGATAGAGGGTAAGAAGACGAGGCTTCTGGTGGAGAGGATGAGGAAAGAGGCTGAGAAGACGATTGTATAGGCGGAGAAGACGAGGTTCGAGGCGGAGAAGATGAGGGAAGAGGTTGATAAAATTCGTGGAGGCAGAGGAAACGGAGATGAAAGTGTCGGGAGTGATTCGGCAGAAGGTAGCGTGTAGATAAGATGCTGGTGGCTGTGATGGCTGAATTATTAAGGTAGAGGGAGGAAAATGGTGAAGTAGCAGGCACTGTGACGATGAGTATACAAAAGTGGCGAGGACGATGTCAGAGAGGTAGAAATGATGTATGGTTTTCTGCTGTCGGGAGGATGGTAGTAATTGAGTGTGGGTGTGATGGAAGGGAGATCGCGTAGGGCGGGAGCGTGGTAGCTGCAGAAGCGAGGGTGGCTACATGCAGGCCCACAATTCAGAATAGGCTGGATATCCAGTGATAATTCCAAAATTACATTTTTTTGGACGTCTAGTAAATAGGTTGTCTTTTTCTGTGTTTTGTTTTTAATAAAGACATTTATTATTCAAATATTATTTTTAATTTTTTTTCGAAACAGACCATACTAAATAATTTGAAAAATTCTGAAAATAGTTGCGAATTTTACTCGCCTTACTTTTTCTAAGCACCAGAATTAATTAAACGTGGATTAGGAGTGTTCAATTTATTTCCTTCATTTTTCGAATGATTGCATTTTCTTCCTTCATGTGGCAGTCTTATGGAAGAACATAAGATTGGCACGTGTTGATGTTTAATTATTCATTTTATCAAATTCTCTTCATTCTAAATGAAATCAAATGGTACGTAAAACATTTCGGCTAAATTTTCATTAATATAATTATGAGTGTGACAATTACGTCTTCATACATAATTTATTATCTTAAATATTTTTTCATCCCCTGCATCCAGCCCCTGCAAGAGAATTATTAGGACATTTTTAATGCGCTTGTATTTTCTGTTCTCTACTTCCAGTAAGAATATTGGAATTTTGAAGTGAAGCATTCCTTGTATTATTTCTGTACATTCTTAGTACAAGTACATTCTTCTCATTGTTTTACTGTAGTGATAACCCCTACATTTGAAGAGTGCATGTCCGTCAGTTAAAGGGGTTAAACAAGAACTCTGCAAAACAACGTAATTTTTAAGTTCTAATTTTTTTGTAAGACATATTTACTTGTATTTTTTAACATATTAACTGTGAAAATTGGCCTCATGGCAACGTGTATCATAAAAAGAATAGTTTTGCGAATGAAAGCACTTCGATTACATTGCAGTTCTAGTGATTTTTTTTGCTTCAGAACCCAATCAGTTTAATAATACGAATCTGAGTCTGGAATGATATAATCAACAGGAAGTCGATATTTGTAAGAATTGTTATACATATAATTCACAAGAGATGACAGTAAAAATGTCAAAAATGTTGGTATAATGTAAATTGTTGTTACATGTTAAACTTAATAAATTACATTGCTAATATACTGTCCTTTCAATTTACGTTTTTAGTTGGCATTCTCAACAGATCTTTCTTCGCAGAATTAGCCGGGGGCGTTCTTATTCCTCTCGATTGCGCACAGAGCTATCGGCCTAACCGAATCTTAATTCCTCGAATTTCATGCGCACCGTCGTTCGCGGAGAACATTCCGAGGAACGGCAACGGCGGCGGCGGCGCAACTGGCATCTCGGCTGCCATCGCCTGCCTACCAAGTGCGCTCGCCACCGTCGAGCGCCCGCGCAGCGCTACTGGAAGCGCTCTCATCGGCGCATGCGCGGGGCGTGCCGGCCAGACGCGGGCGCGAAGCCATCGAGGCAGATAAGCTCCCCGCGATGCTCCCAAAGATAGAGGAGGATCGCGGAACGCGCAGCCTCTGTCGACCGCCGGTTGAGCGCCTCGAGTGGACGCTGGGCTGCTACTGCAAGGGGGGGGGGGCAACCTCGCGGGGAAATTATTAATTTCTTGATGTCCTTACGAATTGGTGATGGGTGATTCTGGGTAGTAAGTTAGAAAAATAACTACGGTGGAGTGGGAAAAATGTGTACTAGGGGTAAATGTGTACTCACTTATTTAAAAAAAATATGAGAATATGACAGTTAGCACTCCATAGTGAATAAATTGCACCAACGTGAAGAAGATAGATTGGAAACAAAACATTACTTGACTGCCTCAACCACCTTCAAAAAATGTCCTATAAGGTTTTGTTCGTCTTCAACAGCTCTTTTGTACACAAAGCGCGTCCCCAACAGCGAAACAACTAGATCTTATAGCAATCCCAAGCACAATACACATTTGCCCCCACGGTCTGGCGTAAATGAGTGCTTCAGAGGTTGTTTCAAAAATCATTGATAAAACTATGAAAATATTGCTTCCGATCGCTAAACGCACCACCGTTGCCACGAGACAAAGGGTCTTCTCACGTGGACGGTGATCTCCTAACGCGCTGGGATATTCTTTGGGGGTGCTGATTTATTATTATTATTATTATTATTATTATTATTATTATTATTATTACTAACATTATTATTATATTAGGTTATGGAGAACAACATTGGAGTCTGAGTTGTAATAACGATATGGATTTCGAGGTTCTGAGGTAAGAGTTTCGACGAGTTCACAACATATATTCGTATTACGTTCTTCGTAAAATAGAAGACATCTTACGTATAAATTTCGAGAGAGAGACCTGCGGGATTCGCAGGAAATAACATAGTTGCAAAATTCACATAGTACCAGCGGTGCCCCTGCATACGTACGGTTGATTTTGATGATGCCGCTAAGGATTGAACTATTATTTTGTGCAAGAAAGTACTCTTGCTGATTAGAGCAGTAGTGATGAAAAAATGAACTGATGACAGAAAAGAGTTATGGATAATTTCAAATTCTGAATGAACATGAAATGCTTCATGTAAAGTACCTCCAAAAATTAATGAATTGTTTTCAAAATCGCAGAGCTTTGACTCAGGCCAGATGGAGAGGGGTTTCCTCAATTTGGAGAAAATCGTTCGCATATTTTAGGTGCTAGTGTTGTTCTCATACACCGGACAGACGGACGGACAGATGGACAGACGGACGTTTTTCTTTCAATTGGTTTTTCGTTATCAAGGACCTACAAAACCGGAATTCTGGCTACATCACGTTAGGGGATCTTTTTCTTAATTTAGCAACTAGATTTATCCACTTTTTCGTTATCATGGCCCGGTAACGAATTGTTTTTTGCCGAAAATTTGCCATTTTTTCGCGGAGCATTACATAACTTTCCATATACTACACATATTATTTGTTGAATACGTACGAATACGGGAAAGTAAAAACACACAATACTGACGACCGGTCTTGTTGACCCTGTTAAAATCATTCTAAGAGCATTCTAACGGCGGGCCAGGAGCAAAAAAATCAGGACAGATAACCTGCTACGATACTTCCAGAGATAGTTCCAGCTTGGAGAACACTTCTCTGCCGATCGAGAATGGAGCGCTGTCGCGCCGGGTAGTCTACTGGTACAATGACGAAACGAAGGAGCACGGTGCGATCTTATAATAGTTACGAAGGACACTCATTGTCTCCGTGCGGTAATGAGGTAAACTTGCTCTAAAGATAGGAACTCACGGGAAGGCCAGGTTTGAAACGCCTGTATCTCACCGGTTGTAAATCTGTCGCAGCTTCCACCGACTTCCTTGTCCGCACAATGGATCACGTAAGATGGGGATGAGGTACGGCCATCAATTTTCACTTGTCCTTGAATGCCAAACTGTAGGCATAATTTGGATGAGTTCACAATCTGCCCTTCTAGTTTGCTTGTAATGAAATAGCGGATAACATATAAAGTCTCAGAGATGCAACGCGTGGCGCTGCGCTATTCAGTTCTATTCAAGTTGCCTTATTATAGGTAGAGAGGCTCAGCCTGACCACGCCAATTTTTGCTGCGCTAATTTCGCTATCTGACAGCGAAAGAAGTTATCATTCGTGCGACGAAATAGGCGATTAGAATTTAGCTCAGAGTCTTCCTTTAGACTTGAGGATCAATTACACGCAGTAAATTTACATGTGACAGCCGGCTTTACTTCCTTTCCAAAGGAAGGCGTACGAAGAATTCCCTCCCTTAAAAATTCACGGCTTCGATGGGACCTGCGAACTTAAAATACAACCGTCCGATGATCTAACCGTTACACCAACTAAGCCGCTATTGCCGTCCAACAACGAGCACGCGAGGTCGATAGTTTATTAGCGGAGCGAGGCAAAACAGATCGGAATCATTATTATTTTTGCTGCGTTAGTGAAGAACTTTTGAAGGCTGAAGTTAAACACCCACAGGCTAGACAAGCTTGATGAGTCTGCCAAGCGTCGCCCAGAGCCCGCGCAGTAAAATTGTCGCCACTGATTATTTAATAATTATTCGCTCAATTATTCGCAAGAAAAAAATGCAGTGGAGACTGATCTACAAGAAGCACGAGCGAAACTTTTGAGCTCCGCATGTTCAACACATAAGTAAGACAACATGAAAACTCATCAAAATATCTAATTTTTGACAGATAACTAGTTACAGCAATTCATTCACGGGAAACGAGCCATTAGGAATCCATTTACAATCCAAAAAGCTATAATTCTTAGAGTAGTCTCCAAAATAAATAACTGGTCTCCAGCATTTTTAACCCAGTTAAAATGTATTCAAAGTGCGTGCCAGATGCGGGCGCAAACCCTTCAGGCAGATAAGTGGCCGCGATGCTGCAGGAGAGTATTCGGATCGCAGAAAGCGACGCCACTGCTGCCGACCAACAAAAAGAGTGGAGTGAACGGTAATTTCTTTTGAAATGAGCTGGAGAATGATGTGGACGCATTAAAACTTTGTGGGATTTAAGTTCGTCTTCGAATAGTTGAAAGAAAAATTCATCATAGGATTTAATTTTCAACGAATTCGTTTGCTTCTTGTCCATTTGTTCCGCTAATGATGAAGCATGCCTGTGATGCTCAGCACTATTTATTTATCTATCAGGATGAAGAGTACAATATACGGGTTTAGTATAAGTAGTTATTCTGGAAAAGAACACAACGGAACAGTAGATAAAACCGAGAGAATAAAAAATTAATAATTTAATAATAAATTAAAATGATTATTTTCTCTCACTGCTAAATGAAAAAAATAAAATATACATCACCATAAGAGCGAGGCAAGCATTTCTACTCTCCCGGATGACAATGCGATTCTCTACATCGGTAAAGTAAATGATCCATTGTGGATTAATTTGTTCTCGTAATTCTCCAGAAACATATTCTCTCCTCTTTGCTGTGATGTCGCTTTCACGTCATAAGGTACTTATCACTATAAGAATCGGATATACAGATAAGATTTGCGGTTGTATAAAAAAAATCGGTTCGACCACCTCCACGTAACCATCCATCAGATTGCACCCCAGGATCATTTCTCAACTCAAAGACTCTAACGTCTGATATTTGCCACGTTGGACAATCGCACTGGATACAATCGTGGGGTTTCCCCGGATGCCGAGTTCATTTGAAACTGCGTCCGCGCACCTGAACTCCGCCCGTAACCGGTCCGCCTTCTGTTCGCACATCCTTGCCCAGACTAACAAGTCTTTTCTTCTCACAGAACGAAGAAAAGAAGAGTAAAATATGTTAAAAATAAACGTTCAAATCTAAACGTAATTCTAGTTTTTTCAATTATGTTAGAAGAAAGGCTGATATTGTGTCTTTAAAGGTACTGATATTAGAGATATTGAGATCGAAGTGATATTGTGGGCAAAGAAAATTACAGAGATGCATACGGTTCCAACACCAGGTTTTCATGATTTGGCTCCCACAGGGAAATTACGATTAGACTAGTAATCTCTTTGTTGAAATAAGATGAAACAACAGAAAAGGATTACAAGCGCAAAATTGAAATTTAGAGAATGAGTAAATGTTGAATATGAAATGCAGCGTAATTTTTCTGGTATAAAGGGGATGAGAAGGTGAGTACCTATGAGAGAACTAAATTGTTGGAAGATCATACATTTGGAATATCGAACAGTTTATTTGACAAATAATGCAAATCGATCACATGTGATTTAGTTTTTGCAAAGTCGACAGAGACAATAGCTTAATTTACCTTTACACATATTCTCTTACCTCCGCATGGTAGATTTATAAGTCAAAAACAGCTAATTTTACGAGAAATGTTTAAAGTTTTGAATTAATGTTCATTTCTTGATTTTACTCATGCTGTTGAGTTCAAACTGAAATTGTAAATATTTAATTGCACGTACTTTTAGATTAGTGTGTAGTTTTTTGTTTTGTTTTTTTTGTTTGTTTTTTGTTTGTTTGTTTTTTTTGTAAAATGGATAGGCACACATTTGAAACATTTGATTTCACACCACTTATATAAAAATTGCCAATAGAGCTAGTCGAACATATACTTGATGTAATTGAAATTCAAACTATTAGTGCATAGATGCACAATTCAATCGCAGATATTATTTCCCTCGAATCCATACAACTTCGAAACAAAAAGGAACACGCTATCGAGGCAGCACAAATGCACCGACGACGAAGCCACAGCAACACGGGAAATGTTAACAACGCCTTCGTGACGTACGCCGCGGCGGTATCCTTCAACAGGTGCGTTGGGAAGACAACATTGTCAGTCTCCTACCAAACGCGACAGCCGAACAGCCTATAAAACGCTATATAAGCAGAGAGCGACAGTGGCTCCGGCCCTCGGAAGGGGCCGCCGGCGGTCGCAAATTGGAGGAGAAATATTTTGCCGATTGTGCGCCGCTGTCATTACTCGCCGATAGAAACGGCCGATCGATTCGCTGTCCAAGGAATTTAACTGGGCTTCCGACTAAGGAAACTTATACTGAGGAACGTCCTCTGCTATACTTGGATGATTCTGCTTCCTTGAATGCATCAGCGGATACGCAACTTCGCTTGCGGGGTCGTTTGATGTAACGAAACAGGACGATCTGATGACGAATAGTGATTGTGCCTACGCTCGGTGATACGCGGCTTGAAACTCGGGAGAGAAAAACAGGTGTTTGACAGCAGCCGTAGTCTGAGCAGCAAGTAATAACTTCGTATCATTTTTACTTGTATGATGTATAAAAGCAACTTCAATGAATAAGTGGTATCAGCTAGACACATCAGGTTCTTCTGGGGTGTGACTGAAAAATCAGTATGTACAGTTCGTCGCTTTTCGAAAAAATATTGTTATAACTCAAATAAATAAAATTGTGATTTTACCATAAATCAATGCAAACCTTTTCTTTTAAGTGAAATACATCTCTATCTGTTACATTATACCAATTGCGTTTAATAGCCGATGGATCGCTATTTCATGGATGGAAATTGCTGGAATTTTATGGAATAACGTTATCCACTTCACTTTTATAAAATTCATTTTCATAAATTGGAAAACCAAGAGTCATAAACAGCTACTGCACATAGATTTAATGCCGTCGATGAATGGGAAGCAAATGAAATAGCATGGAAATTGAATCGCTCTCTTGTACAAATCAGTTTTTTGTGGTATAACAGTATTCTGGAAAGCGTCGATTTGGTGGTGGAGAGAGAACATATCTATTTTTTTTGTTTTCTCATGAAACGTTTTCTCTTCACCTTTTGTTTTCTCATTAAAAAATGTCAATAAAACAAATGTATTCCCAATTATTTAACGAAACATAAACATCTGTGCTTTATTACTATCATCAATCAGTCCCAAGTTCCAACTGCACGGGATTTATTTTTTCTTAATTTATCTTGTTTCGACGTAGAATAAATATTAATTGCCACCGCCAACACCTTTGCTCATGTTTTCTTCTCCTTTTTTATTACTTCTCGGCTGTCCGGGTGACGCCGCGTCGTCACCCGGACAGCCGAGAAGTAATGAAGTCGAGCCGCGGAAGCTTGCGTGTACTTCTCCTTTTTTTATTTATTTTTTACCTTCTTTAATTTCCTTTTTCTTCTTTACTTTTTTACTTTTCCTGTTGTTTTTTTTTTCTTTATTATCTTCATTTCGTTCTTTTTTCTTAAATCACCGCCTGCAGGCGGCTGTCGATTCCGCATCGCGGAGCGAAAGGCGATCCGGCCGCGGTGCTAAAAGAGGTCAGCCGGTAATGCACGTGTAGGAGGTCGTGACGCAACGCCCCAGACGCGCAGATGTCGCAGCGCAGCGCAGCGCAGGGCCTTCGCAGGCGGATCCGCGGGGTCCCGCCCTCCACCCACGCTCCGCTCCGCTCGGCACCGCCGCCCCTTCGCAGAAGCGCCACGCGGAAGCCTCCGCCGCGAAGCGCCGCGACGCGCCGCCCGGGAAAGCCCACCCCGGCGGCCTTGCCTCGCCGTGCGACAGACACTGCCCCATGCCAAGATGGAGATCTGATTTTGCATGTGAATAGGAGGCACTTGCTAATAATAGCTAAAGAATAGTTGTCTATGTCCCAAGAGCGTTATAAGTGTTCTAATAATCAATTGGCGACAAAAAGCCCTGGGTCTTTGGCCCGATCATTACACCGATTAAATAAGATTTAATTTTTTACTTCGTCGTCTTACGAATACTTCGTAAGAAGAGAAAGTTATGTAATCGTGAGCGGAAAACTATCTTTCCAGCGCACTGCTCTTGTGTGGCGTAGTGGTATCAGCGCCAGCACGTTGACTCTGAGGAACTGTGTTCTTTTGTCAGAATGGAAAAATAACTTGCTGGTTGAAAACACTTTAGCTGTTTTATGTAGGGTATGTTTTTGCGGAGCACTTTAAATAATTTGAAAATGTTTTCGGATTTACTTATTTACTAATTAACTAGATGTTAATTTGAACTGGTTTGTCTTTTCAAATATCCCTCTCATAATTCTCTCCGCGAACAGTGAAATTGTGATTCAAGTTAATGCTCCCAAAAACTTGAAAATATTCTCTCACCGCCAAGAATTTAAACAACGCCGATATGTTGCACATCTTATAGCAGTCTCGCGCGTCTGCTATACCTGAAATTCCAATACGCTGTAACGGTCACTAAAGTCACAGTTATTTGCCAGCTTCTTAACCGCCCTCCTCTTCTTAAGTGATTGATTGATTAGTGATTCTAGACACGTCCACTGCTAAGGTCACATGACCCGTAACTCTAGTGCATGATTTTATTGCAGGAGTTGGCGGTCATCTTCCTACCCTGAATGGCGAGATCCGACGTCGATTTACACGCCGACTAGCGGGATTTCTCCAACGAGGTATCTCCCTCCAGCGTGGCACCTCTTCAGTCGGGACAAGCTCTAAGCTCCCGACTGGTCTCCAAATAAGTCTTGTAGTGTAGCGCATGTGTGTCGGTGTATGTGTTTTTACGTAAGGATTGAGGATACAAGGAAGAAAAGGAAATATCGCGCACAGTCCGTAGCCCGTTTGTTAAGGTACTGCTCCAGCATCCGCCAGGTTGAACGGAGAAACCACGGAAAACTACCGATCAGAGCAGCGGGACTCTAGAATTCTGCTCAAGACGGCGGATGAATTCGACTTAGTTATGTAGCTAATGTCGAAATCCTGCTACCGTTGACGCTCGAACACTTTGTCCTCCCGGTCAGAGGCACTGCAGTGACATCAATTAATGCTCTGAGTCCTCCCTTCTTGGACTACGTTGACATTCCCGAGCAATTGCTCGTCCACCTTGTGCCTCGCCCTCCGACAGCAACATTGTCGCGACGGCAGCAGCGGCGGCGGTGCCAGCAACATCTGCGACGGCCGGGGCGCATGCCCGGAATGTAGATATCAAGTTGACAGCATAATTGTGCATAAACACATGAAACCCATCAGTCTCGTCCGGCGCGCAGGGCGAACGGGATCCAGAGTTCCATTCACGTGTGAATAGGAGGCCGCCTCCATTTACGCTGCGTCCAGTGCTTGGCAGCGGGCTTCCTGGGCGCTGGCTACCGCCAGGGGTGGCCAGTGCGGCTTGGGCACAATCAATGGTGGAATCAAGCCCCATCTCAACCGGGAATCGCCCGTTTGCAAATGGCCGATGCCCGGAAAGTCGCCTGCCGTCAAAATACGGGTGGGGATGTCATCGGGCTAAAAATGAAACGGAAGTTGGGAAGCGGGTGTGAGGAAAAACTTACCACTGGATGCAATCCGGCGATTCCCGTTTTGGGACGGGGACAGAGGAAACTATTTAATATAGTTTCCATTACTGAGTAAGACAAATAGACGTTCTCGTACCAGTTGAAACAAAATTTCAAACACAGATGAACGTCGCAGATTTTTGTAGGTTACTATCTAAAATATTATTTTCTTCCTGCCTATTTTAAGGGAAGATCATGGCCCGGTTGCCACTCGTCCTTGGAGCAGTCCACTTTAGGTACGTATATATAAATCAGTTTCGATATATTAACAACATTAAACACAGTTTGAAAATTACAAGCTTTTCTTACTATATCTGACAATTGCAATACAAGAATAATAAATAAAGAGAGCATTTTCTTCTCTTTCGTGTTCAGATGTGGAGAGTGATCAAGGAAGAGTGATCACAATACTTGATCGACCTCTTCCCTGAATCAATGAGGAAACGAGATGCAATCATCCTAACGAGATGCAATCGGCTATGCCCTTTTGAGGATGCAGGTAAAAAGTCATAGAAAATGTTGACTCCAATTAGGGAATGTCCTCAGAGCCTGTTGGGTTTCCACTAGTGTGTCTCTTCTTGCAGTGATCAGACTGCTCGCTTTGCGTCGCTGGGAGCGAAATGCAAACTGTGGTCGATCTAAGTGGAATTTGTGGGGGACAAAAGAAGTAAGCAGAAGATTTTCTCGGGGTTCTCTCGTTTCCCCTCTCATACTACATTTAGAGCACCAGTACAATCCTGCGTCACATGGTCCGCTTATCGGCCAATTTCTTGGTATCGATCGCAAATAATCTACTCGTAAAGACAGTGCGTCCTAGAGCCTCAGCATAGTTTCCGAGAGAAACCCCAAATCGAGTGGGGAGTATCTCAAATTCTATTTAACCACGTATCGCTGACGTACAGATTACAGGGAATTATAAGTATAGGGAATCACTACAACAATAATAAACAATGTCCAGTATAACGTAGATGACCACCAATGGTATTCTCGTATCTTTTGAACACCCGTAGCAATCCAAGATGATGTCGCGATTAGCTATTCCAGAGCGGTTGGTGCAGAAAATTTTTCAGCGCTAATCAGTTGACAATTAAGGCAAGATTAAATAAATATATTTTTAAAATAGTGATAGTACATACATTTGTGTACAGTTTCTCAATACGATATTTTTATGATTAACACATTTTCGCCCAAGAGTTATTTGTTTTAGACAATTGAACGTGTGAATTACATGGGAAGTAGAATAAAATCACATTACAACTCATTTAAATATCATTGACAACCGTATAAAATATACTCTATAGATTTGTGGCAAATTTTTAGCTCAGCTTTTTATATTCGCTTATATCGTAAACTCTTAATATGCATCATACACATCGCCCGAATCATTTGCGACGCTGATCCCGCTATTATTTCAAGGGCGAGTGCTTAAACTGGAGCGTGAGTGTCCTAATAGAATGGAAATCTCCACGCCTAATTTCGCCGCAGTCACGAATTCTGACGCATGAAAGGCTTTCGGCGTCGGGTTTCTCTCTAGGAGCAAATCGAAGCACCGAGCGCCGACGCGGGTGAGTGGACGCCTCAATACGTAACGTGAGCAGCGCGCTCCACAACCCGTTTAAAACCCCGCGTTGCATCCGTCTCCAGTGGGTTTCAATTACGGAGATCAATAGAAAATTCGTCAATTCCTAGGTTGGTCGTTATTTTGGAAAGGTTGGACTATTTTTTTTGGATTTTCGCCACTCATTTGTTTAAAATGTAAAAATGAAAGAAAAATAGAATAAAAATATTCAGATCTATTAGTCAATATTTATTCAGTGATTAATCAATTCGTGTAGTGGGAATTCCGATGTGTTTCGTCGATATTATTAATGGATAAAATAATAGAAGTAATCTTTGTCAAACATTGATGAAATTGAATCTTAATTGTATTTTTTAATCCTATAGTAATCTGTATTGAAATTTTGAAACTTAAATGTAAAGGGAAATACAAAATAAATTCATTGTGGAAAATGACTTCTTGATTACGTATTCAAATATGATTCCATTATTTCATCCAAAATTAATTCGTGCCTCCCAGCACATAATGTGTTTTAGAGTAATTTTGGATTCTTATTTTTTTCCTCATAGTAATTAAACATACCTATCTTTTATTTTTCTGAGAGGTAGTCCCGCGCAGTGGCAAGTTTTGCAAAGCCTCCGCAAGGCGTAAGCTGTTCACGAAAGGGTGGGTTATGTGGGAAGATATTCCCCGACTCACGACCTGTTGTAAAGTGTGTTGCACTGACCTTTTGTATGGCCTCATTCACAACGCAAACTTAAACGTAAACATAACGTAGCCGCAAAACCTGCAAATGAGTTCTTAAGCGAGACCATTCACAATGCCTTGACGTAACCGTAAACGTACATTCGTAAATTTAAGAGTTCACAAGCACCAAACTTTAAAGTTTACGTCAGAATTCTATCGAAGACTAATCAGAATGCAGCTTGAAAGAAACAAATGCACAACAAAATCCGCTAGAAGTAAAATAATTTGGGCCATTTTACTTGTTACACCATGCTACTTGACATGGTGAATAAAATAATTACGTTCGACGAATTACTCGTGAATTTGGTACAAGAGAATCGTGATTTATAAAATGAAAATACAAGCACTAATACAACAGCTACTTGCATTTACACATAAAGACAAATCAATTAGAAAATCGAAGAAAAAGTTAGAAACCATGGTGAAAAGATCTTCCTATGAAGCTAGAAACGAATCGATCAAGCTTCAATACGTTGAAATCTCATTGGTTCACGCGAAATTTATGTTCCAGCTTACGTTCGTCAATGTGAATGCTTGTTTTTACGTGTAAGTGTTTCTGCTAAGTTGACAGCATTACGTTACATTTAAGTTCGCATTGTGAATTAGGCCTAAAGTGCGTCACTTGGAAGTGATGGGGAAAACCTCTGATCCGAATAGTCGGCCTACGATGATTGAACTGATTCCGGCACAAACTCATTGATGTTAACCACATTAAGTTGTCTAGAATATACCGGGATTCAACCCGCTACTTCCCAATTAATAGTGTGCTCAAGCTGCAAGGCGTTGTCTTAATACTCGCCCACCGAACATACATACAATCTCATATTTTGTGTATTAAAACAAACATGTCATAGACACCAGTTGAAAAGTTGTCATCCTTAAATAATATTTGTTGTGAAAAAATAGTTCACTTAACAATATTTGCAACAGTTAAACACATTAACTGATCGCAACTGCTTCTGGTCACTCGTCCCTTTGTTCGAATTTTTCTAGCCGTCTCAAATGCACCGCAATGTCGGTCCACTTTTCATCTCCTTTCGTTCTCCAGTTGATTACATTTTTCTTATTTAGTTTCGCAATGATCTTGCTCCATGATACCATCCCTTTACAATCTAAAAATTATGTCTTTGGAAATTCTTTGGCTATTTGAATAGTAATCAATAATTCAAACTTGGGTTAGGATTATTGCACAAGCACATTAATAATAAAAAGTTGTTTCCATTCTTTTGACAAATTTGAACAAATTCAAAGCTAAAGGCTTTGAAAGATACCGCAAACAAATTCTTGGTACTGTTGTTAAAATAAAAAAATCCTCTTTTTGTTCATCATAAACCGCCATGAATGTGATTCTGCCGTGCATTATAGTTGAATGTTTCGTTTTTGATAATGATATGAGTATCATCACATGAAATTAGACCGAAATTTTGGTCCCAGAATTGAATCCGTCATTGCCCAGGATGAAAATTTGTTTTGTTTCATTCTGCATGCTCGTTAATTTAGTCCACTTTATTCCTATTACTGCGTCATTCATCTAGACTTGGTAATTACTCGTTCGCTTAATAACAGCCTCTCATAATAAAAGTAGTAACAATTACGCTCAACAAAATGTGTAGAAAGGTAGCTCCCTGACGCGTTATATTGCTGGGATGGAATATTAAGGAATTAATATCTGCTTCCTTGCATCAGTTTATTACTTAGACCACACAAAACGGATGAGATTATACGAGATACAAAGTTACCTTCTGATGACACAATCGAGTTTCAGACAGAGAAAAAAGAATAGAATATTATGTTGTGAGCTGAGAACGTTTGCAATTATGGAACGATGTTATGAGGCAATAACCGATATCCATCCTTTATTATGGGAATGTGTACCCCTTTAAAACATTTAATTATTTTTCATTAGCCTCTTCCTTTTATTTGTAGGCATAGAGTCAGTAGCTCTTCGTTTGTTAACCACTACGTAAAAGTTCTTATTTTTCATAAACAGCATTAATAAGGGAAGTTGGCAATTATCAAATTTTCATATTTATACGCCAAATAAGGATAGGGTTTTAGCAAGCAACACAGGTAAAATGATCCTTGTAATAGCGAATAATGTCTTCACTTACAGGCTGTGATACATTTTAATATATACTGAATTCGTGGGATGGTATTCTTCCATCCTACAAATATCAGAAACAGGAAGCATTTTTAATTAAATATTGCTCACAATTTCTGCATATAACATACTCTAAGAATATTAAAAGTAAGAATAAGTAACGAAAAGACTGAAAAAATGAAAAAAGCAAAGTGGCATATTAAATTCAATAGGAATTAATTGAAAATAACAATGCCTTTAACATAAAACCAACATTTTTTTTCAAGTTTTCAAATAGAGATATTAATCTTTTCTGGGGTTAAGAAGAACGAGTATTTCTTTACTTTCAATTCATTCTTCTATTCTACGAAATGCTTTTCTCGGAGATCTGAAGCGGTCTTTCCCTTGAGATACGAATGTAATACGTAAGAATAAAGTCGTATTTTTACGACCACAGTCCAAAATGGCTCTGACGATATTTTAGTTTCAGATGAAGCTAGAGTAAGCAAAGATTATTCGTTCACTAATATAAAACGACGTGGTGGCAATAGGGAAGAATGTGATTATGATATTCAGCTTCATTTTATTAAAAAACTTATCAACATTGTTAATTCCCATTGTTTATTTCTCAAATACAAGTCACTAGATATGTAGTGAAATGTAAAAGTAATCAGACGAGATTTGGAACCAAAAAAGGGAATCCATTCTCAGAATACCGATCAAGAGAAGAAGATAATTAAGAAATGACACATTGACTCGCAAACAAATAGGGAAAGATCTTAAAATATGAAAGTGGCAACAGCAGCAATACACGTATGTTCCAAAAATGCCCAAATAAACAATCCAGAAAGCGATGCGATGAGACCATAAGAAAGCAATACGAGCGACGATCTATTACGTGGAAACACGATACCACTTGGACTTGAGGCGGCACGGCCCGTTACTTCACTACTCCAGTTAATACTCCCCAATCCAAGAAACCGCAGAGCAGGAAACGTGCTGCGGCAGAAGAGCCACGTCTGGCGACGGTAGCGCAGGCCTCCGCGGGACCATGGGAGTAATTACGAACACAGGAGCGGCGGGCGGACGCGGCGGCAGAGGGGGCGAGTGGGCGGCGCGGCCCGCCCCCCCCCAGCGCGATAAGAGGCCCTATAAATCCCGATATTAAATAACAGGTGGTGGCGGCGGCGGTGGGCCCGCACTCCAGATACGCTGCGGCGCGTCTGCTACCGGCGCGAGAGCAGACACCGACGGCCGACGCCGCCTCTGCCCCTGCGGCGCAGTGGGCGCAAGCGCCAGTTCAAAGGGACAAAGGCGTGCTTGAAGACGCACTGGAGCTCAGTTGCTATTTTGATTTGATTGATTAGCGACTTCGGGTGAGTCAACCGCTAAGGTCATTAGTCCCGTACGTGTAGTGCATGTTTTTGCTCGGGATGTGGCGGTCATTATCCCCGCTGGACGGTGAGATCCGACGCCGACCTACTTGCCGGCTCGAAGGGTTTCCTCTACCAGATATCTCCTGGCTTCGCTCCAGCCGAGACAGGCTTTAAGTCCCCGACCGGCCTCCCGGCATGTGTGGCAGTAGTGTGCATGTAAGTGTGTGAGAGTAAGGGTGAGAATAGGACAAGGAAGGGAGCGGAAGAACGCGCGTGGCCCGTGGCCCCACAGAAAATTGCTGATCAGAGCAACTGGCGGTTCAGTTGCGCTGACGGTTTCGGTTCTACAGGTGGGTCCAGGCATGTAGCAATGTATAGTAAGGCAACGCCATAGCGTAACGACACACCGTAATCGCAACATTGTAACGTTGGATCGTGGCATCGAAGTGTTCCATAGGTTGGCGGAAGGTTCCAATGTGGCCGTCCCACGTTACGATGTTGCGATTGCGTTGTGACGTCTATATGACATGTGACAGCGTTGAGTAAAGTTACGATGTTACATGTCCGTATCCATCGTATGAACATTCAACTTTCTGCGTACGTGCGCAATATGTGTTTTCACCATGACAGGACGTGTGGATAGTTGTAGCATGGCCAAATAATTTCTTTAAATCATATAAGGGAATACTCAAATAAGCCCATAGACAACATCAAACGGAACCAATTATTTTCAAACTTAAGTGCTAAGTTTAATATCATCTTAGTGTGAAGGGAAGAAACCATGCACCGCGTGAAGTCTTCATATGTAGACGTTCGTCGATCATTAATTTTTGTTGTGTCTTAAAAGAAAGTGTTAGCACATTTCTAACTTGTTGACCTTACATACTATAAATTACGTGGCATGTGACGAAATAATCTCCTAACGCTAGAGTTTTAGCGGAATGAATGCATGCCTTCTGCGCTGTAACAAATTACAGTCAAGTGCAAAATAAAGACGTCACAGGCCATCAGATTCATAATAATTAACACTCCATTGACATATGAAATGAACCATAAAAGCATATTAGAGAGAGAGTACCCTCGGTAAAATAATATAATAATAGTAATAAAATAATAAAAAATATTATTAACATTCTCGATGTTATTTAATATTGTATACTCATGTCAGCATCCCCCTATACATAGAATTATTTAACTTTTATGAGTGATTAAATGTTTATTGACAACTGCCTGAAGTCAATTATGTTCTCTTTGCTGAAAAAAATACGATGTTTTAAATTATTCCATCAATAATCTCTTCGTGTTTTTAGTTGAAGAAAATAATGTAAGATCTTAAAACAGATAAAATTACGGCTTCCGCCAAATTGAACTCGCCAAAAATTACTCAAAATGACGACCAAAAATATTAATATTTGACATCAACTGGTGGACAATCACAGTTAAGGTGAGAAAATTAAACTTCTGAAAAACAATAAATACGCACGTACGATATTTGCGATCAATGATTATCAGAAAAGTGGACGAGCTCATTGTGTTTTTAAGACATAACAGCCACTAGGAAGCACCAACTAATGTAAAAAACAATCTAGTGGCAAGTTCGTGACTTGCAGCAGCAAAAATGCTATTGAACAAATCTAAACAAAATGTTTTCCCGAAAAGTGACACCCACACTGCTCAAGAACAACAAATAGAATTCTCTAGTGTAACAGAGTAATAAATTAAATATTTTAACAAACACAGCCTTGACGATTACTGCATTAACATCGTATATTTATTCAAAAGCACATTTCTTTACGTACTATACACAAAAGGCGCTGTTCCGTTACGCAAGAAGTGAATAACAAATGGCGGAGGGCCTCTTCCGTGAAGCTTTGCTGCCATAAGTTGTGTCGTTGTTTTGTTGCCCTTGCCCTTTGTTGACATAAGCCGTGTCGTTAGCACGGCACGATGAGTACGATATTCCAGTATGATTTTGATTGATTGATTCGTGATTCCTGGCGCGTCAATTAAAGGTTGTCATTAGCCCCGTAAGTGTAGTGCGTGTATTTTCCCCGCTGGATGGCGAGATCCGGCGCCGACGTACCGTCGACTAGCGGGGTTTCCCCTGAACCAGGTATCTCCCACCAGCGAGGCACCGCCCCAGCCGGGACAAGCTCTAAGCTCCCGGCATGTGTAGTAGTGTAGTGCATGTTTGTGGGTGTGTAAGAGGTGAGGGTAGGACAAGGAAGAGGAAGGAAAGATCGCGCGCGGTCCGTGGCCCAGTTGTTAGGGTACTTCTCTAGCATTCGCCTAGTGTTGGTCGGAGAAACCACGGAAAACTACCGATCAGAGCAGCCAACCGTTGGAATTCTCCTCCAGACAGCGACTGAATTCGAGCTACCTGACAAGCTATATTCCATTATGAGAATAGTCGGCATAACACGTGTATTTAGTTTTTGAAACGAAATTAACACCGTTTCATAGTTTTTTGTTTTTTTTAATTTTTACCGAGTCTCTGCGTATCTAAGAAAACCATAGACACCTCTCAGATGCCCGGCAGTTATATAATTTCCATCAATTTCTGCGCTCATTGGATATTAGTACTACAGCTACTCCACATAATTCTTTGGATTTCATTTCCCCAACATGAATCTCTCTCCGACCACTGCGCTGTACCACTACCATCAACGCCGTCACAGTCGCCGCGGGAAACAGCGCCGCGATCTAATCTGCCGCTCGACCGGAAAATATGAAATAATGTAAAATTAGAGCCCGATTTAAATCAGAAAATTATACAGCACTTAAGCGAGGACATCGGGTGGTGGCGGCACTGAGAGAAACTGGTATTTTATCTTCGAGGACTGCGCGTGTATATTTAACACGCGCGGAAGAGAGTCGCTGTGAGGTTTACTGTTAGTTTCAATGACGAATATGGCAGAGGTGCTTATGATTCTACGTTTTATAACACAAGACTTAAATTAAGTAGAAAAATTGATATATTACTCAAAGGACCCACTCCTTAAAGTGAAACATTTATGAAACATCAGAAACTTTATTAATTAATCTTAACTTAATTACAAAAGGGGTTAAAATATAAATTTGAATAAATTTTTAAGATGCAATAGAAATTTGCAATCTTCTACAAAATAAATGAATCGTACTGGGATTGAGAGAAAGAAAATGTCTATTCGAAAGAAAATATCATTATTCGAGATGTAAGATATATTTTCATGTTGTTTCATCCATCAAGAATGAAGTATATCCAGCAGGTATTTTATACTCTAAGTTAAATTAAAGGAAAAAAAATTCAATTACCCTATCAGTTCCCGTATAAAATCAATAAACAGTCTAACGTCGATATTCGTAGTTTTCGCAAATGGCAACGCAATTTCTCCTTCACTTACATTACACATGTATTTTTAAACACCTAAAAGGAGAAATTACAGACAAATTAGTTAACACTTGAACCATATTAAATAATTTCACTAAGCCTGAAGGGAAATGATGCAGTCATTGAGGAAAGTGATATTACAAACCTGCAGAATACCCGGAACAATATTTTAGAAAGATATTGATTATTTTCCTGAGTGAACAGAGGAATGTGAGGAAACCTCCACGGATAAAAAATAATTAATTCAAATAGCAAAAATTAATAGACTCTATGTAACGTAATGTCCACCACAGAAGAACATTCTGAAATTTAAGCAACACACCATCAAAGTTTCGAAATCTCCTAACAGTCACCTTACACCGAAATCAAGGTAACATCCTCACTGATTCGCCGTACATGGATAAAAGTCCGCAATTACCAAACCACCTCATCTCCCCACAGAGATCAACAACCAGCAACCCAATATCTCTACACCATGTAATATTTCTCGAAAATTTCTCAAGCGCATTTTGAGGCCGGTTTTCCACTCGATCGCCCCGACGAAAGGCAAGGCACCTCTGTAAGTCTTCGGCCGGAACGCAGGACACGTCCGCGCGCGAGACCACAAAACAGAGAGCCGCCAGCAAATTCGGACGGCGGCCGCGGCCATATCCATTAGGTCGACATATCGCAGGAACACGGGTTTCGCCGGACGCAGCGCCGCCGCGGGCACCCGCGTGAGCGACGAGACATGGGCGTGAGCACGAGGAACAAAACGCGCGAACGTGCTGTGGCCTATTGGTGGACCACTTTCGGAATCTCCCTCTCATGATGCGTGCTTTGTAGAATGATGCACAGTTCTCACAGATTTGAGACGTGTGATTTGGGATTAGGAATTAAAGTTAGAAATAACTAGAGTCAATATTGTTGACATCACGGTTCACAACACGATTGAGAGAGCGGACAGGAATTTGGGACGGGACGGTGGCAGCGGAGGATGTGGTTTCTTCGTAAATCATGTCTCTACTTCCCTTCCCTTAGAAATCTCTTCGTAGGTAGTGAAGAATTCTAACTCATATTGGACGTAAGGGCAGAACGATACATAACTGTAATTGGGATTGTAGCTATTTCGGTTTTGAGATATGTTATAGAATTCTGCCAGATTTGCGATGTGGTACTCGGGTTTAAGTTGAGGTTCGAGATTGAAAATTATGAATAACTGCAATTGGAATTGTTGTCCTTTCATTTTACAATACGACTGGTTTCAGAGAGCCGCTTTCAAATTCGGACGGCGGCCGTGGTCATATCCATTAGTTCGACATATCGCAGGAACACAGGTTTGGTCGAACACATTGCCGCTGGCCGTACACCACCGATACACTAGGATACACTAGGACACACAACGATACACTAGGATAAAAACGCGTGCACGTGTTTTGCTCTATTGGTAGACCACGTCCTCGAATTGTCCTCTAATGCGGCACTGGGCAGAATGATACAAAGGTGGTAGCGGAATAAGATATGCAAAACTGCCCCCGGGGGCTAAAAATTTTTTATTTTGAACATCGTAATTGGAGTGTTAAAAAAATATGTTTTTCGCCGAATTTAAGTCAATTCACCCAGAGTACTTCGTACAAATGAATAAAACGTGTTTTTTTTAGCTTCTTATATAAGTTTTAATTTTTTGAACCACTTTGCGCTTACGAATATTGACTTTAATTATCCTTGAGACTTTCTATAGATGATATAGATGTTTCGAGAATTTTTTCAGGCATTTATGTCCGATTTTGACTCTTACAAGCAACAATGAAAGATGGAAATCGTAGAAAAACTTACGTTATTCCTTTGTTTTTTAAGAATATCTCGTGTTCTAGTACAGATAATAAAAAAGGCTAAATACAAAATGTAGCGCTATAAATTCTCTACAGTTTCCCAAAATTTCAACTTTCTATCTTATAATTTGCATGCGACAACTCAATATGTATAACACAGAAATGCAGTAATTTCTTTCTTATAATTTAAAATGAGTTTTTTTCATTAGTCTTCGTAGTTTTTTCAATTTCATTTTTATTTTATGTTTATTACAAAGGTAAATAAAGAGAATAAAAATTGTAAGAATTATATTATAAAGAGTAGAAATCACTCCAGCAAGCGCAAAAATGACACCCAGCCGAACTTTGACGTTTACATAGATTCGGCGATTCCATTAATTCCAGTGATTATAGTTCATTATATTTAACCCTTTGACTGATATGAGCGTGCCTCACCTCCGGTGAGATCCTTGTGCCGTGTTCTATGAACGTGTTTGCGCGCCCGGGACTCCCCGTGTCCCCAGTGCTATGGACGTCCCTTCGGGTGTTTGCTTCCTTTCATCAAGATGGCGTATTGTGCTTCTGCGAGTGCGACTTCTGGGGTCGTCCTAAGGTTCTAAGACTTTATTTCATTGCAAATAGATTGAGCTGCGATATATTTTCTCGGGCAAGATCAGTAGTGACACTTTATAGTGACCTTTGTCTCGGGTCTGGTCAGTTCCCCTCCTGACGACGCTGCGGAACCACGCGAAGAGATCAGCACCGCGGGCTACACCCCTAGCCGACGACTCAGCACAGCTGACATGCTGTGCGAGGCGAGCAGTCACAGGGTTAAATGCTGTCGGAGGTTAACTTTATTAGTTGAATTTTCTGATTGGAATATAATTGTATTAGTTTTTTATCCAATTCATCCACAAAACATGAAATGCTGTAAGTACTTACATACATTATTATATTTTGTACATAGAGAATTTTCTTGTAGTTCATTGTTATCATTGTTATGACATTGTTATTATTATGTTTCAACTACAGGACGATTTAAATAAGATTAGTGATTGGGCAAGAGGTAATAAAATGTCTATAAATGTAAAGAAAAGTAAAGCGATCACATTTTGTAGGGTCAAAGCTTTTCATAGGATTCTTTATCAGCTAGGTAATGAAATAGTTCTGCGAGTATCGACCTGTAAATACCTTGGCATACTCCTGGATAGCAGGTTGGGATGAGAGAAACAAACAAACTACATAGTGGGTAAAGCTTGGAGGTCTTTGCATATCTTCATGCGAAATCTTAAAAAAAATGCAATTAAAAAGCAAAAGAAATCGCGTTATACACGACTTTGCGCACTATATAAATCTTACATTGATTGCTCTCCATGGAAGGAAATTAGGAAAGGCTCGATAAATCGGATTACTTTAATAGATTTGATCACAATCATAGAATTAGAAGAAGAACACATAGAACGAACGTTGGCAAATTATCCGTTGTAAACAGAACCATGTAGATTGGAACCATTTGTCTGCGGTAGGTTTTGATCCCTTTCCTTGCACAGCGTGAGGTTTTAGAAAAAAAAAACATAAGAAATTAGTCAATAGAGTGAAAACGTGTGCTGAAGTGAAGTGAAAATTGCGATTATGGGTATTTTACAGTTAAAAAGTATTGAGCAATTAATATTTTGGTAGAACTATTTGGGGTGCAGTGAAGTGAAATTATTTCATTTCTTTCTGTTGATTTCGCTAATCTGAAATATCTTTTTTTCGGCTATTCTGAATACGTTGATATTTATTGGGTTTTGGTAACGGGTGTTTACGTGTTAGAAATGTAATAATTATTATAATTTTTGTATATCTTTATATTCTGGTATTATGTAAAAAAGTTTATTTGTATGACTGATTTATTGTATCTCTTTATGAGTGAAGAGGTGCAGACTTGTGTGTTTGCGAGGGTACCTAGGCCCGGGTATGTATGTAAGCCTTTGTGATTGTATGAATGTAAATGTGTAATATGTAAGTTTAATTATCTAAATGTTAGTGTACAATTATCATCTACCTCCGCGGCGCAATATTTGATCCTCTAGCCGTCTGGTTTAACGTCACCAGATGCAAAAATGCCAGCCCATCTACTTCAGAACATCATGTGGTTCTACATTGAAGGGCGCGGGATATTTATTATCTACTTCCATAATGCAAGATGCAGAAGTCTGTAAGATATAGAAATGCATATCTGAAGAGTTAGGATCATTGTCAATATCAGGACCGTCATCTCAATCAAGTGGCGATGATCCCTCTTACAAAGTACAGCAAGATGTGTAAGTACAATTAATTAAAATCTTTTCAAAAACCGTAGCTACACACAAACAGAGTTTCTTATGCTTTTTCAAAAACGGATCTAATTACTGTTTCTTTCCAAGCTCGTATTCAAGTTTTTCTAGCGACGCGTGCTTTATACCAAAAGAAAATCGCTGTTGCAGTACTCAATTAGAAAACGGTTTGTTCTTGAACATAAGCATAAATTCAAAGTATTTTCATGCACTAGTGAAGTAGAGAAACAAGAGTTAGCATTATTTTTAAATACTCTGTCAAATCAATTCAATGAAAGTATTCTGGATAAAGTAAATTATTCTGGATTATCTGAGGAACGTATTCTACATTTAACTGGCTATACATCTGAGCAAGTTACGATATAAAAAATATGTTCTAGTCAATGCGAGCGTCAACTAATCGTTCAATAAATCAAGTCTTATTTGTGTTTTTATTTAAGTTACAAACTGGTAATTCTAATAGCATAGTATCATCAATTTTGTATATTGTAAGAGAAAAATGTGTGTCTGATTATTGCGCTTCCGTTCGTAAATCATTCAAGAAATACATATTGGCAAAGACGTTTGGAGCTCATTCTCATTCTTAGGAAGACTTAATAAATAAGCATACCTTATCATATGTTCAAGACCTGCACGGGTTTCAAGATCGTCTAGTGTTAATTTGTGATGCTTCGTTTCTCCGTTACCAGAAAAGTTAAAAAAATTACTACCAAAGAAACCCTTTTTTAGGGAAAGGAAAGTGCCTTTATGTGAACCTTTTAACGTTTGCACCATGAACGAGCTTATTATTGACACATATGGGCCTTTTTTAGGTACAAAGAATGATGCTGAAATTCTGAAAAAAGTTATGTCACATTCGGAAAGTTAAAGTACTATTCTTGAAAAGGGTGATGTATTTATTGTAGATAGGGGTATTAGAGTTGTAAAATAATTTCTAAATGATGAAAGTTTTGTAATTTTGATGCGATTTTTTTACATTGAAACTGCCGCAGGCAAATCGTTCCAATCTACTATTGTTCTGTTTACAATGGATAATTTGCCTACGTTTGTTCTGTGTGTTCTTCTTCTAATTTTATAATTGTGATCAAATCTATTAAAGTAATCCGATTTATCGAGCCTTTCCCTAATTTTCTTCCATGGAGAGCAATCAATGTAAGATTTATATAGTGCGCAAAGTCGTGTATACGCGATTTCTTTTGCTTTTTAATTGCATTTTTTTTAAGATTTCGCATGAAGATATGCAAAGACCTCCAAGCTTTACCCACTATGTAGTTTGTTTGTTTCTCTCATCCCAACCTGCTATCCAGGAGTATGCCAAGGTATTTACAGGTCGATACTCGCAGAACTATTTCATTACCTAGCTGATAAAGAATCCTATGAAAAGCTTTGACCCTACAAAATGTGATCGCTTTACTTTTCTTTACATTTATAGACATTTTATTACCTCTTGCCCAATCACTAATCTTATTTAAATCGTCCTGTAGTTGAAACATAATAATAACAATGTCATAACAATGATAACAATGAACTACAAGAAAATTCTCTATGTACAAAATATAATAATGTATGTAAGTACTTACAGCATTTCATGTTTTGTGGATGAATGGATAAAAAACTAATACAATTATATTCCAATCAGAAAATTCAACTAATAAAGTTAACCTCCGACAGCATTTAACCCTGTGACTGCTCGCCTCGCACAGCATGTCAGCTGTGCTGAGTCGTCGGCTAGGGGTGTAGCCCGCGGTGCTGATCTCTTCGCGTGGTTCCGCAGCGTCGTCAGGAGGGGAACTGACCAGACCCGAGACAAAGGTCACTATAAAGTGTCACTACTGATCTTGCCCGAGAAAATATATCGCAGCTCAATCTATTTGCAATGAAATAAAGTCTTAGAACCTTAGGACGACCCCAGAAGTCGCACTCGCAGAAGCACAATACGCCATCTTGATGAAAGGAAGCAAACACCCGAAGGGACGTCCATAGCACTGGGGACACGGGGAGTCCCGGGCGCGCAAACACGTTCATAGAACACGGCACAAGGATCTCACCGGAGGTGAGGCACGCTCATATCAGTCAAAGGGTTAAATATAATGAACTATAATCACTGGAATTAATGGAATCGCCGAATCTATGTAAACGTCAAAGTTCGGCTGGGTGTCATTTTTGCGCTTGCTGGAGTGATTTCTACTCTTTATAATATAATTCTTACAATTTTTATTCTCTTTATTTACCTTTGTAATAAACATAAAATAAAAATGAAATTGAAAAACTACGAAGACTAATGAAAAAAACTCATTTTAAATTATAAGAAAGAAATTACTGCATTTCTGTGTTATACATATGAGTTGTCGCATGCAAATTATAAGATAGAAAGTTGAAATTTTGGGAAACTGTAGAGAATTTATAGCGCTACATTTTGTATTTAGCCTTTTTTATTATCTGTACTAGAACACGAGATATTCTTAAAAAACAAAGGAATAACGTAAGTTTTTTCTACGATTTCCATCTTTCATTGTTGCTTGTAAGAGTCAAAATCGGACATAAATGCCTGAAAAAATTCTCGAAACTTCTATATCATCTATAGAAAGTCTCAAGGATAATTAAAGTCAATATTCGTAAGCGCAAAGTGGTTCAAAAAATTAAAACTTATGTAAGAAGCTAAAAAAACACGTTTATTCATTTGTACGAAGTACTCTGGGTGAATTGACTTAAATTCGGCGAAAAACATATTTTTTTAACACTTCAATTACGATGTTCAAAATAAAAAAACTTTAGCCCCCGGGGGCAGTTTTGCATATCTTAATCCGCTACCCCTTTTCGGTCAGAAGTACGTTGTGTAATTTGTAAGTCAAAGTGATTTTATCCAGAATTGTAATTTTAAATAATGGTTGACCTTTTGATACAAAGTTGCTGTGCAAAGCTTTGTTAGTATCTTTGTGATTTCTCCAAGAGAAAAGTATAATTATAAATGCCAATTTCTATATCCGCTGGGGCGGCTCGTCTGTAGGGGGCATTTTCATGATAAATATTTTGATAAATTCCTACTCAGCAAGTTTATGATAAAAAAATAAATTTTAAACATGTTACTGTAGCCCGGATCACCAGTTCTGACATATTAACTTACATGAAACAGTATTTATTAAAATTCTTGTTTACATTTTTGTTTTATTACAATTAGGTTGAATTATTATTACTGTGATGAATCAAATCGCAAAGATTAAAGTAAATACTAAAAATAGATAATTGTTGTTTCAGTTCTTCATCGGTGCATTGAAACCATCAAAAACATGCGCATTTCCAGAATTATTCCAGAATATTATGAAGGAAATTGGCTAAGAATAATAACAATCGATTTGTGTTTTGAGAGGAATCGAATGGGCTTTCAAATCCCATGTAGGTGCCGTAAGTCACAAAAAATGCTTAAACATACCAAAAAGCTTTTCTTAGAGAAATGTCATAGACTTTTGTGAATGGATTACCCAAAAACAATGATCAGTTCCCAATCAGAAACCGATGCGTGTAATGACCCTTTAGTTGTCCCGAATGGTGAATCGGAAGTGAAGTGATCTAACCGTGGGTGGACCGACTGACGGACGGACGCAGGTTACCCTATTACTATATAAGAATTAATGATAAAACGCAACTTGTGATTATCATTGTTAATATTTATTATTCAATATTTAAATACTTAGTATTTTTAATGATTATGTATTTTCGAAATTTGCGAAATTTATTGTGAAAACGCTTCCTATTAACATTGTTGAATCTTTTATTGAATGAGATGGTAAAATCTACAAATAATGGACCGGAAATCGTATCAAGTCCGTCGTATTTAATTAATGTTCCACCTGCCTGGCTTGCTAGAAACGTTCGTCTAATTCTTTATCTGTACGGCTAATACCGGCAGCATGATCATCAGCTGAAGAGCGGAGTTCGTGCTGTGAGCGAGGTAATCGCGACCGCGGTGAGAGCACATGTTGGCTTCCTCCTGCTTCGCTCTTGTTGAAAGTACTCGTAGCCCCAAGCATCTCCAATGTGAATGCTCTCAGTATGTGTATAGAATCAGACATCTACAGATCTCACCACCGCCCGCGTCACCCTTCTATTAGCGTTCGCTTGCTGTCGATGCGAAGCTGTTTCCGCGCATCAGATCAAACAAGATCAGTTGGCAGATATTCAGCTGTTGAGCCTTATTGGGGCTTGTAGCGCGCGAATAGAGAACCAAGGAAATCGTGACCCAGCAAGTTGGAGATGGCAATGTAACATCTAAGAAGGACAACGTATGCCCGGAGACTGAGCAAATAATATTTGAATTTCTAAATCTAGGTGATTACACAATCAATAGAAAGCTATAGTTAACATTAAAATGTAGTTTTTAACAGAAAACAGATAATTTTTACTTTCTCTCTACGAAGTAGAGAGAACGTTATATAATGCTGCGCGGAGAAACGGCGAATTTTCGGCAGAAGAACTTTTATTATAGGGTAACTAAAAAGTGGATAAATCCAGTTGCTAAGTTTAGAAAAAAATCCTGAATCACGTGGTGAGCAAGAGTTCATGCTTTGGCGGTCCTTGAAGACAAATAAAATGATGGCTAAACGTGTGTTCGTCTGTGAACAATGCTAGCGGCAAAAAAGGATTTTGATTAAATTTGGGTAGTTGGATTGTGTGAAGAATGTTTAAGAGAATGGTGCACGTTCGTTGAAATCACTGATTTTTCGAAAATTGTAAAAGTTCAAAATTTTTTCGGCGACTTCCGACAACTAAAATATTAAAGATGAAATATTAATGAAATCTGTTCTTTAAAGATGGATTTTAAAATTTAGTACTTTTCGAGTAATTTTGCGTAAAAATACGGGGGAGAAAGTACGTGCTGTTTTAGCACCGCTATTTTGAAAAGAGTTGTATCTGCTCAGGTTTTGTCTATACAGCATAAAACTCAACAACTGATATTTTTCGCTAAACTTATGTAACATCCCTATATGAATGTATATTTTGAAATGTGCTTAATTAAACAAAGTGTATTTCAAAATGCATGTTACTTTATTCTTTAAATAACAAGTGACAAGATCAAGAAAGAGCAAAACAGATTTGCAACACTATCCTATGAGTACACAAAAGTCGCTATGTTCACATTATTATTCTAAACACTGAATATTATACAGAAATTATGGTTAGAATATAAACAATTTTCTTACTATTAAAGGCTAAATGTGTCAGAAAATGACTAAAATTTGGCTCTCACTTTTAAAGCATTGTTTCGTGGCACTTCACATCGTTTTGTTGTTCCTTTTATGAAAATATCGAAAACGTCATCATCACAGTGAAAGTTCACAGTTGTTTCCAAGATAAGCAACGAGGAACAGTTACTTATAACCGCTAAATATGGAAACGTCAAGGCACTACCTACTAATTCAGAGATGCGGTTTGGCGTATAGTGTTTCATGAGAGTGTTTTATAAATGTCATGGATTAAGTACAAAAGTGTTTCTGGATTTATGAATGAGAAAGTTAACGTAACATTTTTTAACGACACCAATGAAGACTTAGACCTCTATTTTAGTTGATCTAATGTTAGCGGAATCTACAACATTTTTCACTAACAATGAACAAATGAAATTCAATTTGTGTTGTATTTTTAAAAATCCAAATAACATCTGACGTAATGTTGAACAGTTAGAAAATCACATGCCTAAAAACTGTAAAGACTTAAAAATATTTTCAAGCATTGGTCCAAAATTATGGGGCAGTTCTAACTTGATATTTTGAATCTGAGCATCATCTTACTTCAGCATTGCTGTAAAATGATTATTGGCATTTAGGGGAAATGAGAGATTCAAATATTAAAATGGTTGAAAGGTATCATTAATATTTTTTTTAAATCTTAGAAAGAGCAGCTTGTCAAGGTGAATCTAGTTCTGCTTAATACAGTAATTTCATCAGTAGTGATATCGTTGGAACCATGGAGAAACTGATATTAAAATGTTTTGAAAAAATGTAGTTATTTTTCTTTTATACGCAACAATTTTGTCTTGCGGAACTCCCAGCTGATCATATCCCAGATTTTCTCCATCTATGAGCGGTGGGACATTTAAAGAGAAGGGGTCAAACGCCCCTATGAATAGAAACGACGGGAAAGGGAAGGGCAGGCTGCGCGCGGACTTTTGATAGTTCGGGTACTTCTTCGAAGTCTGTCTGAAATAAAGGAACAAGAGAAGGCAGCCTGTACAATCCCAACCTAGGCAGAAGCAGATACTCGGCTTGGCGTCTATCGAAGTCCGTCTGAAATAAAGGGATAGGAGCAAGCAGCCTGTATAATCCTAGACAGCAGCAGCTATTTAGCTCCTGTCAAAACCTACTCTGTATTCGATCCAAGAATCTAGTGGTTACAAATTTCAGGTGGTCAATTGCAACTTCATTTATTATGGCAGTCGAAAAAATTTACAATGAAAAAAACAATATCCAAATAAAATCTTTTCTTTCCTTTTACTTGAAACAGGGGAACAACATAGTTTTGCCTGAAGCTGAAATCGGTGGCAAGTGATCGTGATTCGGAAGTCGTGAACAACCTCCAGTGGCAGGCTGTCGCGCTCTGTGCTCGGGCGAGGCCTGCGCTTGGCACGCGCCACCGTGTCCCAGGGGTCACAGCCCCCGTGGCCGCCCGCGGGCGCCCGCGCCGCGCCGCGCCGCAGTGATTGACGCCGCCGCTATCTGCCGCTGCATTGTCAGGTGGCGTATGGCCGCGACGGCCGGCTCCGCCCCCGCTGCCGCACGATCTGATCCGCCACGCTCCGCGAGGGCCCGCCCCGCGCCCGCCTCGCAGCACGCCACCTGCCATCTGGCGCCCGCGATCCTTTCGACGAGGGCTCTTTACCCCCACGCGTCGCGGTCTCCGCCTCTCTTTATGTTCCTATATTTTCAAGAACCATTTGACACAGGAAAGCAAAATTCTTTGGACTTATTTTTAGAAATAATCAATTCTTAAACACAATTTTTGACTGTAAAATAGTTGGAAAAAGAGGAAGAGGGAGACCTAGAATGAACATTTTGAAACTACGGAGGCCGCGAACTACATTTCAGAAATTACGCGGAGATGAAAAGGACAGCGGAAGATAGAATGTCATGGCGGCAGTGACAAGGCACCTTTTGGCTTTGAGGATGATGATGATGATGATGATGATATTCAAGAACGCTAAATTGTTGACGCAAAGTTTAAGCCTTGGCTATGTTTTTCAATTTTAGAATCCTTTTTCCCAGTTGGGCCGTTTTGACAGCTCTGTAGTAGCATCATTATCATATTTATCGCCTTAATGTGTGGATTATTCAATCGATAAAATGTAGACATTGTTCGCCTAAACGATATCATGAGGATTTTTGCATGTGGTTTCAGAACGGAATATAATTACAATTCGTTTGCTTCTTTTTTCAATGGCATCGTGACCAGCACGATACTCCGATGTATGTGAATCTTACTTTGTTTGATTCAGCATCGTAGAAACATTATTATCAGCTTCTTCGACGTCATCTCTCATGACACCATTCCATCGACTTCATCAATTTTCTCAATGCATCTTTATCATCAACTACGTTAACATCTTGAGTTCATTGTTTTTGGTTCTTTCTTGATCTCCAATTTCCGAATTACAAACATTTTCATGAATTCATCAAAATACTTATTTTCTTCCATTTACCCTTCTTTAGCACAACTATCATAACCACTTGCCCTCTCACAATATCGGTAATGCTGCCTTCTATTGCATTCCCTTTTTAAGACCTCAAACCACCGACCATAGCATCACCTCCCTCCGACGTCTCCCATCGCCTCGTGTTGTGCTGTGACGCCTCCGTGGCGGCGATCTAATCCGCGACGCCGTGCTCCCGCTGTCGCGACGGTTGAGAAATGCGTCCGCAGGGGAGCCTGTCACGATGTGGTCAAACTCCGCTTGCTCTGCCCGTCGCCCGCGCCACGGCCGCATCCGCCTTCGCATCCGTCGCCGCCGCCACCTCCGCCCAAACTGCGACTTCGCCTCCACCACCGCTTCGTTCACGTCCACCTCCCCCTTCTCAGAGCCCATGCATACGTCCACACCCACACCCACACTCACACCGGGAGAGGTGGCTTAAGGTATAAACTGACGTCACTGCAATGCGTCTGATCGGGAGGTCCTAGGTTCGAGTCCCGACGGCGGCAGGATTTTCGACACTAGCTGAGACGCTGTCTGGTGGAAAATTCTAGCAACCAGTTGCTCTGATCGGTGGTTTTCCGAGGTTTCTCCGATCAATAAAAGGCAAATTCCGAAGCAGTTCCCCAACAAACGGGCCACGGACTGCTTCATCTAGCGCCAACCCTTATTTTACATACACATTCACTACAATATCATACATAGGTGTCGCGGTGGCTGAGGGCTAGGGTGCTGGCTTCCTGACCTGAACGACCCAGGTTCGAATGCCGGTGTAGGCTAGTTTTTTTTGGTGCTTTTCACGTAGTTGGGGCTTTCCAGGTTCCTGGGGTCGACTCAGCATCCTCTCCAAGTGAGTACCTGAGGGTAAAAGCGGCCAGAACGTAGTGCTGACGACGGCGACGAATAGGCGGAGCCCTACCTTCACCTCCCCTGTGGACCACATCGGTCTGCGTGCAATTGCACAGGGATACCTTTACCTTTACAATATCACACATATTGGAAGACCGGTCGTAAGTTTAGAGCTTCTCCCGGTTCCGACGGTGGTCTGTTGGTGCGAGATACCTCGTCGGGCCCCGTTAGCCGATAGGTCGGCGCCGGATCGCACCATCCAGGGGAGCAAGATCACTGCCAGCTCCCGAGGAAAACATACACTGTAAATCTAACAAACTCATATAAACACACTTACGGACCCAATGACCATAGCAGTTGACGCGACCGGAATAATCAATCAATCCATATCCCCACCCACATCCACACCCCGAGCACGTCCATCTTCTCCATGTCCACATCTATCCATCCCTGCAACCACATCTACGTTCACAACCACCACCACCACGTCTACCGCCTCCTCTGCCTCTACATCGGCCTTTACCACCGCCTCCGTAGTGGTCGCAATACCGCCGAGTGGAACGAATCGAAGCGAGCCACGAACTCATCGCTGCTGAGTCCGCATTTCATACCTGCTCTCTGTGCATTAATGACGTCTTTTCACTTTTGCTTTCAGTTTGAATTATAGCTGTGTAGTAACGCGCCATTGCGAATATGCCATTTGATTGCAGGCAAAAAGATCCGAGAAAACTTGCACCGGTGTGATGATCGTCGTTTGGCAAACAGGAAATATTCTAGTCCCTAAATGGCAAATGAAGAGGATGTAAATCTCATTTCTTGTATAGTCAACTACTGAAAAGCACTTAGAATATTTTGAGGAGAAGAATATGATATTTGAGACTTCATATATCTTATTGCGGACTAAGAGTCAGCGAAATATCAGCAGCATCAGTAATTATAATATATTTCTTACATTGCGAGTAAAAATAAATAAGAATTGAAACAAAACAAAAAAATGTAATACAAAACACTAAAAAACCTAAAAAATGTAACCTCAAATTCGTCATGAAGGTTTAGGCTTTTTTGTTCCGTTCTGTCTTGTCAGGTGAAGTACATCCCTAACTTTATGAATTACATCGTCCTCTTGTGTCCTTGTTGTAAAAGTTAATACATTCAAGATGTTCTCTAGAGGGAACATAATTTTTTCAATAAAGTGATTCTTGCGTCTAACTGTGGGATCCTCACTGTGCTGATTATTTTTGAGCTGCTGAAGGATTACGACTCAAGTTTCCAAAGCAGTAACAGCAGTCTTTATAGGTACAACCATAATCACATATACTTCTTTCCCTTCTGATTTCATAGCAAGTCACATCAAAATATTTTTTGTAGATTAATGAATGCGACGTGAGGTTAACGACGAACACGTTCCAAGTCGGGTTGCTCTCAATTATGTCAAGGAAAATTTGCAAATGCGCTCGTGGTGTAATACTTCTCGCGGACTTGACACCAATAATCGCTGATCCAATTCATGTCTTGCGTCATATCTCGATGCATTTTGTTTTTTCTTCTGGTCGATGTCGCTAATGTAGACGTTATACTACCTGGCCCCCACACGTACACATTATGAAGTCAGGGGTCAAGGGGCAAGGTGTATGACGCAGGGAATATGGCATCTGCGAGTGTCTGTCACGACGCGAACGACATTAGCTCCATGGCAGAGAGGTGTGGAACGGCGTGAAACGGGGCCTTGCACACGAACATTTGCTCCACACCCTCAATGAGTCACATTTCTCCACCGAAAACATTTTTCAAGACATTCCTATTTCACTTTCGTTCACAGTAAGCACGAAAGAATTTTCTAATAAAAGTAAAAACATAAATGAAAATGAAAAGAATTTAGAACCTGAAATAGAAATTAAGTTGTTGGTATTTATTCAGATTAGTCACGCACAATCGAAACAATTCCTTCGTCAAACCTCTAGGGGCAAAGCTTTTATCTCCTATGTATGCTATAACATCCACGCTGTATGTTATTTTGAATTATTGGATAATTTATTTATTATTCAATTTGAATTATTATTGAACTTGAAGAATATACAATAAAATTATTCTGTCTCGACTCCTCTGGAAAATGGTAAAAATTATCTATTAAGAATTAAAATTAAGTAATAAAAAACACAAAATATTTAAACGCAAACTTCTTATCAGATCTTCTTTCGGGCTACGACCATTACCCACTCTAGAATAAGGTGCTCGTAAACCTAATCCGAACGTCATCACAGCTGTCATCCAAACGTCATGCAGCTGTCATTACAGCTGCATTGCGAATCCCGTTGAGCGCTCCCTTGGCATGATGATGGCAATTTCGAACGAAAAGTTCAATGGTTGACTGGCGAGGAATTGCATAAAACCGACTTCGTGTTAACAATGAGTTTTATTCGTGTTTCAGGTTAGGAGTAATATAATGAACAACCTTGTTCTCACAAATTGTTAGTTTCCGTTTCATTTTGGACAGTGAATACTTGATATGGTTGTCCTTACGTTCAAAAATACCCAACACCTAATAGATTGCCTTCATATCAAAGTTACACTAGCACAGAAAATAATGTAGGATATAGACTGCAAAACTCTATAAACTCATTATTAAACAAACAAAAGAATTTATAATTGGCAATTACCGCCAATTTTATTGATCGCTGATTTACATCATTATATCTTAGAAACCAAATCTTGATTTGACGTTTAAAAGTATTGGAAGATGTACTATTTTTCAATGTATAAAATTGTCAGAAGTACATTTTTAAATCTACGTTTGCGCACATACTTAGGTTTAAATATTGTCCAACGCATGAACTACGGCCTATGAATTCACGTTATGACAGTAATTATAATAATTCTCAGCGTTTCACAAAAAATGTCTTCAAATACCCGAAAAACATGTTTTATAGTTCTTTCTAAATGTAATAAAATGATCAGCTTAAAACCAATGTTAATCGATTAAACGAGGAATTAAACGAGTTATTGATCACCTATGCAGGTCCCGTTAGTTTCTCAACCGACGTTGCCTAAAAAATGAAAAACAAAACATACGTTTTTGGAGAAATTTCCTAGAACTATCTGGATAGATCAGCAACAAGTAATCAGTTCCTTATGAGATCCAGATTTGTCGAATCAATTTTCCTCCACTAGTGAAGGAGGTGGGATGTAACGTGAGTGACTGAGGACGGACGAACCGACGGACGGACGAACCAACCAACGGACGGACGAACCAACCGACGGACGGACGGACGAACCAACCGACGGACGGACGGACGAACCAACCGACGGACGGAGCGGACGAACCAACCGACGGATGGACAGACGAACCAACCGACGGACGGACGGACGAACCAACCGACGGGCGGACGAACCAACCGACGGACGGACAGACGAACCAACCGACGGACGGACGGACGAACCAACCGACGGGCGGACGAACCAACCGACGGACGGACGAACCAACCGACGGACGGACGAACCAACCGACGGACGGACGAACCAACAGACGGACGGACGAACCGACGGACGCAGGCGCGGACATACGGAGGTTACTCGACTACAATGTAAGGTTGTCAGAAATAATCATCAAAAGGAAAATAGAAGAAAGAAAGAAAGGAAAGAACATCCTTCAGTTGAGAATACCGGATGAACGGCCATCTGATGCCCGGGGCGCGCGCGTGCCAGTGGCCGCGTCCGCATGCCGGGGCCGCCCGCGCCGCCGCCCGCGCCGCCGCCCGCGCCGCGCCGCGCCGCGCCGCGCCGCGCCGCGCCGCGGGTGACGCCGATCAGGCGCGACGGCCGCGCTGCGGGCGGGACCCCCGCGGGGCGCCGCGACACGCCCACCCGCCCCTTCCCCACCAACGGCAGGCGCTGCTTCGCATGCATTTGTCATTCATTTATTTGTTACATTCTGAAAATGCGTTTTTGAATATCTGGTACCAGAATAGGCGAGTCGTGTCATTTATATTTCATTTTAATAATTCTTTGAATATCGAATATTACAGAATTCCAGTTTCGTTTGCTTTCTTATTCTTTTAATTTTTAATCGTCGTTATCATCATCATCATGGTAATTGTTTTAATATTGGTTAAAGCTAGATTTCTATCCTTTCTGCGCATCCATCTTTCCATATTAGTTTTCAACCATTACGTAGATGTCAATGTCAATACAATATGCCATTTATTTTTCCTTTTGGCTCCTTCTCTCTTTCTCTCTCTCTCTCTCTCTCTCTCTCTCTCTCTCTCTCTCTCTCTAACTACTTACTGTAATCATTGTCTTTTTTCATTTGTCCCAACCATGATTGTTATCTTTATTTTTTGTAGAAGCCTGCTCCACTTTCAAAGACTCCTTCAAAAGTAGTCATTTTCACAGTTTGCTTTGAAAAAGCAGTTGTTCTGTATTGAAAAACATACTGCGTAGAGTAACCTTTTTCGTACATTAGTTAATATCTCTCTACGGATTATCCGACACTATAGCAGTAACTTTCAATTTTATTGAATGTTACTTCTATGTTATGTAATGCTAATGCGCTCAGCTGCTAATGTTATGCTTTACAGCAGTATCTTTCAATATTGTTGAATGTTACTGCTGTAGTGATGTTGCCCTCGTTTCTTCCTTCAAACACAAGCATAATAGAAGGAACGTTTAGGGTCATGGGCATATACAACTTCAGAAGCTTTCTGCCAAACGCTATTCAAACTAAGCTACCTGTTGTAACCTACATAAGTGCTGTGTCATCAAACTCCCTAAACAATATGTGATGTAGTGTATACACACACACGCAACACTGATTGGAACCACTTTCTTGCAAACAGAGGCGTTGAAAGAGGGAGAATCAATCTGGAGCGCCCCAACCCGAATCCGAGAGCGCGGCCAGTCACCGGTCAGTTGCATAAGCGCGTGAACGATCCGAGTGGCGGCAGCGGCGGCGGCAGCGGGCAGTGTTTGTGACCCCCTTTTTGCCCCCTCCCCCCGCCCCCCCTCACGGCTGGCCGTGCCCGTCCCCGGTGCGGTGGTCTCCATCTCAGCCGCCGCCGCCGCCGCCGCCGCCGCTGCCACCGCCGCCCTGCGCGCCGATTCCGCAAATTTACGCACCGCGCTCGGAATTAGCCGATTACTTTGCTTAATGATAGCCTTGGTAACGAGCCTCGATCTCGGACCCGCTGATGAAACCGGCGCCCATTACAGACGCTGCGCAACCGGCGTTTGTTCGCGGCGCGCCCCGCTGCCCCCCCACACGCGAGCGCCCCCCGCTCCCCGCCATGCCCCGCCCCGCCATCCTCCCGCACTCCTTCCGCCGCCCCTTTTTTGGTCCAGCGCCCACTAACTCACGTCAATGCTTCGGGAAATTCGGAGTTGGATGAGGGTATACCGCGGTTTTGAGAGACTAGACATTTTGAAGTATTTTCATTTACTACCTAATTAGCACAGCGGGAGCGCCAGCAGCATATCTACTATATCGTTGCGGACTTGTAATCCGCGTAAAGCAATATTGTTCCATTGTTTGCTTGTCTAGTTGCAGATTGCCATTGCATTTCCCTTATTCCAACAGCTTATCCGTTAACCGTCGCTTCTCATTTTACAGTTGCTCAGATAATTATCGTTCTTGTGTAGTTGGTCGTTAGCATTCCTAAGGGTGTACGGTGTCAAAGGACATACTTTTCATCCTGTAGCGTTCACTAAAAATATAACCTTTGTTTTTGTAATAAAATTAGTTTTCACACACTACTCGCTCACAATACATTGCAAGACGGAATCTAAGGAGGGAGGTTCTAAGATAAGCAAACTTTCAAATATTTAAAATTCCAAAATTATCGAATAATAATATGCCAATGAGTTAGAGTTTAAATTCTCAAATTAATATAATGAGTAACGAACATAAGAAATTAATTGTATTATATTGTTTCTCTATTTTTCGGCTTTATTTGAAATAGGAATATTCAGAACGATGACAAATAAGAACACCTTTAGTCTCTTATTCGGAAATAACGTTTACAGTATTTTAATCATTTAATGTATACCAAATTTTACAGTGAGGGGTAAAGTTACAGAGAGTACTCTATTACCCTTGTCAATGCAGATGAGTGTTGATTTTAGATTATCTAATATTGGAATCAATTTAATAAAATGTTATATTGAAGTGAAGTTTTAAGGGAAAATGTAACCAATTAATTTTCTTCAATTTCTTGAGTACAATTTTATTAATATTTTCATTGGTGCCAAATATAAAAAAAGCTAAAACAAATGTGAAACAACCATTCACACAAAGAAACTGAACTCATTCGAGGAAACATTTCGCTTTCGAGGAAACATTCTCCACTTTAGGACGCGCGGTTTTTGTAGTTTCTTTCAGCCAGTTTCTTTAATAGTGTATAATTAACTTCTTTGCCCCTGGTGAATAAGCTGATAAATCGACATTTTGATGTAAATGAAATAATTATACTCCTGAATTCTCTGAAAGATTCTTTACATTTGTGTCTAACCAGATAAGTTCAATTCCTTCTGGTTGATCAGTAATAGACATGTGTATTTACGAACATTACGTAAATGTCTTAAAATCATAAATCCTAACAAGATAAGTCAAGTTGTCTGGTTATTCACGCTGTATCAATGATTTGAGATCACTGATCAAAATCAATATTTTTGTAGAAAACCCCATGGATAAACCAGAATTTGATTAACGTGGCCAAATCTTGCTTGAATACAAGAAGAGTGTCATTATCTGTGTGGACGTTTTAACCTTTTTACATAAAGTGGCCAACAGTGAGAAGAGAAACATAGTAAGTTAGGAGATGAGTGTATATTACGACCAAGAGAAGGGAGATTTCTGAGAGATCCAATTCTGCGAATTGATTAGACAGAGATAAAAATGCAGAGCATGACACCGGAAAACGAAGGTAACCTCTTGTGCGATACTGCAGATCAGACACTTGAAGAGGACGTACTTACGAAAATACGCCATCAAAGAGTCAAAGTGTGTGGCCCTTTCAAACGTGGGGCCATAGGTAGCCGCCGGACTCATTGGGGAGTTTTTTAATACCAGAAGGACCAACAATCGACTGCAATCTCGATCTTGTGCGCATGTGCATGTGCACGTGTGCAGAGGAACAAAAGTGATGCAACTGCGCATTCGCAGAAGATTGATAGAACTGTCTATTGCTTTAACGATCGAGGGTGCAAAAACTCTCTATGTAAAGGAAATTAACTTTCGCTACGAATCCATATGGACTCGTGAGACTGTCATCGTGTTGGCGCGAAAATACTTTGGTTGCTGAAGCTTCCGTGAACCAGTGGCGGTGGTGCCTCAACGAACTAGAGGTTGCAGCTCCATCGAATGATGGAAATGTAATTTTAAAAAAATAGAATATTGTAATAAACGTAAGCAATTCATGTAAATTAATTAAAACTACGTTGAATAAAAGTCTATACTGAAACATTACTTGCATAATTTTATGCATAGTGTCCGTGTAAGTTACATTCACCTAGAAGTTCTGACTTATTTACCACGCGGTACTGGCTTTGTTTTCCAATGGGCATTCCAGTTTTTGTATCAGTTATGAATTGACAGAATTGACGGGAATAGAATTCATACAATACCGAAAAGAACTTGATTTCAAAAATACAGTGATTGCACTTTGCAACAAGTACTATTGTTTGGATCCTATGTTCACAAATAAATTATTTTATTTCGAAAATTTCACTTCCCTGGTATGTGCGGCAGTAATGAAAGATTTTCCAGCCACACTCGTATTCACAAAATGCTCACACCGTTAGAGACAGATAGAAGAAGGCCAACTTTACTCATGAATGAAATGACTCATTAAATGTACATTTTGAATCAACGAACTTCCCATGAAATAAAATTAAATTCTCCAAATATCATAAATAATGTATTATAAACCTCCATAATCGACTGACCTTATGTTATTTCAAAAACAGGCGAAATTCATAGAATTAAGTTGCAGCTAGTGTCAGGCGGAAACAGATAATAGTTCTTCCCATCAGACGCCACTCTATGCACCTAGACTCCCACCCCCACCCATGGAAGAAGAAGACTGGTTGCCTCGCCAAAAGCCATATGTTGAAACAGAGTTAAAGATTAATTGCAGTAAAACCAGCAATCAAAGAGTAAATACAATAATAGAGCCTTAAGTGTGACGTAATGCTGCTTGGGGAGAGCACGAGATGCAAATGAGAGCGCTCATTGGACTCAAAAAAAGAGATTTTGAAGAAAAAATTGATAAAACTTTTCCAATTAAAAATTCCAGTTTTTCATGACTTTTACAAAAGGTTGTCTACATAAAATATGCAATATATAGATCCAGATTTAGGGAAAATGGATCGTGATGATCAATACCAGTGTTGTACGTGAATGCACTCCTATTTAACAGAATTTCTTTGACGTTCATTTGTATGTTGTTTATTATTTATGAACCAAAAAATGTGTTTCTTATTAACACAAATGAAAAGTGTCCATTATTCAATTTTTTTCTTATTTATGAAACCTGTTATTCTTTACTTATTTATTATTTTTAGCGGAATGTTAAAAAAAACATTAAAGTTAAAGGAAACACGTGTCATACTTCACGTTCTGTCCTATGTTAATAACGGGATATCTAAATTGTATTTTCAAAGTTTTGCGTAAATAAACGAGTAACTGTAATTAAAAGGTAAATATGCTAAATTCTACATTTGAACATATACTCAATAAAAAACTGTAAAATCATAAGTTGTGTGTAGGTTTCCTTTGTATACAATTAATCCCTGATTCACTGCATCATTTGAAATTTGTTTTTTGCTGACATGTAAAATTAAGTTTTCATGTCTTGTCAGCACAGGGGTCAATGATTTGTTCTTTGGAATGGAGACACACGAGACAGCTGTAACACTCGTGAAACAACCTTGCAGATTTTAACAATGAGATTTTAATTTTGTGGTCCTCAACACTAATTATATTGAATTACTACACATAATACGTTAAAACGAACAAGAAAATTAGTTAGATATTTTTGCAATTTAAAAATTGAATATTAAAATATTTTATCCAGGACCATGACTTTTCACATAGAACAAACTAGCACAACATATTCACGCACGCACAAACCAATGCAATCAAATATATTTTTTTGTTAAAAAATACGAGGTCACTCGCTCGTGCACATTCTGCTTTTGCATTACTCCACCCCAGTCTCTGAGTAGCACGTAGCCCGAAACGAATGCCGATCAACAAAAGAATTCCGCTGCACGCGCAGAGTCTGAGAAGCGCCCGTGGCGTGTGACGAGGCCTGCGGCGGCGCTGAGCAGCCCTGAAGCGCTTCGGCGCGGGCGCGGGCGCGGGCGCGGGCGCGGGCGCGGGCGCGGGCGCGGGCGCGGGCGCGGGCGCGGGCGCGGGCGCGGGCGCGGGCGCGGGCGCGGGCGCGGGCGCGGGCGCGGCGGCGAAGAGTCGTGACGCTGGGGATCTGTTAGGTTCAGCTGGTCAGGGCCGACGGTCTTCCCGCGCGAGGGCCATCGCGGGTTACGGACGCCGTTTAGCACCTCGCTAACCTCTTGGCGCCCGGGGGACGGGCGGCGGCTGCGGCAAGAGCAACACGAGGAAGAGGAGGACGGGGTTGGGAGCGAAAGCAAATGGGGAACGCACGAATCAGAATCAATGGAAGGAAAGTGAGGGGTGCGAACGGGTGGAAGAAAAGGGCAATGAGGAAAGAGAGAGGAAGGGAAAGAAAAGAAGAAAATAAAAGCGGGGAAAAGGCGAAAGAAAAAATATAATTGGAAGAAGATGAGGACGCGAAAGCGAAAAAAATAGAAAGGAAACTGAAGTGGCGGAGAGAGTGATGAAGAGGAGAAGAAAAAGTGGAGGAAGTGAAAGATGAAGAGGGAAAAACCGGAAGACAATGAGAGATGAAAAATGGGAAGGAAGAAAAAATATGTGGATGAGAAGGGAATCATTAATACTGACTGACAGAAGAGGAAAGAAACTGGGAAAGGCTCTTTATCGGTCTCTAATGTCCACGCCCAGATGCGTCTGTTTTGGGTACAACAGCCACACGCTTCATTGGCCATCGCTGCTTTGAATGAAACTGTTTCATTGCCGATGATAGGACGCTATTCGGACCCTTAATAGTTCATCCTGGTGCCATTCATACGTATTCTGTTCCCATTTTAAATATATGTTCTGCAATGCATTAGAGAAAATTAGGTACTATAAACAAACCTTCATTTATAAGAATGTATGTGATCATATAAATACTAGTATGTGAACATATAAATACTTATATTCTTGCATCTTTGTAATCCTGTCCAAACACCCGTGTATTTTGGAACCATGATCGCTTGTTTTCTGACAGAAAGATCAATGTATTCTGACTGGAGACATAATGTATTAAATAACGCTTTATATCGTGACACAATCAAACCGAAATTTGGAATTTAAAATGAAGTGTACTTACACATTTCTGAAGCAATATTTTTTTTCACTTTCAAAGATGTCACATTTTCTGAAGTATTCCTCAATATTGAGATGGATATGTCATACATGTTACAGCATGAGCTAACAAGTGTCGGTTTCTGAGTGCGAAATAACGTAAGATACATTTTACCTTGATATAGTTCAATATAAAAACCCAATACATCAGAAAATTCTAGTAGTAGAGAAAATGTACTACAACACTGATGTAGTAAACCCAATCAAGAGTTGTAATATTTTGTTGCAAATGCAAAAATTAACTAGTGGTTCTCTAGCTCAGCCAGAACTATCGAGGAATATTAATTTTGTTGAAAGTCAACAGAAGTGTAGATGCTATCCTGGACCAGAGACGGACGGGCAGAAGTTTTTCCACAAAGCATTTTTCGGTGTCAGAGTTCACAAGAAGTGAATTCTTTCTACAGGAAGGGCTAGATGAAGTAATTTACTACATTTAGGAATAAGGTTTATCCATTTTTTTGATATTAAGTCCCCGTTGTATAAGGTCTTCTGGCAAAAAATCCCTATTTTCCGCTAACCAATGACAAAATCTTCCTCTTTACTACGTAAATACGTAATATGGCGAAAAATTAAAAATGAGTGTCAACAGGCACAACGTCAGTTTCGTTTCTTTTATACTCGTGTCAACTTTAAATAGTCTCGGAAGGGGAGATTCTCATAACAAATAGCAATGTATACTCGCGAATCTACTCATGGCCCCTGCGTTACCTTGGTTAGTGTTGCATGCCATAAAACAACATTATTCTTCCAAAATTTAAATTGTGTTTTCCGTTACTGCTGTCTTGTTCTCCCTGCCTAAATTTCATTTTGAGTTTAGCCTCTGCTAAGACGCGGCATCTGTCGCCTTCACCTTCGACACCTCTAACAGGCAAGCCCGCTCCCACCAGCAGACAATACCTTCGTTGCAAAACAAACCCACAGGAATTCGGTACTCCAGCCTTCACTCTCACTTATCGACACTTCGTGTTTTCATGGATCTATCAAACGTTAATTGATTCTTTCTGATCACTATTATTACATATTTATCACACTTTTGAAATGATCTTTGCTTACTTCCTGTCGTGGAAAACCACAAATTATCAGGTTGGTGTTTTAATTTTTCGAATACCAATAATAACCTTATTCACGACTATTTCCGATAAACTTAAATAATAATACCCTTTCCTTGTGTCGTCAAATGCCGATTGAATTTTCAGATTTAACTGTTCTAAGTGTTTTTTTATTTCATTAATAACATGTTTTCATTTTTATGCAATTATAAGACGAGAATTAGTGGGACTGTTCATTGTTCTGGTATTTCAATAAAAGAAAGATGATTAAAAGTAATAAGTGATATGGAATTTATTGAATTAAAACATTGCTTCAATTGACAATTTACGCACTTCTTAAGCGTTGATAATACCAAATATCGCTATGTAATGCTAATAACAAGGCTCGCATCAATACAGCATTTTAATAATGGGTTATATAGAGTAATGACTAAATAATCCCACTTCAAAATATGTCTATAAACAACCTCAATTTTCCTGCTTCACGTTGACTTTTGAGTATCTTTTTGTTCACTCCAAACCGAAAGTTCTAGAATATTTTAAACAAAAACGTCAAGTATTTATCACTGTCAAGTTCACATAAATACCAACAGTACAACAACGATAATAAGATTTTACAGCAAAAACATAAATTGATTACATAATTGTCATTCAAATTTTTCACATGGCTTGTGTAAAGCGAACGCAATATTTCTAACTCTCGTAGTTTATGACCTGCAGCCATTATAGAAAATAATTGATGAAATACTGTCCTTTCAGTTGTTCTGCATACAGAGTCCTGATCGCCTCGTTATTTTCTCAGGGACGTCTCATTGAATATATTACCTATAAAGCGATTGGAACGTATGCAGGTCGCATTTATATCCGTTGATGAAGAATGGTAATGACGGTATTGCGTCTCGTTACGCATCGGAAACCAGGGAACAATCGCAGACAAAAAATAACTATGGAAATTCTCTTTGTCTGTAACATGTTTGCATGACTTTTCAAACAAGGAAGTCACCAATATAGTAAATCTGATGACGCGACATTATATCATAAAGTATTTGAAAATTGTTCGTATTTTAATCGAGTTTGACTTTTCCTCCCCCCCCTCTCTCTTTCTCTCTCTCACTCTCACACACACAAAATTCTTTAGTGTGTACAAATATCTTCATGCAATGAAAGTGAATTTTTCTACTGCAATAAACAAGTCACCTTTATTTCATACTATTTCTATTCAAATTTTCATGCAAAAATACCGTTAATAATTATGGTAATTGTGGGGCAATAAAATCTCTTTATTCAACGATAGAGATTGTGAAATTGAATTTTCATTGCATTTTCTAGAAATTCAAATCGCGACTTTGAAGACCATCAAACGGATTATTTATAATCACCTATAGAGAAGAAATGTGCGTAAAACAAATTAAAACTCTGATTGAGAGTTTAATTGAAATGAAAGAATAGGAATAAAAGCTGAATATATTTTAGACCTGAGGTCATAAATCTATTGTTCCAAGAGGAAGAAAACCACCTTTATGTTGACTAGAAAGTAGTCCAAATTAAAAATAAAAATAATAATCAAGAAAGAATAGTACACTAGTGAAACGACAGGGAAAAAACGAAAAGATGTAGGGAAACAAATAGTATTACACAAAGTAAAAGTACGAACGCCCAAAAGCTACACATTTTGAGCGCTCGAAAGTTAAAAACAAAAAAACTATAGGAGAAAGAGAAAAGGAAATAAAGTAAAGCGTAAGGTAAAGGAAAAGGCGACACAGCTGCGACCACCGCACACCTTGCATCTCGGTGTCGTAACGGCGCAGGAGGCAATTTTCGGGCCGAACGCTTCCTCCAGCCGATCGGCCGCCAAGGGCGCGCGAAGGGGGCCGTGCGCTCTAACGACGTAATGGAGGGCCGTGGCAAAGGCCCCTGCGCCCCAACGACCATCCTTGCGGGGCGCCATTACTTTGTTTAAACAAGTGAGGCCAGCGCCAATTGAAAGGGTGACATCACGCGGCGTCATGAATGTAATTTTCGACACGCCGCCGTATCGCCGCGCCGCGATCTCGCCCGGGCGTGAGGGCGTGCGCGCGTGCGCGGCGTGGAGCGGAGTGGGGTGGTGTGGGGTGGCGGGGAGCGGGGAGGGAAATGAGGGGTGCGGAGAAGGGTCGGAGAGCGCGCTTGACCCTCGCAGCTCGGCGCGGCGCTGCGCTGAGCCGGGTCGACGCTTCCGTGCATTCGCCGCGCCGCTACGCAGTCACGCCGCCGCCACTGTAGGGCGTGAGATCCGAAAAGCTGGTCGAAAAGCCAAAGCACACACAAAACGCATATGACTCATGTTGCGATGTTTGCTTTGAGATTTAAGAGTTGCTGGAACCGAATCTGGAAACAAATTGACCAGATGTTCTAAATATTTTACAATACAGCCAATAACATATTAACAAATAATTAATTTGACAAACATATCTTACAAAACATTACTTGTCTACATTCTATTCTTGTTATGTTTTAATTATCCACACAAATAAGCGATACACGTTTATGTTTGATTTATTTTGCAGTGTCTGATTTGGTTCAAAGATAATTACTAAGGATTTTCTCAAGATCTTGAGGAATAAAAAAGATTTTACCACTCGTCGTTGTATGCTCATTCCTCGAAGTTATGCGCGATAGAATACTTGCTCGAATACAGGTTTTCAGAACATTGATTAAACATATTGATTGAAGGGCTGGGGACAGCAAATATTCAAATCTCGATTTTGGTCAAATTGTGGCTCGTCTTTATACTGCCCCAAACCACATTTTATGTACGTCTGAGGATAAATGTTACAAACTTACAGGGCGTGTAGGTGGGTCGATAATGATTACTCTTTGCCCGTATACATGCATTGGGAAATTCCATATAACGGAGTTCAACATGTGCCATTTGCCCCTGATTTTTAGGCAACTCCTTACGCACAGATGTTCGGTAAGTCACATTCCGACGCAATCAAGGAGATTTCATGTTTCTTCCGAACATCTGTCCATACAGGGTTGCTGAAAAATCAGGTACAAATGCCACATGCATAAATGCATATAACTTCGTCGTACGCAGTTTCCCACAATTCACGTTAACTGGTAAAAAGTCATTTTCGATTCCCCCCCTCCCAAGCTCAGAAAATGTGTAGTAATTTTTCTGGGGTACTCTCTCTATTCAGTGACAATACTGATTGCCCGAAATCGATATTGACGTTTGGAATAGCTTTAGACTTCTTGTGGTTGATGTTGCTTATCTTGTTATGATTTCAAGCCCTTCAAAATACTGGGTAACATTGAATCGATGATGAAATGCAGCCAATAAATTCATTTTTTTTATTAACAGTATTCAATAGAGAAATGTATCCTATTTTAAATGCAGAAACACTTTTGTTTGACCAGGTTTTCGAGATTTTCCCCCACTGGGCATCGCGAGCGTTGAAGCGGCATCCCTTCGCACCGCAGCGCTCTCTTCATCGACTCCGGTGGAGCACGACTCTGCCTACCATTATCTTTGTTGGTTTTGCCTGATCTCATCACTCAAAGTTTTTCCTCCTCGTCCCGTATCCTTACGCGGCTATGTTCAGTGATCTGGTACATGACTTTCTGAGAAATAATAAAACATTTTAAAATATTATGTGGAAAAATTGATGGTTTTGCCTTTGGCTATCATACTACTCGTAAAACGGGAAAGCATGCATGTCTTTAGCGGGTTTCGACAGCTTTAGTTCAATGTTTCCGGCTATAGGTGTCTGCATTAGTTGGGTCATTCTAGTGGCTAATGTAAAAATCAAAAGTTTCTACTCTCACCGTGTCATTAAAATAAATTACAAATTTAATAAAAAACAATACAAAAACAAATTTTAAGTACCAATAAGTTCCTTGAGAATAAAAAATTAGGAATTGGCTTCTCACTATTTTTCTTTCCATATGTAATGTGATACAACGACTAATTTCTAAAGTTCGCCAGCACTGAGACATTTTGAACACATTGAAGAACCCCGGCACTTTGAGAGGAATATTATATTCGATATCGATCGTGTACAACTACAAAAGATAAGACGACAAGAACCTCATTTAAAGACAGCCATTTGGTCAACTTATACTCATAGCGACATTTCTGTTTCAGCTCTTTTTGTATTCTTCCACTGTTTTTTATTGATTGGGTTTTACTGAACAGGAAAACCTGTTACAAAAAACTTTTATTAAAAACCCATGCTCTAAGATGAAACCAGACTGATTAATGTTCCACATAGATTACTTCGAAAAAATTAGCGATTCATGCATTACCACAGGATGGAATCCAGTAATCCTGCGTTTAGAGCTGGGTGCTTGATTTCACGGAAAAAAAACAGTTGCTTTGGAAGGACAATGAACAAAGAAAGCGACTGGAAGTATTGTTTAGCGCCGAGGTTGAAAATATCAACGCTGGCGATTATGTACACAGATAAGATTCGTATGGTTCCTCATCTACGAATACAAAGTAAGGATTTTTCCATTTATACGTACCCACTAAAGAGGGATTCAGTGTGTTACTACATCGTGTTATTTTTTCAAATTTAGTTGGTTAAAGTTAAGAATTAAAAGAAAATAATAGATTCATTGGAAGCCTGGGTCGAAACATGGGACAAGGCCAATGACCACCTCGCAAGAAGTATTGTGAACAAAAAACAGGCGTATGAAGTACCGTAACAATTTCAAATGGAAGACTTGAAGAAGAAATAAAGTACTTAAATGAAAAGTCTGAGTTAACTCGATACACATGAAACGACCACACAGACATTTCGTTGGAAATTGAAATCCCGATGATAATATCACGAGTTACAAAGTTCAGTTTCTGATCCGTTATTGTAGTTATTGTAATTGTAATGTTTCATTAATATAGTAATTCTTCAGCAATTTATTTTTTTAAATACTATACAAACATAAAAAACTATCCAAAAAATTAATAATATTTAAAACCAGTCATTATAAGACATTTCATCTCGTTGTTACATTAAACTTTCATCCATGTGTGAAAGGTACAATCTTTAAACAATTTGACAACCCCCGGTTCAGAATATTAGACAAATCTGAACACGTTTACCAGAGAATCCGCGCCGACCGCCGAAGCGGAAGGTGACGAGATCGAGGGGCGTGCGGCGAGCTGCAAGAGCTGTGCTTCTCGCGGCCCTCGCCCGCTCACAAAGCCCCTTGCGATGCTCCCGCCGCCACCGCCGCCGCCGGCCACTGGCTTTACGCGTTTCGTAATGGCCCTTGATTTATGAGAAGCTCCGCTTCAGGTGGGAGTCACGCTGCCCAGAGCGGTAACGTGCTTCGCCGCGGGCCCGAAGGCGAGGAATTCACATTTCGATGAGGATCTCCCACCGTCACCAACATCGCACGGTGGAGCATTTAGTCGGAAGAGGTGGCCAAAATTCGAGATAACAGATCGCGGATACTAATAGCTAATAATATTTATTTACTTTGACTATCTAAAGTCACATATTTATCAGAGTGATATTATTTTAGCTGTAAGAGTTATTAGAACACAAGTGTAATAATAATTCGAGGCCTCTTTTTAACTAATATCAACATTAGTCTGCTACCTCTCTCACGACGAAGAACCAAATTTAAACGAAAATTATAGTACTTTGGAAATTACATAAAGTGGATAAAATGTACGAACTTCGAGTGTTAACATCGTGTTACAATATTCGATTGGTTATCATTGATCAAATTTAGCCTAATGGCCGCGTTGGAGAGTTTTTAAATCTCATATTGTAATAAAATACGTCTTACCAAAACGTATTTCGCAATTACAAAGAGACATTTTTGTGCTGCTCTCTAACTTCAAGTTGAATAAGTGTCTCTCTCAAAAGCATGTATTTGAATGTGCACACTACCGCGTATGTCGTTGGTGAATGAGTTTATAATGACATCAAGGTTTTTTCTTCACTTCCAGCATGTGCACAATTATTTTCAATTGCCACATTATTTATTTATTTTATCATCTATATTTGATACACTGAATTAGTTTCGTACGTATAAAAATATTTTAGTATGTTTCTGGAAGGGGGAGTCTCATGAGACCCCCACCCCCTTGGGTGCGTCAAGAGTCACCTACAGTTTGCATGAACAATTCTCGTTTTTCAACTTTGACTCTTTATTACGATTTTATGCTTTCGTATGGTAAAAGAACTTCTAAATGTTCTTCCAATATTTCTCTCTTAAATAATGGGCTGCTATAAATATTTATGATAATCATGTTTTCCTAAAAATGCCAGTTAATGTCGCCTTGTAAAACAAAATAAGGTTAGACACAGGTTAGACGCAGAGCCCCTCGCTCCCGAGGCCAGTATCGGCCGGTTCCCTAATGGCGTCTGAATTTGTTTAATATGTTCGGCACAAAATTTACAAGTACATAACACACTATTTGTTTCTAAATTTATTACGCTAATATTAATTTACATTTCAAAATGTGTAAGTGTATGATTCAATAAATTTATCCGAACAAATAAACCCTTTTTAAATTCTGCTTTGAGTTAATGGCTCTACTACAATAAATCGTAAAAAAAAATTATATTTGGCGTTAGACTCCAATTCACCGATTTTCAAAAGATCTGCAAAGAAGTATTTCACGCGTAATGCATCTTCAGGTTTTGGCCAGGCTTTCCAGCTGTTTCCCCACCGTGCGCCTCTGTCGGTGCGGTATGATCGGTCCGGGAGCCGAACCCATTTGGTGCGGTGCTCCGCCTAATTAGCCGCTCCTTCGCGTCGAGAAGTGTTCGAAGCGTGATTCTGTTAATACTCGTGCTTTGTGTCGGCATGCTTCTGAAGACTTACATCGCTCTTCAGAAAAGAATATGTTGATTGGAGCACGTTTACGTTTCTGTGAAGTTGAGTGCGGTGCACACACAAGGATGAGGAAACTTCTAAGAGGTGTACTCGAAATTTATAAGAGGAGGGAACAGTAAGTGAGTGGAGAAATAGTGTTGAAATTGGAAGAAGTGAACAAGCGAATTTGCGACATTACTGAAAAGTGAACATGCATTTTAGAGTCGAAGAGTTAGGTGGATCATAAAAAAAAATTCTGCAAAAAATATTATGAGATTGAGGGAACCAGTCACGTTTTGTATCACAAACCACGTCTGATGTTGTAAACAAGACTATTATTGACTGCAAAACCACGTGGAGATCATAGTACCTACCTTGTATTCTTGAACGCCGCAGGGAACCACGTGCTCAGAGAATGTGCTTTACATAATGGTCACAATATCAGTCAGAAGAGCCAGATCAGGACTAATTCAGTAGCCACAATCTGTTGTATGGCCCCTTGGATTCAAGATTGCAGTAAGTTAAAAAATGCAATTTTAGGATGAATAAACCGGTTGGGATGGTTCAGGAATCAACTGATGTCACTGCAGTGCCTCTGATCGGGAGGTCCTGGGTTCAAGTCCAAATTTGGCAGGATTCTCTCATTCACTTCTACTCATGTCCGGAGACCAGCGGGAGATTACAGAGCTTGTCCCAGGAGGGGCAGTGCCCCACTGATGGGAGTAACCTGAATGGGTTAATTTATTGATTGAATGATTCGTGATTCCGGGAGCGTCAACTACAGAAGTCATTAGTCCCGTTAGTGTAGTGCGTGTTTTTTTTCCTCTGAAGGTGGCGGTGATCTTTTCCCCGCTGGATGGCCAGAGCCGGCGGCGACCTACCGTCCACTAGCAGGGTTTCTCCCAACCAGGTATCTCCCACCAGCGGGGCACCGCCCCAGCCAGAACAAGCTCGAAGCTCCCGACTGGTCTCCCGGCATGTGTGGTAGTATAGTGCATGTTAGTGTAAGTGTGTGTGTGTGTGTAAAGGGTGAGGATAGAACAAAGAAGAGGAAGGAAAGATCGCGCAGGGTCCGTGGCCCGTTCGTTAAGGTACTGTTCCGGCATTCACCTGATGTTGATCGGAAAAACCACGGAAAACTACCGATCAGAGTAGCCGGCCGCTAGAATTCTCCTCCAGACAGCAACTGAATTCGACAAGCTATGATCGAAAATCCTAGCTGATAAGCTAGTGTCGAAAATCCTGCCGCTGTCGGATCTCGAACCTAGTACCTTCCGGTCAGAGGGACTGCAGTGACATCACTTGATACAATGAGCCATCTCTCCCGGTACCTGTATGGGGAAAATCCCCCTAGCTCACATGTAGATGGCACCGGATCTCGCCGTTCAACGGAGGATGAACACCGACACCTCCCATGATAACACACACATTACACCTACAAGACCAATGATTATAAAAGTTGACGCGCCCAGAAACACGAAATGCCAATCAACCTGATGAATGATTTTCGTTAGTCGCCAAAAAGGCTCAAAACTGCGGCGCTGACCTCTTTGACATTTGTTTTCTCATCCCATGTAAGGCATCAATGTATTACTTTTTCATGAATGTCACCACGTATCCAAAATGTCAGAATTATCGCTTCATGATTGCGAGTACTAGGTGGATATCACCGTTCCCTAATGTGTGGTCCCTTAAGAGTAATGACTCTGGAAAGAATGGACGAAAAAAAAGAAAATGTGATGGTAATCATTATTAATTAAGAAACTGAAGAGATAGCAAGTAATTTGAACTGTGAAACTGTTTTGTTGACTTAGTGCGAACATTAATACATTGTTCAAGAGAAATACTACGTCTTGGATTTAAATGAAAATCATCTTATTAGGTACCAACATGTTGAATATTAAGGAAAATAGAAAGTTGTAAGAAGAAGCATTCTCGAATTACTTCTCTGAATTACTTCTCTTATTACTCATAAAATAATTATATAGATCCAATTAAATCGTTTTAAGGTAGTAATTTAATCTTCCTTCTTCGAGCGGTATATTAATTATTTTCTTCTCCACTAATCCCTCCTCACTTAAATCGATCTCCACCATAAAAGAGATTTTGATGGATATTATTGTCTTTGATATATTTTAATTATGGCTGGCACGACAGACAAAAGTAGAAAATTATTCCAACAATTTGTTTAGATATACAACATTGGCATGGCAGCGATGTCAGGTATGATTCATTCCAGGAACAAGAACTTTCAATGAAATATCTTACAAATGTTTATCATAGTAATGGTGTTTTGGCTCAGAACTGGTGATTTGAAGACGAAACATTTTTGATCCCATTTTCTGAAACGTCAAAGCCTACTGTTCAGCAACCACATGTGTTCAAGTCGTGTCTTGCTCATGTCACCAGCCGTAAGCGCTACACTCGATTTACAACGAGGTGATCACCGAAGTTCCGATGGATTCCCGATATCCTCAAAGAACATGTCCGTTAAGCAAACATGTGCCATATCGATGATCCGCACGTATCGACTTTGAATTGTAAACGATGGCGAACGAAGGAACTAGAGCTGTTCGTGAATCACGAAGTATGTAAATGCGCAGGACCCCTCGCGCCCGAGGCCAGTCTCGGCCGGTTCCCTAATGGCGTCTCTATTTGTTTCCGAGGCGTATAAACATGTCAAGCGCCCATCCCTGCGAATTCTGTCGCCCTTATAAGGCGACCGCCTGACAGAAAGACGGTCGCTGCTGACGGCGGGAGCTTTTGCCATAGGGAGCTCGGTGCATTAACGTCATACGGTAAGGCGTGTTAGCGTACGGACCAAAAAGTCGGGGTTTTGTACGGCTTCTGAGAGTATACTCCTGACTGTAACTACGTCTCAACACGTGAAACGGAACACTGCATACACAGAGTTTCGGAAGAGATTCAAGTTATGGCCAACAATATTACGACAGTTTTTCAATAATTTATTTGTATTTTTGATGGGTTTTGAGTGTTTGGTAAGAATTCAATGACTGAACATGATTTTTATTCAAATGCTTATGTTTATTGCAGGTTTCAGTATAAAGCTATTTATAAACCATAATTTTGATTTCTTTTAGCATTTTAATTGAAACAAATGTTGAAGTCATAATTTATATATAATGCTATAATATTTATTTCAATATTAATCATTGAACAAACTTACAATTTAAAGACTGTGCTGATTATCATATTGAAAGAATTCACATAATCAATAAAAGTCTATTCAAAGTCTGCCTTCCGTCGGCGATAAAACAATGATCGGCATCACTGTAGCGAGAAAACCTTGATTTCCATCTGTGTGGAATTCGAGAAAATTTAAGTTTTAATACAAATATCACTTCTAGTACTTTCAAGTATATATTATTTTTTCTCTACAAACGCCAGGTTCCTTTAATTTTTTTCATTTTTTTATTCACACCTTTTTCTTGTCTTCTCTTTATGTCTTTTGTCCTTTTTTCCATTTTACTCAATTGAATGCAATTAATCATATGTTTAATGAAAAATTAGACGATTTTCATACATGATTTTTATTATTTTGAATATTATCGTAATATTTTGAAAATGATGTGAAAGATGAGACAAATGTAAGTAGCTATAACGCTAGCCTGTTTTTATGAAATCAGCAAAAACTCTTTATAAGAAAACTGCGGAATTGCACTACACTTTTACTGACACCTTATAAACTACATAACATTTACTGTCATCATAAAATCTACCTGTACAACATTGTTACAGATGCCATCAATGCAATATTAAAGAAAGTAGGAAGTTTCCTCTTATTCGCTACTTTCATTTGTGATATTCATTTCAAAAACAAAGCAGGTTACAACAAACCATGACAATCCTGAAGAGAGACGCAAATGATTTTCGTAAGTTCCATCCCTTCGCCTTCCTCAATTAGACTCTGTCGATATTTTTTGTCGAGAATTATATTATTGTCAAGGTGTTTAGGTACAGTTTCAATTTTTAATTCTAAAATTTACAAGTTATTTAATTCACAAATTACGTTATTACGCAAATATTGTCCACTATAGAAAGCGATTTTTATTTTCTCACACTTTGACCTCTATTTTTTTAATACAATGGTTTCTAGTTTATTATTTCTCCCTATGTAAGTTTCTTGAAAATGGCATTTGCCTGCATGGTTGATGAAAACTGAAGATGTAAAAATAGGAATTATGGACGCAAGAAAAATATAGAATCGCAAGAGTGTCAATGACACAGTTCTTCCACTGCCATTCCTAATTGCAAAATAAAAGTAAAATCGTTTTACTGCTCCCTTACAACCAGTACTCGCTTTCAAATTATGGTTGTATCAGTTAACTGCGATCATAAATACAGATTTAAACCGCCGATGGCCATTTCATCCGTTACGACCGTCCCAAATTCTTGCCAAATTCGCTAATTCTTGAGCTTGAAAAGGGAATGTGGTCAAGTAGCCTGATTCTCCGACAACACAAGCGTCGTCTGCGGCTCACAACAACATGTCTGCTAATTCAAATAACCCACCGCGAAGTTATAAAGTGATTTCCACCCGCTAACAGTCCGAGATATCCAATTTAAGACACCATTATTGAACGAGGGTAGGAATTCCATTCAGATACACAAACACAGCTTCTCTTGTAAAGAAAATTTGTATGCTTGAAAATGACAGGATGATAATAACTTAAAAGAATTTCTTGCCTGTTGAATCCCATGTAACAACATTCCACAGTATACAGCAATAAATGACTTCTTATGACTCCCCAGCAGTATCTTCTTACCTGACTGGATCTAGATCAACGGAGCCCAGGTGAGCATCTCTACAAGCAGGATGCCTAAACCAGTCCACGCAAACATTTCATAAAAAGCCATTCGCACTGTGTGCTTTGGTCATTAAGTTCTCACTATTGGTAATCATCCATCATTATCTTTCAAACACTCGTACGAGAGGGAACGCGGCGGGCCTTACGGTAACAATCGTGCTCCGCCGCACAAAAGAAAACAAAGCGCGCAGCTACTGCGAAGAAAGAGGCTATGTCTGAAACTTGGGGAGATGGCTGTGGAGAAGAAATGAACGGACTCTACCTCGGCGGAAAGTGAAGCCATATTTGACTCAAATTGGGAAAGGACAGATTAATATTTGTGTATTATATACTAATACATTTCAAGGGATATCATTGTCAGGAGGATAGGGCCTTTTAATTCTTGAAAGAAGAAGTCAGTAATATGCGCAACTCTGTCGTGTGCCTGTTTCTGTAGAATATGTACATTTAATGCTTTGTTAGTTTAAAGAGTAACAAATTTTGAAAAGTTTAATTTTATATAAAAGGAATTTTAAGAATGATAGGTATGTTTATTTAAATAAAGTGGATACATTAAGTAAAAGTTATTTATCGTGCAAGAGAGAGGTAAAATGAACGTCGAAGACGTGAATAAATATTTTTTTAATTGATTAAACATATATTTCTGATTAAGTAACACGATCCAATAATATGACTTTAGAAAATGATATATTAAATGTAAAATTGGACTTTCGTGTATTTTCGTCCAACGTATGTTTTTTTTTGGCTTTGTACTTGTGTTTTTGAATTTATACTTCGTGTTCCATGAAAATACTCTGAAAAAAAGATTTTAATATTTACATTAACATGACATTACATTTACATGAATTTGTCGTTAACATTTATACGTAAATGAACTAAATAATTTCTCCACAATTTCAAAATGCACCTAATCAATTGTACAAGTGTATTCTTTAAATTGTCTAATTTTATTATTTATCATTCTTATTTACTATCCCATCTGCTTCTTAGGATCAAGATTTTATATTTTCATTTAGGCATTTTCAACATAATATTTTTTAATTAATTAAAAAAGAAATGCAAACTTTATAGAGTACACATTCCAAACTGACATATTAATGAAAAGAGTAATTAGATCAAGATGATGGGAGAAACGTGAGAGGAAGATAAGGTTTAGCATTTAAAGAGGAAGTAATAATATGTGAAGAAGTTTGATACGCACTGGCATCTCAAGATATCAAGAAATACTCTAACACGAAAAATAGAGAGATTCTGCCAACCTGCAAGAAGCGTTCTAACCAAGAAGAAATCCAAAAAATTCATTATTTTGTTATGTTCACAGGCCTGATCAAGATGGTCACAGTGCCGAGAGTGACGGGGAGAGCGGCGTCGCAAGATACGACCGCCGCAGGGGCTGTGTGTTTAGCGGCGCGGGAACGCCAGTAAACCGCGGATGGTTATTCCTGCTCCAGCATAGAGGACGGCTCCGCGTGCTGGCCTTCGCCCACATCCTCCTAATTGCAGGGAGGGGAAAGATGAGCAAAGAGCCCGCTCATAATATGCAACCAGAGCCATTCCTGTGCGTCGGTTACGAGCCTACGTCACACCTGATTGCTGCCGTCCCAACTGCCCACCGCCTGCGCCGGCAAAATGTGAAGGTTTTGTGCACTTCAGTCTAATTGCAACTGGGACGTTAATTGCGAAAACTGCAGGACGATCGGGCAGCGCCCTCGACGCCTTGTAAATCTACGACCAATGACGTCAGCGAAGAGAATTCGTCTAGCATACAGGATTCAACGATAGAGACATTTGCGTCAAAAAATTCTTCTTTTGTATCCTACTGTCTGGATGTGACTATGGTACTGGCTGGATGAGACTATGATACTGTGTGGATGAGAATTCTAGAGAACAGCTGTTCTGGACGGGTGTTGTCATTTTACCACTCATCTCCAATGATCGAGGAATGGGATGAAGAGCTAACTGTGAAACCCTGCAAGAGGAAATACGTGTTGGAAGTCTGTCGTATCTGCTCTATTAGCGTAATTTCTAGGTTTTTACCTGATTTAGCAATGCAATTCTCAATATACTATAATAATAATAATAATTATTATTATTATTATTTTCATAGAAATAAAAATACATTAATAGTAATATAAATATTATTTCATTTCATAAAACATTTGTGACCTTAATCTCCTCCCCTTTCTGTCTGTCTGTCTCCCTCTCTCTCTCTCTCTCTCTCTCTCTCTCCCTATCTATCTCGTGCGCGCTCTTCTATTCGTATTTAATTAGAATTTGTAGAAGTGTATTAATAAAATACTCAAAATGACGAAAACCAATAATTTGCTGATTTCTTCTCTAGCAAACACGGAAGACAATACTCAATATTTACTTTTTCAGATGAACTGAAATGCGATGTAAATAGGGAAAATAAAAGATCAAATGCAGGACCCAACGGAGGAGTCGCACGCCGACGGATCGGGTAATTAGACTTTTAATTATTTACGTCTAAAATTACTGTACCACGGGTGCAGCAGCTAATTGAGCCTGGTCGTAAATTGCACTAGCGAGGAATCTGCAAGGCGGCATCAGTGAACGCCGCCGCTACCGGTTACAAATGCAATTCGATATCCCTATCGGCGTTCCATCCATGCAGCCTGACAAACCAGCAATATTACACTAGCAACAAACTTACGCTCCAGATTTTTTACTGCAGACTAATGTCCTGTTTTATCCCAGAGTTTAATCATTCTTATTTCACTTCACAAGGCGATACAATATTTTTTCGTGACCTAAGATAATACAACTTCTCATTTTAAAAAGTAAAATCGGTCTCGTGTATTTGACACGAAGTCAATGGGATATTTTGTAAATCAGAATTACTTTATAAAAGAGCCTGAACCTCCAGTCCTTGCAGTTAAAATTGTCATAAATACTATAGATACGACGTTCGAAAAGAACGCGCGTAAAATGTACACCTGCTTTAATGTAGGTATTTTATTTTGAGATATTGTGCTTCACAGATCTGTATTTGCTAAGCTGCACGCTATCTCACTAAAGGTAGTAACAAATCAATGAAGTAATAATAATCCTCAAAATAACCTTTGTTTTATACTGGAATCATACTCCTACTTTGCAATATATCTCATAATGTACGTTTATATATATATATATATATATATATATATATATATATATATATATATATATATATAGGTTTAATAAGTTTCTTAGAAATGCATATTATTTGAGTTACAGAAATCCCATATCATCATGAAGGGTCAATGGTTTTTCTTGCTCACCTTTTCCTGATAGGTTATCACGACTCATGAGGTAAATCTGCTCAATATTTTTTGGACTTGTTTGGAATTTCTAAAAATCATTCTCCTAAATAGAATGAATGGCGAGCAAAAGTTTACACTAACCACAACAAAAGGATTTTCTGGTACCTCCTTTTACACTTATTTACTAATTTTGGACTAAACTACGAGCCTTTTTATGAATACTGTTACAGGTGTTTTCTCTCAACATTTTGCTCTCTTTTGTCCGTTCCTTCTGCCCTTTTCAAAAACTTACATTCAACGGTCTGCAATAAATACGCTTCAAGAAATTATCTTACATTGAAACTTACAGAGATTGTTATTTTAGACGTCTGTTAGATGCACTTCTATAGTAGAAGACCAATTTCCATGTAGCTATGTGTTGACATATCTTTGGTTGAAATGCAAAAGTAGTGAGGGTGTGGCTCGTTCGTTAAATATCAGTCCATGGATGATATTCTCTTACCACAACGTGACTCCATCAAAGAGTTTCAAAAGCGCTAGACCAGAACGCTCGAAGGCCTAATCAGGACGTCTAGACTAGATCTGAGGCTCAGCTCATAGTTTCCTCTTCGCGAGTGGGCGCGGTAAGAAGAAAGAAGGCAGGCAGGCACCGACCTCACACGTCCAGCACTCGAAGGTGACTGAAGGCGCTCGCTGCCCTCGCTGACAGCGCTCGCCGCCGCACAATTGCACGGAGAAGGCGCGGACGCACAATGCTCCCAAGCAAATCGAGAGGCGCAAAAAGAAATAAGAGGAAAAAAGATGTGTTAAATGGGGGAGGAAGAAGAAAGCAACAAAGATAGAAGGAAGGAAAGAATGAGGAAAAGAAATAAAAAAGCAAGAAGGATGAAAAAGGAAAAGAAGGAATGAAGGAAAGCATGAAGGATGAAAAAAGAAAAAAGAAGGAATGAAGGACAGCAAGAAGGAAAGAAAGAAAGAAAGATAGAAAGAGAAAAAATTAAAAACACTTATTTAAATTTTACCTAGCAATTTAAAAAAAAATGTGAACAAATATTCTCATATCTTTCGTATGTATAATTCGATATGTCGTTAGGACATACCAGTTTCCAGACAAGAATTTTTGTTAACATTTTTCAGCCTAAAACTTGACAATATGAAGAATAAGAACAATTATTTTAAAATGTTCGCTCTCGAACTCCGTAACTATTGGAAATAAATCGTAAGAATGATTTGCCGAAAACTGTCTTGTTTCCTCACATGGAGATGGAAATCTGAAATGCAGTCTTTGGGCCATTAATAATATCTAAAACGCTGAATCAGCAAAAAATATTTTTCATGAAATTATGCGAGAAGCCTCACAGAGGATCAACTCTTTATAATGTTAAGTTCATTCTTTCGGAAAGAGGAAAATATTACATTAAATATATTTTTTATATTTATATAAACATTAACAAGAGGGAATATTACGAGAGGGAACATTTCATTCATACACGCTTGGAAGAGAAAATTCGATGTTCAGAAATAACTTCTTAAAAATGGCTACGAAATAGATGCTGAATTTTGTGTTTTATACATTCGTTGAAAAATTAAATATTTATTATTTTTTATAATATATTATACAACAAATAATAAAATAGTTCAACAAGGTAAATTAATTATGGATTTTTACTGAAGAAAAGTGTACTTAAATTTCAGGAAATAGGATTTATATGGTTTTAAAACAATATAAATAGGTAAAAATAAAATATACTCCATATAAATAAGAAAAAATAAATATAGGATTTATATGGTTGCGTAAAACATGTTTACCGTTTTGCGACCATTTCGGCTCACTGTGCGCCGCCAAGCAATTGGAGCAGAGGCCGTTCGCATCTGCGGTGTCGCTTTCCGTTTCGCAAGTCAAGCACAGAAGGCCTCCTACCCGCCTGCCTGTACCTATTCACAAAGACTACGGAAATGGAACTTCAAGGTTTAATTTGAGAAATTCCTTTATTTGCGTGAAAAATAAAAACGAAGAAGGACACGTTATAATAGACAGTTTGCTAATAACAATTCGATAAATATCTCGAGTTGCTATTCACAGGTGACAAGGGGTATCCTTTTACTACGTAAAGAATAATTTCCTTTCTAGTTACAGTTATGTGATAGGCGAGGTAACTCGCGGTTTTGTTTCCTGCTTTATTTAACGCCGATCATACATCCGTATTCTGCTGTTTACCGAAGCCCAGGTTTGCTTTTGATTACTACTTCTGTCAATTAATGCTCTTGATGAATTGCACACGTTTTTAAATACACAAATGGCGATTATCTATGATAAATGCACTGAAAGGTCCGAGTGGAGAAAAACAGCAGTATTAAAACAGACTGAATGACTTTAAATATGTTACAGCTAACTTTGACTAGTAACTAGATCAAAAGCAAAGTTAGTTAACTAGATCAAACTTTAACAGTGCAGAGGAACGCTTATGTAGACTCGAACCCCTTGTCTAGTGGTTTTGAGTACCACTTTGATACTTCGATTCCCTTAAAGAGATGAGTTGACTTAAAGTTGGGTTAACGAAACACCGCAGTAGTACTATTTCTCTTTGGCTTCCTTCACACCATTTCATAATTGTGAGTAATTTTTTCAGGAAAAGGAGACCCATTGCAAAGCTTAGAAATGATAAAATAATAACAAAACTTGATTTATAACATCAATTTTTACTTTCTTGTATGTTATGTAATGCAGCGCGAAAAAACTGAATTTTCTGTAGAAAAACTCTATTTGCAGGCCCGGAAACGAAAATGTGGATAAATTCACATTGTAAATTTAGAAAAAAATCCTCTAACACGTGGTGTAGCCATAATCCATGTTTTGTGGGTCCTTGATATCGAAAAATCGGTTGACGGCAAAACGTCTGTCTGTCTGTCTGTCTGTCTGTCCGTCCGTCTGTCCATCTGTGCGCCCGTCTGTCTGTGAACACCGCTAGAGGCTAAACAGTTCAGCCGATTTTCTCCAAAATTGATATTCTTTGATCGAACTTGCTGATTTCGGGTTCCTTGTCGATATTTTCATTTTGGTGCTGAAGTCCGTGGAACATGTACACAACTTTCAAAAACCTTGCTTCAAAATTTTTGATTAAACTTAGTTACTAGATAGTGTGAACGACGTTTAACAGAATGTCATAGATCCCATGTTCGTTGAAAAACGTGAGTTTTCGAAAACTGAAAAAATTAAAACTTTTTTCGGCATCTTCTTACATTTACAATTATGAAGATAAATATTTTTTCTTAATGAATTGTTTTCATGAAAAACAGATCTAAAAGTAAGGTCATGTTCAATTTTTCAAAAACATGAATATTTTTCGAAATGTTTTGTCAAACATAAGCAATTTTTTTAAACAATTTTTTCTTAAAAACAACAAAACATTTTTTGATTAAATTGGGACCTTACACAGCATAAAAGATCCTGAAGAGAATGGTGCAGGTTTCATGTTGGTTGAAAACGCTGCTTTTTTTTAATTTAAGAAATTCATAATTTGTTCGGTGTCTTTCTACAACTACACTTTAGAAGATACATTTTTTCTTAATGAACGAGCTGTTTTAGCACCACTAGTTCTAAATTAGAATTGTTTAAGTAGAATCAGAAGATGCAAGAAGCTCACATGTTATATAGTTTCACAAATTGCAAATGGAATGCAACACTGCACTTTGTTAAACTCGCGGTTACGTCTGTTATAATCATTTTTCACACGAAGCTTGGAAGATCTATGTAATTAAATAACATAATGAAGTAGCATTCCTTAATGAATACTGCCAGGTTATTGCGTATTAATTGATTCCATTCGTTGTTATTACCAACTACTTCATGTATCAGGATACGTTCGGGAAAACCCACGATAAAATTCACTTTATTGGAAGCCTGAATTTGCTCCGTCAAAATTCCAACTCGCTCAGCCATTAAACCTGACTCTCACTTCCACTGATCTTTTAATAAAGCTGAAAACAGGATACTTACAGGGTAGCCACGTCAACTACAAGCACACGCCCCAACCCTAAGCAGCTTTTCGCAGAAAAACGAATCACAACCGAACCGGATGCTGTGGCTCCGCCATAAGTGTACAACAAAACCGCGGTTATTGCAGTGGCCTCGGCGGCCGCCGGCGCCAGTGCAGTAACGGAGCGATCAGCGGTTCCTCTTCGGGGTGTCCTCGTCTGCGAGCGGTTCGCAAGGGCAGCGGTTTCACAGCCGCGCATGAATGACCATGGCTACATATGAAAGGCATCCAGGCGGGAATTAAAAGGCAATGCTACGTACGTTAATTGTGTAATTGTTGTTTATTACTCCTCGCTGATAGCATCGGTTGCTTCTAATTACGTATTTGACAATAAATTTAATATAATACGTTTCTTGTTGCGTTGTGTTAAAGAGTTTTTTTTCTGGATATGAAATTGTTGAAAATCATTCTCATGCCTTATATTCAAATGTGTTATCCAAAACAAGCAGTATTTGATGAAAGGGACATATAAATGCTACCGTTCTATATCCTCACAAAGAGCTCATTATTTTCATAACTTCAAAAAATATAACTTTAAATTAATTCATAGACTTATTTATGTAGAAAAGAGCGGACTATTTGTTCTAGAATACATTTTATCAGCATTTTGATAATCAAACCGTTATCAAATTTGATCTCCCCCCTAACATCAAGGAGGCAAGGAGTCTTTCTCGACCAAATGAAATTTATCTTCTTTTATTGGTGTCATCAACGCTTCAATTTTTTTACCGAGCACTTTAAATTTACGAAGTTAAAAAATTAGATTACGTTGAACGAATCCCGAGGGCAGTGTCTCCACTGCTGTGCATGGCTTCACTCGAAATGTACTTCCATGCATTTTGTCATTAATTGTTAGTAATGCAATGTCATTTCCATTAACTGTATAATTTTTGGTGATTAATGCAAGGATAATAATGTGTTACAAACTAAGCAATAAAATATGATATAATTTGCTATTGCTTCCGTTAAACTGAGGATGCCCACCAACGAAATAAACAGCTGCAATCATTTTCATTTATCAAGATGATACAAAAATCAATGTTTGACGGAAGAGATACTCATAGCTGTTTTCTATCTGTTCAAGATGACTCCAAAAAGTTACATTTTCATTTATTTTGCAGTTTTCTAGAGTAGATAAATAATGCTTGGTACGATTCTAATATTTGGATATTCAAAATACTTTTTTTTAAAGACTGTGGATACCTAAATCTCGTAACGCCACCACCAGTAGCATTTCTACGTGTAAATGACTGTGGCTGCGTATGAAAGACATTGCAAGTAATTAAAAAGCAATGCCATTTATATTAATAATATTTCTATTATATCGGCTTGAAAGCATTTATTAGGCATTTAACATAGGTGAAATAATTTTTGCAAATAGTCGCGTTATTCTGCAGAGTTATTTTCCAAATAAACTTTTCAACATACTTTTCGTTATATTCATATGCAGCATTAAAAGAAGTTATGTAAGAGAAATTATATGCGCAACATTTTTAGGTCTGTCTGTAAGAGAATCACAAGATATTCATCTCTTGTTTTTAATTTCCGTGAGTCAAAACGCTCAATAAATTTTTTGAAATACGAAATATCACAGAAAAGGAACATCATTATTGAACAATGAACTCTCTTTTTCTCTTGGCAATATAAACGTTTCAATTTCTTTGTAAAGTTTTTCAAATTTAATGTAAAACTGTTTGAATTAAACGTGTTTTGTAGAGAATCAAAATGTGTCACAGCTAACGATGGAAGAAAAATTGCATCTATATTCCCCATAGATTCGACTTCAGTGTTGTAGTTCCCATATTACTTCAAAAATTGACTGAAAATATAAATATTTCATTTGGATCCTAGGTACGTAACTCTCTAATTTTACGAGTGTTTTATCGTACTTTTATTTACAGTTTTTATCTTTTTAGGTGTTATTTTACTTTTTAATTGTTACGTGTTATTTCGATAAATAAGAAATATTGACCATGCAACATTCTTTTTACTGTATTTCATATCCAATTTGATTTATTTTGAATCCATCTCCAACGACAGTAGAGAGGCAGACCCTAAAAGCGAAGTCCAAGGACGGAGAGGACCCGGGGGTCCATCCGCTGGAGCCACCCATCGCAGATGGCCCTGGCGCCACCGCGCCTCCACGTCCGAACGAGCGGATACGATCTAGGAAGCAGCGCCGGGCGCTCGCCGCCCGGGGGTAGCGAACTGAGCGAGCACAGCTCATCGGAGTATCACCTCTGCGGCCTCCATCTCTCTCTCTTCCCCCTCTCTGTCTCCGGCTTAAGGAGCAAACAATAGGACTGCTAACGTGCTCATTACGGCCAATACGGCTCGGTGATAAAGGCGAAAATGGTACTCACACAGCGCCTTGCGGTGCGCCTGCTCCGCCGCCGAGCCGCGCGCGCCGCGCCGTATGAACGAGGCAAATAAATAAATAAAAAAAAAAGAATGGGACACCTAGGCAGCGGCGCCTTATGAATAACACAGTATTGCAGGAGGCGGGTGGGTTATCGCAACACAATCCAATTGCATTGTAATAACAGCAGAAGGCGGCTGGCCGCAAGGCTCGCGCACCGCGCTTTTTTCGTCCGCGCGAGCGCGAACGCCGGCGCGCGCGCGCGCGGGGGCGATGGTTATCTGGCGGCGTCGAAGGCCGTCCTTCGGTTCCGGGCTCGGGGAGGGGTGGCGGCGGCGGGCGGATGGGGGAGGGGGTGTGGGCGGGGCAGGTGGGGTGTGGGCGGGGAGAGGGGGTGTGGGCGGGGCAAGAGGGGTGTGGGCTGGTGTGGGCGGGGAGGGTGTGTGGGCGGGGAGGGTGTGTGGGCGGGGAGGGGGTGTGGGCGTGGAGGGGGTGTGGGCGGGAAAGGGGTGTGGGCGGGGAAGGGGTGTGAGTGGGGCGGGGAGGGGTGTGGGCGGGGCGGGGAGGGGTGTGTGCGGGACGGGGAGGGGGTGTGGGCGGGGCGGGGAGGGGGTGTGGGCGGGTGGGAAGGGGGTGTGGGCGGAGGGGGAGGGAGTGTGGCCGGGGAGGGGGTGTGGCCGGGGCGTGGAGGGGGTGTGTGCGGGCTGGGAGGGGCTCGCAGGCGGCGGCGCGCGCAACAGCATCGCCCGGGGAGGCGTGAGGGGGCACCGCCGCCGTACCGCTGTGCGCTATTCCGAAACGACGTGGGAAGGGTGGGTGTTTGTTGATTCCGCTGTCACGGTGAATAATGAAGGATCGCCTTAGGGGTTCTCCCGTTTTCCTTGTACTTCGTTCCCGCAAATACATCATCTTCATTTTCATTGTTCATCATAGCAGCGCTCATTAAGATGTCATCACCGTCGTCACTGCCCTCATCAGAGTTATCGTTATTATGGTCATTATCATTATCCTTGTGATCGTCAGCGACATCATCGTCGACGTAATCACCATCGTAATCGTCATCATTACCGTCATTAATATCGTTACGAACGTACCGGGTACGTAAACCTTATAGTCATCATTACCATATATTTTAATTATACTTCATAAACACTATGCAGCAATTTTTGACAATGTCACCAGCTATGATGGGGTGATCTGGCTAGGAAACAATATCCCTGCGTTTCCCCACAACACACGCCATACAAATGAATGAAAATAAAATAGAAGGCTACATTTCACGTAGGAGCACATGCATCGGTACTTTACTGTTTGGTATATTTGAGAGTGATATTATCGGCATATTGGCTGTCAAAATCACGTAGATTATTCAATAATATTGTGGTGACGATACTGAAACTACAGTATCGGTTTCGAGAAAGTTATATTTCCATCATGAAATAATTCAATCGCTACTCCAACTTCTAGTGGACTACTTTCTTCATACTAGTCACTTGAAACTCCTGTACTAACAGTGAATAGAGAAAAGAAGTACACTACTTTGTTATCTTGGTTGCTGTTAACACAAGACAACCTGTGATGAAAACTATTAAAACAAAAAGGTTTGAACGGATTATTGTTTTTAAATATTATGAATTTTTAGACAAATATAAATCGAAAATAAGTTGCTGATAGAGCAAAACCTAATGTTGTGACTACTCAAATTGGCTTGTTGATTTACAAATTGAAATTGAGCAAAGACGACATAAAGGCTGTAGTTCTGCGGTCAGTCTATCTTATCGGAGCCTTAGTTAAACCTCTCCACGATGGCATACACATTGAGAAATGATAATGATGTTGGTGATAAACGTGAAATAACTAACATGGAATACAAGGCGAAACGAAAGCGACTTCGACGATACCTGCGGCGAACCTACGTTGCCCATTACAATCTTCATACGCAATGACCGGTATTTTACCATCGGGAACGTAGGGCGAGAAACTATGATACCAGTGCCTCTTGCATATGAAGAATATGTGCGATTGTAATGCAACAAACCATAAAATTCCCATTTGGGAACTACAGACTGTAACGGCAGTGTGGCAGTGAAGTATACGAAAGTTGATTACCTCTTGAATACTCTCTCAATCTCTTTCCTTTGTTCACGAGTATAATGCCAGCCTCACGAACAGGTCATCGAGGAGACAGTATCATGAAGAGGGACGTAGAAAGAGAAAGCGAAGTGGAGAGATAAAGCATCTGAGAGGAAGCTTCTTCCAACTGGGAGGCATCCCGAGTGATTCATTGCAGATGACAGGACGCAGCCACCTGCAATAAAACCGCGTCCGCGAGCGGCGCGCCCCGGAAGCTTCAGTCGAGAGAGCGCTGCAAGTAGCCGAACAAGGGAAGGGGGACGAGATGTACAAGGGATCTGCTTGTGGATTAGCCATGAGACTGATGGCTATCCAAGGCCAGATTAATTCCCTTGGGGTCTCCTAAGCAACAACAAACGACCCCTTATCGTAATGAAATATGCAAGCCAAGTATTCAAAAAAGAATATGACAATAAGCTATATTTGAATTTATAAAAATAATATTAAAATGTGATTAATATTTAAAAGTTAATATATAATACATATAAAAAAATTGGATGGCCATATCTAGCGGGGGTTCTAAAAAATAACTTAGTTTCTTTATGTAATACTACGTACTTTCGTACGTAGTTCTTAGAATAAATCCTTAAATTTTGAATATTTTAAGAGGTGTTTGTCACAGTTTGTCTCACTGATAGTTCTAACGAGAAAGGATACCACTTCTTGTTTCACAGATTTACTAAATTTTTTTTATAATTACTCAGAAATCTAGTTCGGAGAGTATGTTTCTTGCTTTCTTGCTTTCTTTCCTTGAGATTATTATCAATTTTTTATTTAAAACAAGTATTACACATTTAAAAATTACAAAAATCTACAGGAAGAAATGCTTATTGGAAAAAATTCTCAAAACGTGCAGAAGAATAGACCTTTTCAATATTTCCTGATGTGATTTGTTTGCATTTTTGTTACTAAGCAAGTTGTTTTCAACAAAGTTTGCATGCACTGATGCATGTAGAATTAGCTTAAGGCAGGTTTGTCAGGTTTTGTCAATCTAGTATTTGTATTTCTGTACTTACTCCAGTGGACACGGCCACTTGAATTCCTAAGTGCCGTGGGCAATTGCGGTAATTTGAGAGCAGAAATGCTGTTGGCAGCTCGACTAGTGAACGACAGGAGATGGAACAAGTAATTTTATTTTAATGTAGTTTATTTGACATTTGTAGCATTGTTTAATTGAAGCATAAACACAAGCAGTTATTAAAAACTCTTATTTAAAATAATCTATATGAACTCGTTATTAAAATTTGTCACTAATAAAATTATCATAGAGAATTTTTTACTTATTGCACATTTTCATTACTTCACATTTTTCAGTGTTAGAAAGGAGAGAACATTTCAAATTACGATCAGAAATCACATATGTGTTTTGGATTTACTCTCCCCTGAGAAGAAAACAGTTGATCGCAAACGTGGGTGGACACAAACATACTAAATGAGAAATTTTCAGCAGATTTGAACAAACCTGGGAAGTGTCTCCAAGGGAATATTCTGTAAATAGTATTTACCTGAACTTAACATTTGTTGTAAAATGGAATCAATCTTTTAGTTGTCCCTGTTGTTCATTAATTCTAACTGGAAATCGTAGGTTTTATATCAATCTCTACTGTACATGGAGTAACAAATTTACGAAATTCCTTCAACATTTTCACATCTTGAAAATTAAAACTAGATTCCAACTTTAACCTCATTTTCGGAAAATGACAAGCATTTATACGAATATATTGCCTTATTTGATACATGTACTAATTGTCACGTCACCTCGTGTCTTTCTTTAACCACAGTTCCACGCATTCTGTCCACAGCTTTCCCTTTCCCCCGGCCTAGTTTAAGCTATTTCTACTTTGCAAATCTTTGCTTTCTCTCTCCAAAAACATTTTTGTTCATCTGAATCTTATTTGCATATTCTCTACCTATTCGAGACACTACGAGTTACCCTTCAAGCCTTTAAGATGTTTCAGACCATTACATTACATTAAATTTCCTGTTGAGACCTTGCCAATAAGTACTTGCTTATTCAAATGCCCCTTTTCATTTCGGAAACACTCCGCGTACTCGGGCATTTACTCGCCGTTCAGTTCAATCAAATGGTTGAATGGCTAGAGAAACGGAAGAATCTTGAAAAATCCTGCCGAGATCTTGCGTTGTCCACCACAAATTCCATATGAATCGACCAGAGATCCCCACCCCATCCAGCGGAAAGCATTTGCGCTACCCAATACTCCATGATCCAAAAGTCAAAAGATGTCGTATGAAGAAGACGTTTGGGATTTAGACGAGGAAAACGAGAAACAATAAATAATGAGTAATATTATTGAAGTTAATAGCCTCGACAAAATGTACCTGCAGCTCCGAATTAAATAAGTTAAAAATATTATTCGTTAAAAATGTATTACTGTAGGCCTATGGGGTCGGAAAAATTACGTGAACCTTAGGTCAAGTTTACAGTCCTAAGTGATCGTTTATTCCGGGAAAGTCAACTGCTAAGGTCATTAGTCCCGTTAATGTAGTGAATGTTTTTATCCCGTGAGGTGGCGGTGATATTTCCACCATTGGATGTGAAATCCGGCGTCATTCTACACGTCGACTTGAAGGCGAATTCATCCTCCAGGTATCATCCCCCAACGGGGCACCACCCCTCCCGGAATTAACTATCGGCTCCCGACTGGCTTCACAGCCTTGAGTTAAGTACCAACCTTGCGAATCACAACCCATATTTCCGAACGCGCCCCACTGACACGAGCTGCAAGCCGCGTACCGAGGAAAATTGCGCCAGGTAGGACTCCTTCCGCCGACCGTCGTCACCTCCACTTCGTCCATCACCGTTTCCCCTCCCGCGGGCCCACGCGGCGCCCGCGTCCCCGGAGGCAATAAATACCGCATTCGTTGCGGTCCGGGCATCTCCGTCCAGCACGCGAATTATATGGCGCCCTATTAAAAATTACTGGTCTATAATGAACGTGCTAGGAAGTGCTTCATTCGCCGACGCCATTGTGCCCGACCGTAAAAACGCGTGTATCTGCCCTTAATTTAGAACCGCGAGGCCCCGCCAGGATGGTGTCGCCCGCAGGGTATTTTCTTGTCTCACGGTCTCATCCTCCCGTGTGGAGACGAACAAGAAAAGCACAATAAAGTGCTTTCATTCGGATAAAAATAATAGTTAAAAGTGGAGAAAACATGAAATTATTTAAATGTAAACAGAATAAAAGGAATGTTAAAAAGTGGTACAAACACTTTCTCAACTCTATTTGCTAGATTGTAAAGTGAAATTTAATAGTGAATGGAGGTGTTGCTTGCAAATCTAGGCAGCTAAAGTAGAAGCGCCTCAGAACCTTAGTTCAGAAGAATGTGGCTTCGAGTTCCATCACGAGCATGCTTATGAGTGCGTGTGCATGAGTATTTGTGTGTGAAAGAGTCCGAGAGGGAGAGAGAAGAAGAAACGAAGGGACTGAGGGCACTAGGGGTGGAGTATATGAAGGGCTCTGCTATATAACCATAACTTTACAGTAATTCTCGCAGTATTGAGATACAGGTTCGTAGAAGTTTTTCGAACAGATTATCAATAGATGTTCAAGACAATCAGATGTCATCTTCCCATATGGTTAGAAAATAAAACATTTAATACTTAATGGGACTAGGGTTGCTCTGAGAGGATTGTGGTACAAAAATAGAAAATTGTGACATATGATCATCTCTCACTGAAACATTCGTCTGGTAAGGTTCATTACCTCTTACTGATTACGCATGAGAAAATGATAATCTGAAACGAGTTAGCCATGATTCAGATGACAGGAGATCGGCGTGTCAGAGGATGTTTTGACATACCTACCACGACGATGTTTCCAAAACCAATTATTCTCTATTTACAGAGCAAAATTATTATATTCATACCATGATAATTCATTGCCATGTTTTTATCTATAAGAAAGACGACTCGAGGCCTAACTGCCTCGTTTGATAAATCTCGTATTGTAGTAATTCAGTGAACTAAAATTGTAGAACATTTGTGTTTAATAACTCTGATATGGCACTGGTCTCAGTTTCGATAAGTTTTATTTTGTATATAAAACAGAAATAGGTTTAAGTTTTTGGTTGACAAAAAAAAATAATCCGCTTGTAACTGCATAACGTCATGGACGTCTCTGGCACACAAAGTTTTGGGGCTGGGCATCAAAAGAAGTATGAACGTCTACGGAAGTTACAGCAACAACAATATTTTTATTGATTAATTGAGGTTAACCTTCCGATGGGCGCGCCTTTGATACTCACATAAGCGGGCGCGTAGGAGCACTGCATGCTGCCTCGAAACAACAGTCTTTTGCACCCTCAAAACTTCTATTATTTAATTAAAGAAGGAAGAATGAAAACTTACAATTATTTATCATTGCATGTTTAATGTGAATAGATTTTACAAATAACAGAAATGAAGCTTGTTTTATGTATAGAATAAAAAACAATTTGTTTCAGAAAACCGAAAACAAAATATAAAACGAAAAATAAAAATAAAATTAACTAGAAAATTGTTATTAAGTAGACAAAATTAAGTAAATGAAACAGTCTACGGTTCTTAAACTTTAGAAAAGCATTAATTGGTTTTCAACAAGCCTTCCCAGTTACTAAAGAAGATGAAAGATTTCTTCTTCTTATGTTCCACAAGTTTCAGCAAAGAGAAACAAAAAATATCTGGAAGTAATAAAAAAATCAACAAAAACAATTTTAATATCTTTGGTTTGGCTCACAGTGATCGAAAATGCACGTAAACGAACAATCTGAATTAGTAAAATGTTCGTTTGGAATACTAAAAATAGTTACATAGTTACTGTCTTCAGAAAAACAGAAATTAGAATTAAGTTACTGGATGTACTTGAAAACATTAGGGTGTGTCCATGTCTCCCCCGCCACCAACGCCCGTAGTCTACTCCGCTGAACCAACTTTCCCGCGAGCTGCACCAGTGCGTTCATATAAGTCACATTACGATTCCAAGGGGCAAAACGTGGAGGTTGTATTTCACGTAGTCGTTATTTCGCGGGTAAGAAACCAACATGTCTATAAAGTATCATTATCAGTATATCTACCACGCGGCACGTTTGCGAAATCGACTCGGGAAGGCAGCAGGGGCGGCGGTGAAGGCAGCGGTGGTGGTGGGACGGCCAGAGGTAGCGTGGGTGTCGGAGTGAGTGGTGAAGTAGGCAACCGGAATGACGTAGTTGGAAGGAAGGCTTTGGAACAGATGGCAATGGTAGTACAGTTGGGGCCCTGATGGATGTTAAACAAGTTCAAGTTGGAAGCGTTGGTAATTTTAGAAAACAGTATTGCCGGTTTGGTTTACCTTACCATCCATATTGTTTGTTATATCAAGCATTTTGTCGTAATCGGAGGCATCATTTAACTCTTGATCTAACACATCCAAAGAAGCTCGAAATTATACATCGTTTCATTCATGTTCATAAGATCCATGAGAACTCTTTTTACTTTTTCGTATACGTACGAATATATGGAGAAATACACGTAGCATAGAGAATGTTATGTAATGCTGAGGAAAATCGATTTCGAGATTTTAATGAAAAAACACGTTTTGGGGTCTCATGATATCGAAAAAGTGTTGGTTTATTTTTTCAAAACGTCCGTCCACCCGCACGTACGTCAGTCCGTCAGTCAGTATGTGAACAACACGGGCACCTAAAGCATAAAGCATACGTACGATTTATTCCCAAATGGATATTCCCCGGGCTCAAGGCGCCGCGATTTTGAGAAACCTTCTTCAAAATTTGGGGGTATTTTATATGAATCTCCACGGACATTTTCAAAATGTTCTCAAAATCTGCTCCAAATTTTTTCTTTAAATTTCTTGTAAGAATAGAGTAAAATACGCTAATAAATGTGGTATAGACCCGAATCCCACGATAACACTGAATTTCCGATAATTGCAAATGTTCGAATTTTTTCGTCCTCCCACTACAAAATTGGAGATGGAGATATTTTCTTCAAATAAATTTTTTCCTCAAAAGTGAGTTCTTTCGTTAAGTTTATGTACATTTTTTGAAGATTTTACTACTTTTTCGCGCTATATTGCGTGCTATATATGCTATTTTAAAATTTCTCAAAACAGCTACAAATTTTTTCTTTAAACTTTTGGCAGGGATAGTGCTCAATGTATTCTATAAGATGACATCAACGCTATATTGCTCTATTGTTTTGTTTTTTCAAAAATTACAAAAATGTAATTATTTTGACTTTTCTTTGAGGTCATTAATATTTACATTAGCGGCGATTTGTACACATTATTATATTTATGAGTACATGTGCTTTAAATAATGTCAAGTAAAGTTTCTCGAAAACTCAATCGTGTTCTGTGAAAACTAGCTCAAAATTGTATATTTTCAGAAACGCTCATTTTCTCATAAATGGCTCCAAATGTTTTCTTCAAACTTTCGAACGGACAGTGGTAATTGCACTCTTCAATATGACGTGAAGTTCAATTTGAGGTATTGTTTTGTTTTTTCACAAATAACGCAAAAGTAATTTTTTGAAAGATCTCTCACTTCGTTAATATGCACATTTCCAGCAATTTATAAACACCATTGTATTTATGAGTTTAAGTGTTTTGAATGACTTCAAACGAAGTTTTTCGAAAACTGAAAAATTTTCTATAAAAAAGAGCTTCAAATTTCAAATTTATGGTAGTGCTCAAACGCCATTTTTGTTTTACTATTCTTTAATATTCTTAAAATAATATTCCCGTTTCACCATTAGGAAACCGAAAAATTAAGAAAATGTCACAAAACTTTAGGCGGGGACAAATGACAGCTGGCAAAAGTATGTGTCAAGTCCGAATAGCTAGCTGAGACCAAAGGAAAAAGAAAAGCAATGCCGGAAAGTCTTTGCCATTCTGTAGCACCACAGTTACAATACGTTCTTGAAAGACATTCCCAATAAGATGTTTGTTGAATGAGAGCTTAAACGAAACAAGTTATTATCCACTAGATTATGAATTATCTTCAACTGAAGTATAAGTACTAAATTAAAAAAATATCTTAAACCCTAGGAGGTATAATTTTTTTCTGCAGTCAATAAACAATTTGTTTTCGAAGATCTCAAAGACTTTGTACAAGTCAACTAACGACGATGATGGGTAACAGCGGAAAAGAAGAAAAAAGAGCTATTCTCCGAACTCAGATATCGACACTACATAGACACATGCACTCGCACGTACTTTTCCTGTCAATGGAAACATGAATGGAAGACTGAAAACAGAAACATTTCGAAATTACATATATTGTGATTCTTAAACTAAGAATGTAAAGTAACTTCTGAGTTTTCAATAGCTGGCAAGATCAATTGAATCATTAAGAGACCCAGCCAACTTGTTTTCTATTCTCTTGTGGAAATTAAGGGAGGATGACATCTTAAATAGCTGACATTTCATGTCGTAGTTGCAAAACGCACGCGAGAATTAATCATATTTGATGTTATAACTCAAGTCCATTTTCAAGATCGTCATCGCGATAAAATAATGCTTTGCCAAAATTCGTTTAATGAGTCTGAAATCCAGAAGTTAATAAGTGCCAGCACACGCATCATCCTTCATCCACCAACCATAGAGCGAAACGAGACATTCTGATAATGCGGATGCTTTTGGTTCTCCGGATAACGCAGATGCCTTCAACTTCATTACAAATCCTGCCATCATCCACGCTCGTGTATATATTTTCTACCCTCTTCCACGTGTCACATGCAGAATCATCCACCGATACATCTTGCATTACATTGCAGTCTACGGGAATGCAAGTGTAAAGAAATAAAATACCTGTGGTTCTTACCTTTCTTCCTTCACAATATTCTCGAAGAACGTCAATGCAGGACCGTCCTCACGATGAATATGTCTTAATCAGAAGTTCATTAACAAGCCTGAAGCCCAGCACCTGAGGAACCTTCTGATGCATCATCCCCATTCATTCGCCAAGGGACTCAACCTTGCTCTCCCCCTCGCTCGTGTATTTCATTTCTACGAGACAAAAAGCGGACAAAAGAACGAACTACGCTCTCCATTTTTAAGAAATTAAAATTTACATCCAATGTCGACGCCGTCGTCGCAGCAGTCGCCACCGTGATTATACCACGGATATATTACCACTTACAGAAATACATCTAAGAAGGAGTTGATGTTTTCTTAGCAGTATCTTCCAAGACCTTTCAACGGGTAGAAACATTTCATGGAAGATTTTTCACGATAAAAAATTCCTTACAAGAATTTTCTTAAATATCTCTGAAATTCAACATACTTTGCGCTAATTCATCACCTCATCAAGTCGCCTGCATGTCGGTTGCTAGCTTTCACATGGACTTCTTTCCTTTTGGCGAGCCGAAAAATTTTCAAGTGACCGCCGTGACTCCCTTTTCAAGAAATTAATCATTCGCATTCGATGATGCAACGTCCACATTATTTTGAAACCAACAGAGGCGTTCGTGAAAAAGAATAAAATAGTCTGGTAGAGAATAAAATCGTCTGTCCTTACAAGTTTCCTCCGGTTTCAACCAATACGAATTCAAGTCCATCTTCAGAAAGATCATCAAAGTGACAACTCATTACCCGAACTTCATTACATGTCGCTACACCCCGGCACTGCCTGATCCAGCGAATGCACCACCCGTCACCAGCAGACCGGACGCGAGACGCCGCGTCCGCGTATTTCATTCTCGCGGGGCGAAAAATCGACACATAAAAGGCGCCGCGCGCTCTCCATGTTTATGAACTTAATATTTCGAGACCGCCGCCGCGCGGCGCGGCGCGGCGCCGCGTATAAGGAGAACTAATGGCGAATAATTTCCGTGGGCCCGAGAATTGATTCGCCTTAATTATACTTTCAGCGTGGTTCGCGCCTCGGTGCGCGCAGCTTTACGAGCCGGCCCCGATGCAATCAGGGGCAGTAAAGTTGCGTGCGATTGTTACGCAGCCACGACCCCTGCGACCCCGAGGCCCGCGCGGATCGACCGGCCGGCCGACGAGAGCTCGGTGCTGGACGCTGGGCGACTCCGCCCGAGGAGCTGCGAGTTGCTACACTGCGATTTTTCTAATTTTGCCCCTCAAATCCCATCTTCGCGATGGAATATGTCACGGTGTTTCGCATCTTTCTCAGTCGTTTCGCTAGATTTCGTATGATGGTAACCGTATCAAGCAGTACTTGCGATCATGCGACTTCTAGCGGCAAGACCGAGAAAGACGTGAAATGCCGTGTGATATTCCATCGCGAAGATGGACCTTGAGGGGCAAAGTTAGAGAAATCGCAGTACAGTTGCGCTCGCACGTGGCTGGATTTTCCATTGAACGGACTAGTTTACTATACATGTTAAAATGCCCTCTCGGGCTTCCAGTTGGCTAGCGTACTTGCTTTCCACGGTGCAATCCGGGGTTCAATTCCCGGCCGAGGCAAATGTGTTATTCCCTTAGAAATGTCCCAGTATTGCTGTGTGAAGATGAGAAAGCCCACCCTAAGGTTACGAAGACCAGAATGCACAGTGAAGGGATGTCTTCGTGATAACCACACAAAACCCTTATTCCATGACCGAGAGGCTGAGTCACCGCTGGTCGGCCAAGGCCCGTAGCGAGCTGTCGAACCAACAGACAGTACTTGTTAAAATACTTGCAGTAGCAACAAATTCAATAATTATTCTTCAGGCTAATAATATAACGAGGTTTGGTGCCATTTGTAAGAAACCATTGACAAAACACGCAAGTATTCTACACCAAGAGAGTGAATTACCTCACAGTTCTGTATGAAAGGTGTTAGAGTTTCTTCTTCTCTTCGTGAAGCAAACACAGATTAGTACTTCACTAATTAATTTATGAATCATAAATTACCCTAAACCAGAGAGGAAGCGTCCAAAATCTGCAACCTTCCCATTGCATGTCTTTCGTAACAATCTCTCCTCGATACCACCTTGCTTCCCCCTACTTTACCCCTCCACTCGCTTCCAAAAAAAATGACATTCCAAGAAACCTCCCTTCGGCCGTCTCAGGAATGCGCGCAGCCTGCCAAAAGTCAACCCGTGCGGGCGTCCCTGTCCGGAGCGCCAGCCCCTCTCGTGGGAACGCCTCCACACTCGTCCCCGAGAAGGGTCGCTACACAAGGGAATTAAATAAAAAATGTTATGGTTTGCAGATCATAGTTCAGGAAGAAACGCTGATGCACAACGAGCAACTCACGTTACGGTGCAAAATACTTTACCATCGTCTGTAACTCTGAAGAAATACGTCTTACAACCGGGCTTTTGTCTTGGACACTAATTATTTTTCTTAAGCTTTAATCTAAACAATTACATATTTAGAGGTTCTGTTTTATTTTTTAGGATACCTCTCATTCGTTGAATGGTTAGTCAGAAACCTTTGATGTTGGGTTCCAGCAGGAAGCTCTTTTCACTTGAAAACAACAATCATTTACAAACGCCACAATCATCGCACAAGACAAACCTGGTTAGTGGACTTTTACTGGTAACTATCCAATTTTAATTGGGAAAATAGGTTCATAATGAAATTTAATTTCCTAATGGCCCGAACTGTGTTACATCATTTGTGATCGGTACTGTGCGTGAGTCAGTACACATTATACTATTGCTAGGGGTTTATTAACAGGGACAGACCCGATCAATGGTACCCCATAAAATATCAGTCAACTTAATTAAAGGTCAATATTACAGACATACACATTTTATATTTATTGTATTACATGACAAAACTCTTCGGTGTTCAGAGCGTTTCAATGCGAGTATTTGCGTCTTCTTCAGGTACAATCTAAAATACGATAATAAAAACTACTATGTAACAATAAATGTAAAATAATAGTAATTTCTTAATAAAAGGAGAGTGCTATCTTAGTATGGCAGCACAAAGTTCATATTGTATCAAAGTAGAGTCCTCGTGAAGCCAAAGAATCATCAGGTAGATTGATGACATCACATAAACTATGTATACCAACCAATTATCCAAATGTAACATATTGGACAGACATGCCAATAATACAACCAACTTGAAGTGTAACAGTTAAAGTGCAATATTGACTACGAAGGATGTGAATCGTACAGTTTGGTAGCATAACAAAAGATACAATGAGTATCTTGTGTAGAGTAGGAGTCAGGAACAAGAAGTGTAGGCATGCTATAAAAGTCAAAGAAATTACAACCAGACCTTAACCAAATCACATGGTGAAATAGAAAAGAGATTCAATAGTTATATGTACACCAAGAATATGTGAAGAACAAAATGGAACCAAAATACCTTGCCCAACCACTTAAGTCAACTTTAAGCCAACTTTAAGACAACGTAATATTAAATAGAATCCCAGAGTCTGCCCGTTTTTAACCATCCGGGCTTCGGAATTGGTGGGGTACCCACAAACAAATCGGAAATCTAATGGAAAGTTCAGTAAAGTGTCATTTTGTTTTCAGAAGGGTCTCATCTCAGTTCTCAATATTAGCCAAGAAACACAACGAAGTTTTAAGAGCTGAGGACGCACGTTTTCCCGCTGTGTTTGATCGAGCTCGAAGGAGAACTTTTAACTACAATTTTTAATGAAAGAAGAGTTTGAACGAAGACGTGAGTGTACTATAGAAGGCCGTGAAAAAAGCTTTTTGTTTCACACATTCGTATTTGTGTGTTGTATACACACAAATGCTTATTATTGTATATTACGGCATTTTGTGAAGTCGGAATCCCGCGAGTTCAATTTAATTCTATTAACGACTGCAAATTTGAAAATTCTTGGTGACACTTTCTAGTACTCTTCTTCTTTCTAGTACTCTTGTACTTTCAATTGGCTTTAGCATTCTTGAAGATGTATCCGAAAGTTCGCATCCCAAATACATCAAATAGGAACAATATTAAAATATTTGTAATTGTTTCATTATCATTACTACTGAGTGCTATACCATCGACGTTGAAAATACTGAGTGGCCGTGAATCTCGACAAGTTTGATTTGATCCTTTCAAGCACCTTTTGCTGAATATGACCGGTGCTCATATCTCCTCCAGTTTCCTAACGGACGGACATCCTTGTGCAGCCAGATACAAAAACGATTTCCAAATCCCATATGACAGTTTCAAGACTAGTTTAACTTTTGTCTCGGTGCTCCATGTGCTGTCGACTTCAATTCCCATACGTTTGCATGGATTTATTAAAACGGTTTTTGTCATTGCATGAAAGAGGAAAACCCTAATGGAACTTTGAAAAAGCTTAAAGGCGTCTGTTGGTATTATTTTGTGTTGGTCTTTTTTTTTCGTTCTCTTGCAATAATTGCCTTCTTTTCATAAGAAACAGGTTTTCTGGAAGTTAGGCATTATGATTCTTAGGATTAGGTCTTTAAGTTAGGCTATGAAGAAGACTTAGAAGAAGGAGAACGTCGCGATCAAATGCCTGACCAATCATTTCGTAGGTATACCTTCAACGATGTTTCTTTCTGCAAACCAGAAAAATACGCAGAAAAGTATCCTTAAGCAGGAAACATATCTTACACCCATAATCCGTTTATTTGAGAACAGACGAATATAATGATTACCATCCTCTTCCGATGAGACGTGCAAAGTCCCTCCCAGCAGCTACCTCGTCCTAGGCGGCGTCGCCCCGGCAGGGCGCGCGAAGCCGCGCCCATCCATTGGCGCACACAACTGAATTAGCCACAGTCGCGCGCAGCTCGTAAATCAGGGCCGTCTGCACCCATCGACTGCGTCACCGCGCACGCAACGGCGTGAGCTCTTCGGGGGAGGTCGCCGCTGACCTCAGCGAGGGGCGCGACCTCCGGCCCCGCCCCCGCCCCCGCCCCCGCCACCACCCCGCCCTCACGCGCACTCTCAGTGCCGCGCACATTGGGCCCAAATGGAACGAAGAGTGAACACGGGGACAAAATCACAATAACAATAATTTGTAAATGCTTTTAGCAATTTCGTTTTACTTTCTCATATACGTATTATGGCGTCGTGGGAGCGATACATACACGAACACATACACGAGCTCTATGTACAAATCTGTATATTTACACTATTTACAAATATACAGCTCTGGGGTTATGTTCATCAGTACCTCCGTGACTCTCACGCGCCTGCTGCCCGTTCGTAGGGCTCGTGCATCCCCCATCTTGCCGCTTTACCGCGCCGGTGGCCCGACACCCGTGTTCCGCACACGCCGTGCCTCAAGGACTACACACCCGTCTGGGGCGAGCATACACGACTGCTCACGAGGTGCTCTGAATACGAACTGCCTTCTGCTTCTTCCTCTGTTAACTTATTTTGGCGGTCAGGTGATCGCTTTCAGCCCTCTAAAGGCCACAGGACCACATGTCGCCCACTGGGGATCCGGTGCCCCTGCCCGCTCCCCTTGCGTCACGGGGGGCTCGGAAGTTTCTACTTTCCAATGCCTTTGTCCGACCCATGTGTCGGCAGCCTGCGTGCCCAGCCGTTTGAAAATCTGGCTGGCATGTGCCGACGTTACAGTACGTATGTGAATCAGCCAAATGAAGACGATACTCACTATATAACGAGCATGGCACGGAAGTTGGAAACGCTGGAAGGTATATGTGTAGATGTGAACTCTAGTGGGAATCAGCAAGAAACAGTACGAAAGTCCACCGCTGTGCCATTTATCTGTTGGACGTGATCGAAGTGAGGGCAGCGATTCTGTGCCCGTCCGACATCAGTATGAAGGCCGGGAAAGAGGAAGAGCGAGATGTACTGTGTTTTTGGACTGTGGAAAGAGTGTCAGGACGTGAAATTCGTTCCGAATATCTTCTGTGTAAGTTGAACACAGTATGTCACATGCGGATGTGTGTGAGGGCAACAAACGATTTGAGGAAGGCCGGATGTCATTGGAAGACAACTGTTGAAGAATACCGTTTCCTGAACCACATTGTCGCGGGAGATGAAACATGGTGTTATCATTTTGAGCCGGATAGCAAGCAATGTCAGAGCAAACAATGAAAGCACACGGATTCACCCCCCACCGAAAACATCCAAATCCATGCATACCAGCTCCTGGAAAGTTGTAATGACCTTTTTCTTTGACTGTAAGGGCCCGCTGCACGCCGTTTCTGAAACATGGCACCACAATTAAAGCACAGCGCCATGTGGATACATTGCAAATATTGAAGCGTCACAAATAACCTGACTACCGCATCCAACATACGAACGCGTGTTCACCTACTCACAAAGACATACCATGAATACCACTCAAAAGACACTCCATGTTCACGTATTTAATTTTGAAATTGGTTCCATTTATTGATTTTTAATTGATATTTAAATTACAACCAAGATTGAACTTGCATAGTAGTGCTGTTACCTTCAGTGGTTCGTTGGTTAGCGTGTTCGCTTTCCACGACGCAATCCTGGGTTCGATTCGCAGCCGCGACAAAAAATAACTGTGCGCTTTCCTTGCAATGTCCCAGTATCTGTTGCTGTGTGGTGATGAGACAGCTCACTTCTCAGGCTGAGAAGACCAGACGTAGGTATGTCTGTGTGCTAACCACACGTACCTCTTAACCCATGGCCGCAAGGTCGGGACGCCGCTGGGGGCTCGTAAAGAGATGTTGGCTCGTAAAGAGATGTTGGCTCGTAAAGAGATGCCAAAGTACATACGTACAGTAGTGCTGCCTGTTAGGCTGGTGGCAATCCGGGAGGGCGCGAGGCGAGCCCCTGCAGCAGTAGGCAACCTACACATCACTGCATTAGATCTCACATACCCAGGACAACAGCGGCTGCGGAAGGGAGGGGCTGCCTTTCCCTCTCAGACTAATGTTATAATTTCTTCGTTGCATTCTTTAAAATAATCTCTGTGCAGTACAAATATCGCATCTCCAAAGCGTTCTCCTTGATTAGGTCACATATGTATAATTCATAATCGCGCTTGGTTTTAGCTTCAGTTCCATTGGCTGCGAGTGCCCAACAGTGCACCCTCAACGCGGTGCTTCTCTAGGACTTACATGGATAGTAATCACTACATAAAAGTGCTCGAATGGCAACATGGAGTTCGCAAATAGCATCCCCTGACGGGCGCCGCCGAGCGGAATATTCTACTTTAGTGCTTTATTGATCAATTTATAAACTTAAAATATTTCTTATCATGCGTAATTACAGAGTTTATACACTCATCTGATAACAGAGTTTATACACTCATCTGATAACAGAGTTTATACACTCATCTGGTATTGTTTGTTATTATATTATTGACTCAGGATACTGATTCATTAATTTCAGCTGGAATATTTAGTATTTTCAATTTCGATCTCCTTTAGCCATATTATTCTTATACCAGAGTTTATACCAGTTTACTTTACTTGTGTCTAGTATGACGGCGAGTAATTAAATTATGGATTTGAAATGTATATGAATATCATTCCAAATTCAGAGTGTCTTATTCGGTGATAATTTCGTGGTCACAAAGTACATCCTTATTTCTTACGTGCCTTCAACAACTCAAATTTATCAAATTTTAAAATTATTAACTTTCTTTGATATTGTAACTTTGGGCGCTCTCCCTCACGATTTCCCTTCGAGCCGCCACTCGTCGTCCCTTATTTCGTTCTTTCGGCATTTGCGTATCGCTTGCCTGGAACCGGTGGAGAATACGACCCGTGCACCCACGACGTGGTTTGCGCGCACTGCGGCGCGGCGGCGGCCGCCGGTGATGCATGGGGGGCAGGGCGCCGCGGGGGAGCGTCGTCGCCGGCGCCGCGGGGGCCCTCGAGGACGCCCACGCCCTCGCCCACGCGCCCTGGCCCCGTGGGAACGCCAATTAGCAGGGAGGTCGCCTCCACTTCCCCATGACGCCACTCTGTTGGACCGTTTCGAACGCGTACGTCTCTTAGGAAAGACACTTAGACCTTAGCAGTCACCTTAGGCGGTGGCACAGGAGGAGGGCTGAGGGGCCGTGTCCCTCCTGAAAGCTTTGAAAGGGCCCTACGTAATAAAACATTTAATTTCCGTAAATATGATTGTTTCTTTATTTTATTCTTTTTTGATTTTGGGAATTCATACACGATATTTGGTGAAGAGACTTTCCAAACCATATCAGAACCCTGTAAATAAAGTAAATAATATAATTTAATTGTATTTCCTGATATTTATTTCCTAGAAAAATATGTCATATGAAAATAGAAAAAATGAAGAAAAGGGGGCACTCGGGGGAGAGTAAAGAAATCTAATTGTTTTAGGCTGCGCGCACCTATGGCGCCCACCAATGGTTCCAATAAAAATGGGCCTTTAATAGAGGTGGTCGCTTAATCAAGGTTATGAGGTTGCTGGACGCATACGAAACTGTAGTTGTGGTAACTGCTATGAAATTAAGTATGTTCTCTTCGGAAGGTTTAATTCACATAATAGAAATAACATAAATTAACTTACAATTAATTAACAGTTAACATAACATAGAGTTAATTAACATAACAAAATACAATTTAAACAAGGTATTTACGAAGATTTGCCTCCTCTCGACCAATAGTAAAAAACACCCTTGACTTGCCACTCATTCTCTTAATAGAGAAGCCAACTTTCCGACTTCGCCGAATCAAACAAGCAAACTAGGTTTGAAGATGCAATTCATATCCTGTAGAAGCTTTACAGCACGGCCGTCCGAACCGCCTTTAAAACGGATACGCACTCCACGTGCTCTGCGAGTCATTAACCGATTCCAACAGAAGGGAAACACGAGTTAGCAAACCATGACCCAGGAATGCGTGAAATTGGAGAAACAAACGCGCTGCTGTTTCATCAAGAAATAATAAAATCATGCCCCCAGAAATGCGTGAAATTGGAGAAACAAACGCGCTGCTGTTTCATCAAGAAATAATAAAATCATCCGTTACCTGAAACAGAAAGTAATTCCCCTGCAAGAAAGTGTATCTGGATATCATTATTCGAAAAAATCTGACAGTGCGTCCCGTCGTGCGTCCCGAAAATATTAAATCAACAGTACTCTCCACTACTTTTCCGCTTCCGCTTCCTGTTGTAAAACAGTTCAATCTCTTATTAAAGGTCAATGTGGGAAATGTGACTGACCGCTGGCTGCTGAAAAGAGGTAATACAGTTAGTTAGTTAGTTAATGCCTTATTTTATGTCTCGGGCCGTCAGGCCCGCTCTTCCGTCTGACCACGCACATTTCACTACGCTCCTTTCACCTGGCGGTGAAAGAAGGTATATCTCGGGCGACGAAACTGGCGATTTGAATTTAGCTCAGAGGCGTCATTCAGGCTTGAGGATCTTTTACATGCAAGTAAACCTACTAACATGGGACAGCCGGCTTTACTTCCCCTCCGAAGGAAGGCGTACGAAGGATTTTTTCGCCCTTACAAATCCACTGCTTCGATCGGGTTTGAACCCGCGAATTTGGGTATGACAGTCCGGCACGCTAACCGCTACACCATCGAATCCGCGAACCATCGAATACAAGTATTTAACCATCCGCGAACCATCGAATACAAGTATTTAACCATCCCTTATGTAAAATCAGTTAAAATCAGAAACAATGGACATTAATACAGGTACGTTTACAGAGCCGTGCACTAGATAATAACAAAAACATTAGCAATACTTTACCAGAAATTTGCAAGTTTTCTACTTTCAAGTTTAATTTTCGCTGCCGAGTCCATAACGTTATACGTATGTCATTATTTTTGTTATGTTTGTAATGTAGGTCTTCACAATTTTTGAGAAACGAATTTTTGCATGGTACCTGTGTGTCTGCATGTGGAGGGGGGGAAGTACCCATGCTAGGTGTGAGAAGTCTGGGTGGCCACCCGAGGTTTTGCGAGTCATGTTGATCGGAAGTGGGACACTCCCAAAGTATATTTAAAGAATAGGACTGTAAAAAATATTATAATTGTGTAAATTGCCGTAAAATAGACCGGCAACGCATGAAATTTACTATTAATTTGAGACATCTAATTCATTAGGAATTACTTAATATTTTACATATTAGTCAATACTAATAGTTACAATTCTGAGTAAAACATATGATTTAGAAAAGAGCATCAGAACTCAGAGATATGCAGCAAGATTTCTAACGTCTTCGAATCGCTTGCCTTCACGAAATGTATCATATCAATGTCAATGGAGATCATTGCCAACATACATTTCTAAAGAAATTGCAACATCACGAAGGAAGGGGAGAATAATCAACAGAACGCATAAAAGAGTCTAAAGTCAGTTTCACCTTCATTGCCATATTCTTCTTGAGGATCAAAGGCGAAGGCTATCGAGACAACTTCAACAAGAGCTCGGAGCTTTCCCAGTGACGAAAAAATAAACTAATCACATTAACACAGAAACCTGACGAGTGGGAATCACGATTAGGGTGGCGACAGTTGGAGATATCGGCTCCTGTTATGCAAAGAGTTTTCTTCCCGCAAGCAAAGGACCAGTTCTCAGAACTCCGAAGTGCAGAATGTCCGTTCTCTGACCATCGCGGACTGCCTGCCACCGAGATGACATACAAGCAGCCGCTCTTGAACCGCGGGGAGGGGGAGGCACAGGTGCTCTTCCTCCACAGCCGAGGCTAATTGAGTGACCGAGATGCCGCTCGCCCCACCGCCCACCGGTTCGCCCCGTTCGCCCGCCCGCCCGTCCATCCGCCCGCCCGTCCATCCGCACGCCCGGGGCCGCCCGCAGTCACGCTCTGATCCCATCACGCACGCACATTAGTCACTCGCCGAAATCGCCCGGCCGTGAGAACGCTGCATGAGCAAACGGTGTCGATGAAACGTTGACTGACAAATGGAGCCGACCGGGAGGTCAGAGCCGGTGGGCGGGGGTCAACGGCGAATATAAATTTCACAGGCGATGGGTGTGGATTTCGTATGTTAAGAGTAGACATTATTTCAATTTTTTCTTTGGGAGTCTGCGATGGAATGAGTCACGAAAGGGGCACGACTTTCAAAAGAACAAGACGAACTTTCATCACTTGTCAAAAATTCTGGCTCGAGAGTGGTTTGGCTGCATCAGGGATCTCCAAACTGCAAAAGGGTCGGGGATTATACCCAGTGCCTAGAAAAACACCATTAAAGAACTTACTCGAAAGTACTCAAGTTTTAAATCAATCATTTAAACTTCTTAAGCTCTTCTTCTCCATGAAGATGGAGCTACGTGAGTTTGGAAACGTCGGGTAACTATATTTAGTCTGCGATGGAGAGGCTCCTAGTGCAAGCGATGCGATTAGAAGAGTAAATTGGTGACAATGTATAAAAAAGTTTACATTTAAAAATGTATATTTAAATGACAAAAGTTAAAAATAAAATAATAAAAATTGGAACCTTTTAAAACGCCATTCTATATATAAATTTGAGACAGACTACCTTTAAATTGGTTCTAAGATTTGCTTTAGCTAGTTAAATAAGTATTTTCCTTTCGCCCCGGAAGTCCAGGTGTATTGCGGCGCGAATTTTGCACATTACCCTCAACGTAATTAAACTAGCAACTCCCCAGCAACATTTATGAAGAGAAAATCGAAAAATGTTCCGCACTGTGTTCAGTTTATATCGAATGTTGTAAAACAACAGAATGTGTAAAGAACAAACGTTGCGGAAAGATTTTGAAGCACATATGTACATAAAAAGTGGATACTTTTCGTGTCATTGAAGTATTTATCATTATAACAGCGTAAGGTATTGTAGAGCACTTAATTTTCAAAATAATAGTCAACATTACATTAAGTAGTATTTAAAAGCATTTATAAAATAGAAAAATACTACTTACCCTATTAAAAAAATTGATGATGTCATAAGGCGTGACAATCACAAATGTTTATTTCCCACGTAAGCTTTTACGTGGGAAATAAACATTTGTAATAAATAAGAATATAAATAAAATAATTTCATACATTCTTTTCTCTTTGGCATTGACAAGGACAGATTTTTATCTATATATTTCTTAGCGTTAATTATGCAATTTTAAAACAAAATAAGATTCAAAATTTTGGGCATCCCTGGTCTTTAGAATGGCACCGAAAGCACGTTAATACTTTCCGCAGAGCGATGCGAGGACACGCTACTCACTCGCATTAAAAAGAAAGACTGACGATAAGTCATGTACACATTCGCATCTCTCAGGTTTACGTGTACATAGTATGTAGACATAAAAAATAGAAGTTAACAATTTGTGGGCATTAGAATAGATTTAGAATGAAATAAGTACTTTGATTTTTCCTACCTGCATAACATTTTTCATGAGAATATTTTTTATATCTTAAAATGAAATGATAGCAATACAAAACTGATCAACAAATCCAAGCGCCTGATCGATCATCAAACGTTTGTTAGAGAGCCGTAGCCTCCAAGAACGTTAGCGCCGAAACGGTTAATGCTTTCCAGAGCGGCTGACGTGGGAAAACGTTTGATCGCCCGCGTAAAAAAGGAAGAGTGAAGATGCACGTAGACATTGAAATGCATACATTCGCTTCCTGTGGGTCGGCGCGCGCCCGACAGCGGCCGTTCGACCTGCTGGTGGGAAGGTCGCCTCTTGCGTGCAGAGCGCCGGCGACTCGTCAGAATGCAGCGCGCACCCGCTCTCCAAGTGTTTTTCCAGCGCCTTTGAGATTCAGCACACTCGGACGGGCGCAGCAGCGAAAAGGGGAGCGACAGCAGCTTGTCGTTCCGCTGTTGCAGTTGCGTTTCTCGGGAGGATTTTGTCGAGTACTACGCAAGTCGCTGGTGAGTCTTTAAAAACACTCATTCAGGTGTAAGAAGCAGAAACAATAAAATATGAAAATGTATTGATGGTGGTTGTGGTGGCGGGAGTGGTGCTGGTAGTAACTGTGATTGGGAGAATGATGGGGGTGGTGCTGGTAGTGGTGGTGCTGATGGTGATTGTGCTAGTTGGTGATGGTGATGATGGCGGTGTTGATTACGGTGATGGTGATGGTGATGATGGCGGTGGTGATGATAGTGGTGGTATTAATAGTGGTGGCGCTGGTGATGGTGGCAGTGATGGTGCTGGCTGTGGAGGGTTAATGATGGTGGGACAGTACAATGATGAAGTATGTAGAGTGCATTTTCGGATAAAACTAGAGAAGAAAGAAATTGCATTCCAGCAGTTCCTTGACGACAGATGTTACTTTTGAATCAATTTATCTTTCTTTCAAGTACAGAAGTATATCTAAAAACAATTTACTTCAACTGTCTTCATCAATAAAAGAGAGGAAGTAAGATCCGAAAAGTAAAATTTTAATCAGAATAAACGGTTTCTCTGTCATTCAAAATATTTTATACTTTCAGCTGTCTACAAAATACTGATATTTTAACATTTGTTTTTTTAATTTACCTTTTCTTTCTTCCTACACGAAGTTTAGTAGTCTTCTTTATTTCAATTACTCAAGTAGTTTCAGAGTTGAACTGGGACGCTTTTCTGAATCATTAAACTTTCCTCAATAATTCTGCATTTTTCATTGTATCCAGCTGATTAATTCACAAATGTTATAAATCACTTAGGCTTGGAAGCACAGTTTTACGTCATTAATGATTCATTTGTCTACCCAACAAAATTTGCGTTAAGTAATATTTGTTACAGTCACCACTGCGTTGTCTAAATAAATTTCTTTTGAAATTTTCTTACAGACTATTGCCACAACATTGCTTATAAAGCAAAAACGTGTGAGAACAATGCCTACCTTCAGGTCAAGAGACATCGTGGCATACCACGTCAGACTACATTTCTCTCGATCTAGAAGATAAACAAGTCCTTGTGTTATGCTGAAGTATCCAACAATATTACACAACTATTTACGCTGTACCCGACACTATCCGCATCCTTCAATCACATTACAAGGCTCTGTAGAAGGCTCAAGAAACTTGCATCCCAGCAATATTCAGCAAAGTTCTCCCTATTGTTCCCACTTAGTCAAACTCAGGGCCATAATTCAAGGCCGGGCATCTTTTATCGAGCTCCCCATAGAAATTCAGTCAATTTGCCCAATTATCAAATTAATCATCTTTAATACATGGTCTTGCAACAACGACGTGAACAGAAATAATAGAGAAAAAACAAACTAATTCTCCATTCTGTAGACACGTTACCTGTGCAAACAACGACCTCCTGGACGGGTGATTTGTCACGTTAGTTGCTATTCCGTCCGCGTGAAGCGCGCCGGGCATTGTCCTCGAGTGCTGAGCTGCTGTCGATTGTTCTGCGAGCGTCAAACACTGGATGGATCTGAGCAAGTCCTTTTTCGGGCTGCTGATGTTAGCCGGCTAATTGAAGCAGAAAGGCGATCAAAAAGAATGGTGGAGCAGGTGAAAAGAGAAGAGCGTCGACGAACAGAACAGCAGGTGGTCATTCCACTGGTGAATGAGCTCGATTCAGACACATCGTGAATGCTGCTCCTAATGATTTCAAATTAACAATAGCCTTATTGCTTCTTGAATACCTCGTCTCGATTTTACTGTTTTCCTCTTTCTTGAAAATATTTTACTTCATTTTTATTATAATAATTACTTTAGAGTTCTTTAATGCTATTAGGGATTATCTGATATCAGAAAAGTATTTTTTAAGACCTCCGTCCCTTCGCCAACAACACTAGTGCCTAAACTATTCATAGACTTTCTTCCTTGTCGAAAATTCCCCGATCGATCTGGTCCGACTCATAGCCCTGCATTTTTGGAAAGAATTCTTTGGGAATACTTTACATTGGAAGCCCTTGGAATGTTTCCAAATATCCTACAAAATGGGTCCAAATTTGTATCTTTAAATTCTTAAAAGTAAAGAATGAAGAGCATTTATAAAGATGACATAGGTCCAATTTTCACTGTTAATTCTCAATTTTTAAAAATTGGAAAAAATTGGAATTTTTGGAGCCTCTCATACAACTGCAATATTGAAGATAAAGGTTTTTTAAATGAAAGTTGTTCTCCACAACAAGTTCGTTAATTCATGTTACGTACATTGTTTTGAAAATATTATACATCACATGACATCTGCATTTTGTAACATCAATACTAAAAAAAATACACCATAAAACAAGTTGATTTATTTATCTCTTGATCGTGTTCTGATGATCTTAGTGACTTGTAGAGCAAATTGTAAAGCCAGCGAATGGCAGATTGAAATAAATCTAGACGAATCTAAATCTAAATCATGTTCTGAATTCCTTTCCGTTGTACCTATTTGTACAGCGCGGCTACCTGTGGTCATTCGCATCGCCCAAAACAAAAGGAACGGGCGGCGGCGGAGGTGAGCCCTGGGGGACGCCGCGGTCGCCAGCGCCGCGCCGCGCTAATTACTCCCACGGGCACAGGTGCTCCCGCGCCGCTCCGGCCCTGCTAACCGCTAATTAATGAGCGGTCGGGGCCTTCGCTCGCCGACGACCGCCCGACAAAAGTGGAGCGCGCTCCGACCAGGATGAAAGAGCGCCCGAATCAACGCCGCCACGCTGCCCCTGCCACTGGACCTGCCGCCAGCGTTTCCTCCGCCTCCGCCTCCACCACTACAACAATCATCATCACCGACACCACAAACATCACCATCACCACCATCTGCGTCCTCGTCGCCTCTAACAGCGTCTCCGCCGGAGTCTCCATTGGCATTCCTCTTACATCTGCTCCTCCTACCACAACCATCGTCCCCCCTCTTACCTCCATCTCTATCATCCCTACCACTATGTCCATCACCACCACCACCATTTCTACCACCTCCATCATCCTTATCACCACTACTCCTTCTACTACCACCACCACATTCACCACCACCATTCCTCCTACCATCATCACCGTCACAATCCCTCTATCACCACCACCACCCCTCCTACCACCATCCCTACCATCTCCATCCTCCCAACCACCACCACCATCCCTACCACCTCTAGCACTCCCCACCACCACCGCCCTTCCTACAACCTCCATCCTCCCAACCACCACCACTACCATTGCTACCACCATCACCACCCCTTCTACCATCACAACCACCCCTCCTATCACCACCACCCTTTCAACCACCATCATCCCTACCATCACTACCACCCCTCCTACCACCATCTACATTCTTACCATCATTCCAACCACAATCACCATTCCTATCACAACCATCACCCCTACTACCACCAACATCACCCCTCCTACCACCAACATCACCCCTCCTACCATCACCAGAATTTCTGGGCACCACAATACCTACCACTATCATCACCGTCTCCTCCACCGCCATTGCTCTATTCACCATTGCCACCATCCCTGATCCTACCGCAGCCATTCATTGTTATCCATTGTTGTGTCCACTCGTTGGAGTGTTGCTGATGTTGAACTGAACGTCGAGGTCAAGACTACCGACGTTCGAGACTTTCAAGGGAAGCCGGGTCATGATACATATACAAAGGTTCTTGATTGCAGCGGGTTCGAAGATCAGTCAGGATCCGAAGTCATGACGTGGAACGAAGGGATCTGAAATAATATTGGAAGTTGGGCAATCAACTGAATAATTGTCCTTTCTTCTGTAAGCGTACGATTTCCTTCGAAACAAGAAATGGTAATTTTGAAGCTTCCTTTTTGGCCAGTTTGAGGATGTTTTTTAATGTTATTTCCAATACTATGGGAAAATACACACTTCGTGTTACAGCAAAATAGAAGAGATAAAAGGAGTCTCTCGCGAAAGGAAAAAGATAAGTTTAACTAAGAGAAAGTACAGTTTATACCTAAATATTGAAACAATTTGTTAAATTAAAGAACATTTCCAGATGTGGAGTTTCATTTCTATTTTTTTGTACACATTATAATCGTCTTAATATATTATAAAGAAGGGAAGATTGTACACATACTTGTCTTTGAATCATAGGCAAAATTTCGTTTGATTCTGATAATTAACATAATAGAGTAAATAAAATCCAAAAGTATGAAATGAATCAGTAAATAGTATATCACAGGCAGTAAATTTAATTCTAATGGTACTAATATCGAATGCATAAGTAAACTTTCTACCATATCATTTCTTTTTTTTTAAATGCACTTGCGGATCAACTTACTCATTGCTACTGCAACACTCTATTCTGCGAAGCTTAAATAAATTAAATGTGAATAATTCATTAACTTCTTACGTGTTAAAGTAATACGACGTTTCTTAAATAATTTGTTTTCAAAACAACTTTGAGAAGATCAAAATCGAATATTTCATACATTTAAAACGAATCTAGAACATGAAAGGAGCGTAGCGAAATTTGCGTGGTCAGACGGAAGAGCAGGCCTCATGGCCTGAGTCTCGCCACGTAAAATAAGGCACCAATTCAGTTCAATTCAATTCAATAGAAAATAAAACTTAGAAAACATTTGCAGCTAATGAGAAGCAAAATAAAGGATTGTATATAAATTTTGGGCCAGGTACTTCACCTCTTACAAAACCCCTCGAGTTCCTTTTCTAAATTGGGCAAATGTAACCTGAAATTAAATGTCGTAAATGACTACAGGAAATTTCTCTTTACAAACTAAAAGCTTCCATTGAAATCGAAATTAATTAAGTTATAACAAAATTTCTTCTTCTGCATAATACGTTTTAAGAGATGTTAACTGCCGTGATTATGGCTGATAATTACAGCATTGAGCAAGTAAGTGTTTCAGCTTCCACAAAATCCAATGATTTGCCATCAAATAAAACTTCATAACTAAACTCAAAGAGATCAAATTTCCTCCGTTAAGAATCAAGGCAACAAACGACGTCGTTGTATCCCTAAAAACGAAAAAGAGCTCGTTATGTTCAAGTTCATTCGTTTGTTCGTTAATTCGTTCTTTTCTTAAGTAGTCGTAAATGTCAGATCCACCAACGTCGCGTGGGAAGTGTATTTGTATTTGTTCTTATACATCAGCTACCGTTCCTGACTCGACTTGACACTTGAAGTAACAAACGGAAGTCTTGACACGTAGAGCCACTATAAAAAGTGACACAACGTCACTTCTATATGAAATTCCTAATAGGAGAGTGAGCTCGTACAAAGTCTGACAGGACGTGGATGACGTACGGCGGTCTCATTTCTAGAACTCGCGGTACCGGTTTAACTGAAAACGATTGAAGCGATCGTACGATTATATTCTGCAGAGACCTTTTTCCAATGGGCCGGCGCCAGTGGTATAGAAGTTAGAGCATTGGGATTCCAAACTCCATATTGCAGGTTCAAAGCCGACTGAGGTTGTGAATTCTATGTTCCGTGTCACGTTCGTGACATGGAAAAAACTTATGTCATTGCCCGGAAAAGTTAAATACTCTTATATTTAAAAAATTAAATACTTTGATATTTACCGTTCTAATCATCTCCCGTATTTGTTCAACCAGATGACACAATCAATGGATAAATACGACTGGGGTTCTTTGTTTCCGTCCCTAGCGAGGAACAAGAAAATGAAAAAAAATTTGCAGCTTTGATCGCCCAAGTGATTCCAACTTTGAAAATAACTATGTACAGAGAATACTATACAGACTATGTCGAGAGTAGCTAGTGAACTAGCTTCTAAAGTACGGGACTACTTTTTTTCTTAACGAAGAAATCTAAAGTACTATCATCCAAAGTTACATTTCCATGTCTTTCTTCAATTTTGTTTTTTTGTCTCTTCGCTGAGTAATCTGGATTTATAATATTATTCAGAAATGATAGAAATTGCAAGGCAAAGTTAATATTTCAGATCATCTACTCAAGTTTGGTAGAAAATAACAAAACTTCATGATCGAAATTTACCTCTGATTCGGAGATGAAAATATCTAAGTGCCTAAACAATATGTAGAAAGCATATTCGATATGTAGACTTGGAACACATAAAAGTAACGCAATAAATAGCGCAATAAGAAACTCTTTACAATTTTTTCTCTCAGAATTGAATGAATAGCAGAATTATCCAGTGCCTTCCATAGAAGAATAAGATAATCCACTTATTTGAGATTTAAAATAGTCAGCCAGGAAATGTAACTAAATTATGTTCATGAAACTAATTTAATGTTTTTCGTGTGGTGTAAAAGAGCTTATCACAGAATAGCAAGTTTTCTAACGTTAAAATTAAACAAGTCTAATTAAAATAGGGATGCTTTGTTATCTGAAGGTTCCTTTCAGAATTTTCTAGTGTGCTAACCTTGCCCTTGGTAAAATGAAAATCAATTTTTTTCTGTTTCATTTACTGTTATATTATAATATAAAACTACTAAATGGACTGAACTTTGATTTCTTTTGAAGGAATACGTTTTACATAATTAAAACATTAGCAAAGATAACTCATGTTTCAAATATTAATAACGTAGAAAAATTATTATGAATTCCTTTTCCACGTTGAACTTCCCGCAACCCCAAACTAATTTCATAGTCCTAGTGAGAACGTCACAAAAATGTAGAACATTCCGTCATATTTCATAATTTGCACTACTATGGACTAAACTGAAGAGAATGCCGTTTGTGTCTTAGCGACACATTCGAGAGTTAGAAGCCTTCAAACCTTGCAGAGTAGATTCTTTTATTTCAACACATTTCAAACACTGGGCGTATTGCAAAATTTTCTGATCGAAAGTAACTTTGCCTTCTACATCTTCAGAGGCACATTGCAAGTTTTCTGGGGGGACAAGTTACAATATAAAATTAAATTCCTTAACACGGCGCTATTGATGAACTCGCAGAACATGAAATTGGAGTTTTGGAAAAAAATCTTACATCTTATGTGCTGGATTGAGAAGCTGCGACAAGTAGCGCAATGTGTACGAGAATAAATGAATTATAAATATTGTACAGGACTTTTACTTGTAGTAAACACCATTTACTACTCCTAGTAAAAACTTTCTCTCAGAGGTATATTTTATATTTCAAGTATTTTCTTAAAATGATGTGAATGAATCTGAACATTTATTTTATTTCATCAGTAAATAATGAGAATTTTACTTTCTCCCTGCATAGTAGAGAGAAAGTTACGGAATGCTGCGTGAAAAACGAGGAATTATCCACAGAAATACTCTTATTACTGGACTCTGGCAACGAAAAAGTGGTTAAATCCATATGCTGAATTTAGAAATAAATATCCTCTAATAAGGGGTGTAGCTAGAATCCATTTTTATGGGTCTTTGATACCGAATAATTGATTTACGGCAAACATCTGTCTGTCTGTACATCAGTCCGCCTGTCTGTGAACAACTATGTCTAAACCTTTCAACCGATTTCCTCCAAAACTGATATTCTTCAATCGATCTGGCTGGTGTCTCGACCCCTTGAATTTGAAACCGGTATTTTAATTTTGGTGGACACTTTACATAAAACCCCTAGGACATTTTGAAAATTTTCCAAAAAATAGCTCCATCATTTTGATTACATTTTGTTGTTCGATAGTGTGAAGGAGTTTAAGAGAATAAAGAAGGTCTCATTTTTGCTGATTTTCCGAAAATTGCAAAAGTTCAAAATTTCTTTATCGGTGACCCCCCCTTATTGGTTGGCGCACCTAAGACCCTATGTTGAAGCGTAGGAATATAGAGTAAGTGCAGAAATAGAGGCAAGAGCCAAGAGAGTGGTGCAATACCTGGGAGGGCACCAGACGCTGGAGAGAATGCCAGTTGGGTGCCTTTTTGTTTCAAAATGACTTCACGCACATCGTTATTGCTGCAATATTTTGAACATAGAATGTCATTAAAATGAGAATGTATATTCCTAACACATTACACAATGTTTTTCGATTATGTGAGGGTTGTAGAGGAGTGGAATGTTTTACTACTAAACCCGGAAAGGGAACTGGTTACTCAATATGAGCGGGTTTGAGGAAAGCCGTACAGTTTTTTTTTCCGGCTTTCGAACTTTCCGGCTTTCCGGCTTTCGGAATTGGCGACTTGTTTAATGGTATATTTGATTTAATATTGTATTGTGCCTTTTTACAGCAGTTTTATTAAAGAAATTCATTCTTTCTTTGTAGGAAATCTGATTAGATATATTATACATTAAACCTAACTCACGTATCCCTAGACATGAGACGAGTAGTTCCGATTTCCAAATAAGTATTTATTCCCAGCATTTCCTGCCTAATAAGAGTATAAATTTATTCACAACACATTAATTAAATGCTGATGCTTGGTAAAAAATGCTTTTACTACTTCAGACTTAAAGTAAATTCTAAGTTTGCACCCACAACAGTAAATATTTCAGGATTCAATTGCAATAAATGTGCAAGTTCCAAGTGCAAAATAAATATTCATATCAATAAACCACAATGTCTTACATAATTAATATTTAAAGGCTTATTAACAAACTTTTCATTTTCCTCGCATTGTCTTCTTCTATTTTTATTCTGCCTAGATTCGACACTTTACAGAACTCATCATCACATCAAGTCCAAACTGCAGCTTCGGATAGACTCCGTTCTCTACACCAAGCGGTGTGGGATGTGTCGCGCTCTTCTCTTTTCGCCTAGAGGGGGCGATATTTCAGCGACGACACGTGGGTACTTAGAGGCTGCAACTCAGGCGTTTGATGCGGGCGCGGTAATCGATCTCGTTGAGCGCAGTGCAGCCGCACCCCGGCGCTTCGGCGGCTCGTGGGCCGCGCACTGCACGCCCACCCGCACGCCTGGCACTGGGCCCAAACCGCTGCAAAAGCGCACCCACACTGTTTCCGATATATTTGGACACAGACGGTTCATACATTTAAAAAAAATAATTAACATAATACATATTTTATTTATATACATTATTATAAATATAATACATATTTTTAAATACATATAAATATACTATATACATGAATGTGTGAAGAACACACAACAAATTATACAAATAATTTAATTAAATGAGTAATTGTGCAACATTAGCACACAAAAATGTAGATAAAATATTTATTTTTTATTGAAAAAAGAGTTTATCAATATTTTTTAAGACTGTTGATTTTCAATAATTCTGATATTACATATATTCGAAGTTATTCAATGTTTATTTTCTAGGTGAAAATGTTCAAATTTCACACTGCATTAATAATTCCCATTTACATTTAGAATGAGTTCCTTGCAAGAGATGTTCTTCGTTTTTGCAGTCTCATCTATAAGTTTTTATGAAGACTTGCAACTTACTATTGTACGTATGCCATATGTGCCTGCGCACATAAAAAATGTTATGAGCTGATTTTAGTCTTCTAATTTTTTTCTGAATTTCTCTCCTTTACGTTATTCAAGTTACAAGAGTCGTAATTGTAGATTCAGTGCAATTTTCAAAAGGATAATATAAGACAAATTACTATTTCCTTCTCCTTTTTTTAGTTTCCTCACACATTTGTTTCCTAGATTTCTCTTTACTATTTATTCTTATGTGCCTTTATTAGTTTTTTGTCTTATGCGTGTTTCCTTTCCATGTGCGCCTTTTTATTTCCTTTTTAATAGTTTTCTTCCTTATATTTTTTGCCTTTTTCTTGAATTTCTCTTCCATTTGTTCATTTTTCCTGTTCCCCTTCTTTCTCTTTATTTCTTTGCCTTCCGCGCTGGGTGTTGGCCCTGTTTCGTCGCAGTGTGGTGCGGCGTGGTGCGGCGAGGCGCGCAGCCCTAAATAACCGGGGCGCAGCGGGGACGGCCTCGCGCGCGCGGGGAGCACAAATCACCGGGTAACTAGCGGACGCGATAAATGCGGCGCGACGCCCGCCACCTCGCTGCCAGGGCGCGCCGCCCGCCCGCCCGTGAACTGCCCGTCCGTACACCGCCCACCGACAGGCCCAGCCCTGGCCGGCCCGGCGTGGCCCGGCCCGACCCGGCCCGGCCCGATCCGGCCCGTCCCGACCCGACCCGACCGCATGATTTGAATTTGCACTAGATTTGTGAATGAGGCTTCTTTACAGTTCTGTGATTGGTCAGTGATGGCGGCGCCGAAAACTCATGTGTCAGATAACTTGTCTCGAAAAAAAATTCCGATCCCATGAGACGCTGCACTTGTGAGAACGTGCATATTTGTGTTGTTTGTCAAGGTTTATTGACGTACAAAAGAGTTTGGAGCTGAATTTTGCCGTTTTGTAAACATAAATGTAGGTTAGGCAAAGGTTACATACGAATTGTTTGATAACAACATGTAGTTATTTCAATGATTATAATTTTACAGATTTTTTTCTCAAAATTAATATTTTGAATTAGAGAATCTGCGATTTTGTTACCAATAAAGTGAGGCAAACTCTAAAAAGGTTTCATTCACAAGTCTAGGGCAAATTCAAATCATGTGGCCCGGCCTGGCTCGCGGGTAGCCGACACCCGAAACTATTGTTCCACGAGTGCTAGGCAGGTGGTTCGCTCCCTGGTCATCTAACCCTACAGAGTCCCATTCGCGCAAAAGCGAGGTTTGATGCGCCTTCGATATGCCGCCGGTTGTGAAACTGTCGCCGAACTACATTCAATTGACTGATCGGAGATTCCGGTGCGTCAACTGTTAAGGTCGCTAGTCCTGTAAGTGTAATGCATGTTTCATAGCGGGGAGTGGCGGTGATCTTCCCCCGCTGGATGGAGCAATCCGGCGCCGACAAACCCGTCGGATTGCGGGGTTTTCCCCACCCAGTGTTTCCCACCAGGGCACCGTCCCAGCTGGGACAGCGCCGTTTTTTAAAACATTTCTGGGCGCATTACTTCCCCAGTTCGGAAATTATGTATTTGAATATACATTTCTAAAAATTCCATACTTAAGAAATCAATTGCCTCTGACTAAAATTAATGAGAAATTGTTCAACGCTCTCATTTAAGTATATAAACGTGTTTATGTTCGACTAGTGAGAGGCACTGTTGGCACATGAGCGGCCAAAAATGATTCAAATTTGGCGCCGTCCGAGTAAATCAAGTATTTATAACAATCTTTGGTATTAATTATCAGCTCAGAACATATATTTTAAACATCGCACGTTGGAGATAGAATAAATTTCCCCAAATTCCGCGCGCTAATTCTAAACAAAAAAGCAGAGTCACTGTTCGGGATGCTATACTCATTTCAGAATATTTTTGTAGACTGTATAAATGTAGTAAGAGTGGAGCACAGCATTCCCGAAATACTTTGATAGCTTAGATAAAAGATTGGTGCAGGAGTTTTCTGGGTTTACAAAAAAGAAGATCTTGCACAAACTAAATTTAATTATTGCATCACTTAAGTTCTTGCTTACATGAGCACAGTACCTAGATCACAGAAAAATACATTTGGATTGCACTACTTGCTAGAACCTTGTCCAAGCAGTTTGATGCAGGCGGTTTACACACTACAGGTGGTAAATACCTTACGCGTGCTAACCGGAAAAAATCCTAGGTTACACGATTGAACAAAATACACTTGTTACCTGTCATGAAAAACTAGTTAAATGCCGTGCGAACTGGGAACATCCCGAGGTTGCACAAACAGCTTTACGTGTGATTTCCACTCGTTTTCCAACGTGTGATTTCCGCCGGCACAGACCACAGACGTGTGTGTCTCGCGTTCCCTTCTGCGGAACTGATTTGGCGGTTCAACGACGGGAGCATCGTCATATCGCCAGCGCTCGTGCGCACAGGGGGAGGGGATGGCAGTGGCCTATCACAATTAGCCATTCGAATTTGGCGATGGAACGTTGTAGAGTGTTCCGTCCATTGGGAGCTGCTAACGGGCGGAGGGAAGCGAGGCTCGCATGTGTGTTTCTGAGAAGACCGTGGGCGGCTTCCAGTAGCGTGGTCTTATCGACGCAACGGTCGGGCGCTGTGCCGGTTACAGATCAACCGTTCTGCCTTGCGTTGTATGAAATAAAATTATATTTGTTCTTTTTGCTGTGGGTCCGAACAGTCACTTCTTTCACAATGTGCTTTGGGAGACAAGTTCTTTGGCGCCAGATTTTCAATTGTTTGTAAAATGCTTATAAACATGACCACACGATTGCAGCACTTATTGGCCACCTGGCAGGCCGACAATTTCCTCTATCGCAATTCTTAGGAATTCCGTGACCGAACATTGTTATAAAATTCAAAACTCCACAACAGTGATTTCATACCAGTCATATTCTCGACATATGGAAGCAAGCCTGAGTGCGTGTGTATTGCCGTGCCGTGACGATTGGATTTGAACTCAAGAGGGTTGGCAACATGCAGTAGTTTCTAAGAACTTGTAGCTGCTTTGCCGCAAAAATATTGTTGAAACACGAGGCCCACAGTTGTTATCCGAAATTAGCAAAACCGCTTTTTCTCCGCGCCCAAACCAGGTAAAGCTTAACTATCTATTCAATAATCACCGATTCTTTCACATAAATATACTAACAGTCTCAATTTCTTTCCATTTTCAGTTTTCTGCGAGAGAATCAAAAAACTCTTGTGTTCCATAGACCCAGCAGCAGCTTATTTAGCTCTCCCAACTCGAAGTTATTTTGCTTCCTGTACAGGCACATTTTACGGAACATAAACTCTATTTAATTTCGAAAAGTGTGTTTCTACACACCTCCTCCAAAGGGAGTGCGAAAGATATGATATCGGTTTACGCCATGATCGAATTCCTTGTTTATTGTATTTAAGATATAATGATACAAAGAATTAAAAATACCTTCAAAAATTAGATAACCGTCCTGATAATGTTCATGTTGGCCACAAATTGACTAAACATTTAGTTTCATCGTGAAGAATATTTACGCATACATTCTCTTCATCGTTATTAATATGAACACCACATCACTTCCACCTATTCTTACTGAACTATTCTACTTATTTAACTTACATTATTTAACACATTGTTACCGATTGACATCTTGTTTCCATGGATGTATGCGACCTACAGCGGACGCTCCTTGCCGATGGGAGAGCGAACTGAATTCAGATTGAACACATATTGGTCAACTGGCTGTCGGCTGCCATCGGCGTTGGCCAAATGTCAATATTCCTCCTGATGTGTGTTGAGCTTACGATCTCCCCTTCGAGTTATTGATTCCTAAACAAACTGATGACTCTCTCACGACATTGTCACCCAATGAACCACTGAGTCTCATCATTGACCGCATGTAAGGTAAGCAAATTGAGGGATTTTTATCTGGCCTACGCATTTTAGAAATAATTAACAAACCTCTTCGGATTTCCATTAGTCCCTTTAATGGGCCTTAAATCTGACATACGCGGCTTAGAAATAATTAATAAAAGTCTATTTGTTTCTTCAATGGACGTTCCATATGCAGGAATTTCTCTGACATTAAGGTTTCTATAATTAAATATAAATAATTTGTGAAGACTAATTAATTGCTTAGAATAATTTGCTTCTCCGAATCAGAATACATAATTCTTCCTTATAGTCTGCAATGGCGAGAATTGGACCCAAAAGCCTTTACGTCAGCCCCCTCTGTCAGGGAGAACTTAAAAACCTGAATACCTACGACGCTACTACTGAGGAATCTACAAGCATTATTGGAAAGGGGTTAAATAAATATATTGAATGGGTTCAGCCAGAAGTCTCAGCAAATACTTCCAGAATTGTTAAAAGCCCCATTAACAAAAGTTCAGCATGGGTTATGCAGGAGATTTTAGGAGTCACGGGGAATACTAATAAGTCATTCCAATGGCCAGAAATTGCAGAAAGAATTGCATACGGAGCCACAAGAAAACCGCAAGGAGGGGAATTCGTGTTTCACAAGAAACGAGCAACTGAAAGAGTCATAGAAGAGAATGCGAAGCATGCCCTAAAAAGAACCACAGGGGTTGAGAGACTGGTGTCTAAAGAAACCATTGAACGTCACTCAAAAAGGGGAACCGCTTGGTCGCCGGTGGTTTCAAAAATATCTAGGACGCAAATACAACAACCTTCTGGGGCCAGTTTTGTATCTTGTTTATCAATGGATGCAAGACGAAAGGAATTTAAAATGGAATCCACCACAGCTATTGGTAACAGCTCACCCTCCAAAGCTTCAATCGCAGTTTCCCCCAAAGGGGACAATTCGTCGTCAAAAACTCGAGTGAAGCTTATAAAGCCCAAACCCTTGTCGCTGGCATCCTTCTTACGATTGCAAAACAAATCGTCCCTTGACGGCACGAGAGAAAGGGCCAGAGGGACTTGTCCTAACCTCGGGGAGAGCTTACCTGCACCACCCTCACCGTTCACACCTAATTTCACTTCATCTCGGCCACCTGTTACAACTCCATCTCAGTCGATGCGCCGTCAAACACCTTGTGCGATTGTCCCATCAGCCGTGAAGCGCAGGTATGGATGCCACTCTATCTCCTTTTTTCAAGTACTGGTATTTTGAAATGATAACTACATAGATATATAAATGTATTTTTATATTGAAAAAAATTATCAAAATATATTCCAAGAACATTCGTGTAATACAGTAACAATCATGGGTGACGTTTGCTGCAAGGGATGTATACGAAGACCTCGAGACATAGCATTCTACACTCTGGGATAAAGAACATTAATTTATGAATTACATTGCCATCTTGATGCAAATCTTTAAAAGAAAAACTCAACATCTACATACATCTATGTGATGTCGAAATACATTAATATCATCATTCATCACTCACATCATCGAAATACACTCACATCACTTAGTTTCATCAGAAATGTGGCGTAGAATGTAATTTCCCCATGGTCTTGATACGTCGTCATTGATAATCCACATTGATGACAAATTGGTGCAATATTGATTATCAAAAACACGAACAACAAGATATGCATATGTTTGGGACATATGTCGTCTCGGTAATTTTGTGATCAATGGCGCAAAAACCAGAACCTCGTTCTGTTTAGGTCTCCGGTCAGTTGCTGACCGGAGTGCCTTTGTGCGGAGTAATTTGAACAATAAAATTTTCTTTTACACCGTAAAAATTCAAATCATGGATGGTGTATATTGCGCAAATATTTCTGCCGTAATTGACAATCCAAATTTGTAACACGTTAGTAGCAATTTAACCCTCTAGGAAAGACGGCCCTATCTCATTTCCAAGTGTGATGAGTTATAGAACAAAATTCACTGTAATAAACCGAAAACAAAATTTACTGTGCATATTACTCTAACGTTGGTGTCAAAATATAAAACAGTACTTATAGGAGAAAAAATTGTAAGGCTGAGTCCCGTATAGATGGTAATAACTCATCATTTGCCAAAATGTGATAAGAATTTTTATAGGATTTTCTGAACTTTAACCAGCAAAATATTCTTGGAGAGAAATGAATTGATGTTATCAATCTTAATGAAATAAAACGTTTTTAAATTAAGGTTATAAAACATTGGAAAAAAATTAAAACTAAATTGCGAAAAATTAAAACTTTGCGAAAAATTCTCCGTCATCAGTGGTACAAACAAAAAAGTCTAGAAGCACACTTAAAAATTACCTAGTGGTGCAAAAGAATGGCATAGACTTTCTCGTACTAGTCAGTTTCCTATTTCGGCGTCTATAAGACTACCGGGGCCTCTTGCGGTATCTACAGCCCCTCTGGGTTATAGTGAAGAGTACCTACAAGCACCCCGAACATTTCATAGAGCTTTCTCTGCCCATGGTGTTTCTTGGCCCCATCTCGGTGCTTGTTCCATTATCTGGAGGTGAGATCTAGTTCCTCAAACACACGTTGCACACAGTTGCTTGTCAGGTCACGAGCACATGAGAGACTCGGAATGCCCTGCACCCCCTCTGAAATGACTGAACATCCATGTCTTACTTGGTTTCAAGCCCACAACCTTAATGTCCATTTACTACTTTAACTTACCTGTCCCAATTCAGTGTCTCTCGAAACCGAATCATCTAACCGAACTAATTGTAAACGTGTTACGGTTTTGGAAAATAATAATTTGATAAAAACAATACCATAACTAAAACTGAACTTTTCACACATACGCCTCTTTTAATGCGCTTTGTAACATTCAATCTATGTTTATGAATAATTTCGACGCCCTTTGTTTCCACAGCAACATTGCTATGGAAGAAAGTAATTTTAGCATCCCGATACTTCAACATTTCTCCAATAATGAACAAGTAATTCAAAATTAACTATTTCAAAATAAAATGTGGTAGAATATAATATTTACAGCATCTGCCAGCTAAAACAATGCTTTAATTTATTTTCACGAAATTTTATCTTAGGAAATAATGTATTCCCTCTCCAAAAAACACAAAAATCAAAAGGGGTCAGTAATTACTCTTACTAACTTTCAATGTCGAACACAGAATTGAAACAATGCATAAAACACAATCAACTAAAAAAGAAATACAATACCAGTGCAAAAAAATCAAAACCACATACAGAAGAAAAATGTCCACACTCAGAAAATAAAATAAAATTCAATTCTTGAAATATTACCCGAAGAAAAATAATGATCTAAATCTACGTAAAAACGAAACAACTAATTGCACATATTTACAATGAGTATGTTCATTTAAGATATATTTTGAAACAAAATCAAGTACAATTGTTCTAAAATTGGACGTGCTGTTTTGCATGAAAGTGAATGAATGAATGAATTTTATTGACTTTAACCTTAATTATACGCCATTATACAATTATGTACATCATTCAGATCAATACAGTTACTCAAAAACATAAAAAATTACAAAAAACAGAAATTACAAAAACAGAAATTACAAAAACAAAAACACATCAATAACAGCAAAAGAAAAAAAACAACAAAAAATCACCTAGAACTCACAAAACTGTTAATATATTTACATTACACGTTATTTTATTCAGTTTAGTTATTCAATTTAGTTTGAGATACAGCAAATTCATTCAAAAAGAGCAAATGACCTTAACTTAAAGCAAGATTTAAGAAAATGAAAAAATAATTGAATATTGTTTTGATCATTTTTTTGCATAAAAGTACGTGCTGCCTTTGCACCAGCGGTTAAAAATACAATTGCAGATGCTTCGACTACGGGCTGCCGTGCACGTCGGCGGGCGGCGGCGCGGGCGCGGAGGCGCCGCGCTGGCGGAAGGCCAGGGGCGCGGCGCGGGCGGCGCGCGGACGAGCGGCGGGCCCGGGCTCCGCGCGCGGGGCTGCGGTGGTGGCGCTGCACGTGCCGGCCCGGCGCTGGGCCGTGGGGCCACGCCCACCCGGCTCCTCCCAGCGCCGCCCGCCCCCGCGCCCCCACATGTCCTGCGACGACGCGCGCTACCTCCGTCGCTCCCTGCTCTTCTACGGAAACTGCATTTAACGCCCTTGCCATTTCCTCGTCTGACACCATCTTATTTTACTTTATTTTAATTATGCTATATTTTATTTTTATTCAGCTGTTTTTATTTTGTCTAAAATCTTTATATTAAATAGCTATTTTAAATAAATGTTATTTTTTACAGTTCCTTAAGTCGAGGTATTGTGAGGCAAATTTTATATATACTTTTATGTATAAACAATAAATCAAATTACAAATATTTGTAACAGCGTTGTGGATTCTTGCGCATTCTTATTCAAATTTCCATTGTCCCGTTTTCTGTTTTCCTTTCAAAACCAATCATCAGTAACGTTAGCATTAATGGTTAATGGCTAATTTAGACATATTTTTTAAAAAAATGTAGGGTGGTGTGAATGGTCAATCATTCTTCGTAAAAATGAAGGATGGTGAATATCACCACCGGGTGAAGAAAACAGAGCAAAGAAATAACATCTATGTAAGAAACTGACATTTGCAGTGCCATTTCATTTATTGTAGAGGAGGCAGATGCTAAGTAGACAGATTTATTTTAATCTCATTTATCAAAAAAAAAAGGAATTGTAATAAAATAAATGATATAGCCTATACCTTTAGAATCGTACTTCGGCTACATAAAATTTAAGATCGTCTGAACACATCACCTGCCACTTAACCGAAATCAATAAATTCCGGGAAGAGCAAAAATTGAGATCACAAAAGGTCTGAGGTAAAATCATTTTATTAATTTTCAGATTAATAAAATTTTAAACACAAAATACAATGAGTTTAATGAATAAAAAGAACACAATGTGAAAGCAATTGAGCTAAAATATGTAAACAATTGGGAGATGACCCTTGAAAGAAAGTAACTGCCAAAAACAAATCGTTGCAAGACAAGCATAAAACAAATTTACAAAGACAAACATTATCACAGAAAGATTATTGAAAGTGAGAAAATTTCTTCCATTCCAAAAAATTTCTGTAATAACGTTGGTGAGAAAGTTTTCATTAGTAGATTTTTGCTTCTCGTGAAATATGTTTTTTCAGTTACTCTCTTTTCCAAGTCAATTAACTTATTGTTTTAAGTTTTCTATTTCCACGGACTTCCATTCTTCGATATAATGATGTTGCTCAATTTCCCTGCTGATCAAAGCTTTCTCTCTATTCACTTCTTTTCTGTCGAAACTAATGATTTTTGTTGCCCGTAAAATACTCCGAACTTCTGTTCTTAAAGACCTTTCTTTTTTGAGCTTGTTATGTTCGTTTTATTTCGCCCTGTTCTCTTTCTTTTCAATATCTCCATCTATAATAACTTTGCCGCATCCGTATTCCATGTAGGTTGTCCTTGAAACCTATTTGGTCCAGTATGAATTTCCACATTATATACATTGAAAATGACGCATACATACGTATACTACTTAAATGACGTATACTGTTAGCATCAAAATATTATAATTTAGACAAACTGCCATCCCTTTACAATTTGCCACATTTCAGATACCTCAATATTGAATTTATATGTGTATTTCAAATAGAGACTGTAAAATAAGAGAGTAATATACAAAGTAAAATACAGGAACTAGAACAATCTACAAGTCAACAAGTTACTACTAGTCAACACTCAAACCACTTACCAGGGAGTCTCGGAGATAACAAACATATTATTAGACACCTGCACCGGTTTCATCTTTTTTATCTTGCAGACCAGATTCGAAATATTAAAATCATACTACAAGTCATGATGGCATTTAATAGATGTCTTTTACTCTATCATATCATGTTTCTAATACTTACACTCTGTTTTTTGAAAGCTGTATAGAAGGGTTTCAAGTGGATCTCTTCTGATGTTTCTTTTCTTTGTCTACAAATTTCCGTCATAGCGAAAACTAAGAACAACTTGAAAGGAAAGAAATTATAAAAAGTAAATATGGGTAAGAGGTATATTTCCAATTTGATTCCAGTCGATAAATGACCACGTAGCCCCAAATATGAACTTGAAAAGTGTTAGTGACTGTCATACTGTTGTGTTAAGAACCCTTTAAACCCTTATTTTAATTACGCTAAAAACAATTAAATAAAGATATTTAGGATATTGTAGTTTCGAGCCGATTTAATTTTTAGGATGACTTGTAGGAATCATACAATGCTGATATTAATGAACACGTTCCGTAACTGATGTTCTAATAATACATTTACTTACGCTTTCCTTTGGCTCTGGTACCCTCCACATTTTTTGACCCGGTATGTTTGATAGCAAGCAAACTTTGCTTGGAGTTTTAAATCTAGCATGTTCTCTGTCGGTTCTTCCACAGTGAAGGGAAGTTTCTAAAAATTTGTTTGATAAATATCAACGGGAGGTATCACCCTACGTGTCACTAACAAATTTTACTTGGACATCAAGTCGACCCGTTTCTAAGTCAGGAACATGATTCGTACACTTTGCCTTACGACAGCCTGAAAGAAAGCGTTGCATTGCAGAACTTTTAAAAATTGTA